>JAHWFO010024403.1:1278821-1341629 GCA_023313115.1 Rhysida immarginata | reverse complement strand
TCTCTCTCTCTCTCTCTCTCTCTCTCTCTCTCTCTCTCTCTCTCTCTCTCTCTCTTCCATTCTTCTGGCTCTGGGAATTAACATTGTGGTTGCTATCAGGGATGTCAGTCGAAAGTTAGCCGCCATATGCATCGCTGCACTCGTCCCTGCTGGTGCCTGCTGAGCAGAGCAGAGAGAGAGAGAGAAAGGGAGTGAGTGAGTGAATGAGAGTGCGCATGCGCAAGCGAGCACGGCCCGCAATATTCAGCCCAGTTAAAGCACCCGTTAATAACACCATAAACATCGCTAATTGTCGCACAAAGACAACATTTGTAGGCGTATTCCAAAGGAGACCATTTAAACTTTATTAACAATTGCGCGTTGACAGCGTTTGATGATGTCGCTATTTCGCAGCGTCGTCGTCGTCGTTGCCGCCGCCGCCGCCGCCGTCACCCGTCGTGGTGGAGGAAGCTGTGTCAGGCTTGTGTGTATGTGGAGTGTGTGTGTGTGTGTCTGCCGCCGGCCAACGCCTTCCTCCTTCTTTTCGTCTTTCCTTCCTTCCCCCACCACTGATGGATCCGAAGGAAGTAGACTGGATTGCGTTCGTTCGTCTACTCATAAACATAAAACTTGTCGGAATGCTCAGAAAGGCTTGCCTTATCATCGCGAGACCAGAACGATACCACTGTAATTATTTTTTTTTTTTTTTTTTTTTTTTACTTGATGTCATCTTTTTCTCTCCTCTTCTTCTTCTCCTCTACACAGACACATACACACACCACACTTCTCATTCCTCCACCACCTATGTCCTCCGGGAAAAAAGCTTATTCGCCAATATGAAGAGATTTTTTTTCTATCCCTGGTTCCTTTTTTCTAGTCCTCCCCTCCTACGCATTTTTTGGAGAGAGAGAGAGAGAGAGAGAGAGAGAGAGAGAGAACTCACCCGTCTATTTATTTGTTCAAGAAAAGGATTGACCGAAAGGCTGCTGGCACCTCTCGGAGGAGGAGGAGGCGGACGACGACGACAAATGTCATCAACAAGTCTCTTCACGACTCGCCACTTATTAATTTCGTCCCGCTCGTAAACATGGGGCTCCGGGGATTCGTCCACCTTCTTCTGCCCCGGTCTATGGCGGTGGCTAGGTCCGTGACGGTGACAGCGTTCTACTAAACGGGTCCGTCTAGGGAACACATAAAGTTTTTAAACACACGAGCTGGAGAAAAGGAAGGAAGAATAGCATCGAGTTGGCTACCCCCTTTGGCCTGTTCCTCAATGATAAAATTGAAAATGAAAGACACACAGCGTCGTTCATCATCGGCTTCTTGTCGTCACTCAAGCCGTCACTCTGCTTGAGAAAGAATTCATTTTCTGATCCAATTTTGATTTTATTTTACCTCTTCTTCAACACCCTCTGTTTCGAATGAAGGGTAAGGAATTCAAAAAGGAGACTTTTTAGCAAGGAATAGAGAATTAGTTGTAATGAATTATGATTGGGTACCTGTTTCATGCTTTAAAAGGATAAGGACCCGTTCTCTTTATATATTTTGTATATGTCCGAGATTTGTGAATGATTCAAAGTTGTGGCCCATCCAAAAGGAGCGTGTATTTAAACGTTAGGCGTATTTTTTAAAAATTTTCTTCTGAAAAGATTGTAAAGAAACATTTCCATTGAAACAGGGTATTTAACGTTTTTCTTCCAATTCGTTATGGTGCTTCACTGTGTTTTGATATAAACCCTACGACATGTTGCTAGTTCGCTTGGGAGATACTTTCTTATTCTATCCAATGATGAACAGCACTCTTCAGTTCTCCAAGATTTGACGGTTGTAGATCCAGCTACGTAATGTCCTTTTAATCGGGAACATCGCCTAGTATCGGTCTTATCTGTGGCGCTAGTGCTCTGTCAGTTATTAGACCTGCAGTCCTGGAGAATTCTAGCAGAATAAAAGATTAAAGTGCAATTATTTGCCAAGTTCGTTTTTTTTAAACAAAAATGAGAGTAAAAAAATATTTTATATCGAAATAAGCACAATTAAGTTAGAATAATATCTGAAAACTGACAATAAATCTGTTTCTTCCTTGAAGATGAGGTAGGGAGTGTTTGGTATGTAAACTAGAATTTACACAAAATCTGGCATTTGCCTCCCCTCCCCTAAATCAAGGAAACCTATATAAAATATTGATATTTGCTGAAAATAAGATGTACACAGCGAAACTTTGGGGTATTTATACATGTATTAGCTTTATTCAGCAAAGATCGAGCTAGTATTTCATGCATTTTTCCATATACTTTTCTCATATGTGTATTTGACTCCTCCCCCCCTCCCCCAAAGTGGGTCTTGTCCTCCTTCCCAACATAAATCCTGCCTACACACATGCGGACCTGTTCTACAACAAATCACGTGGTTTGGATTGCAATTGACAGAAGTAAAATAAATTTTTTTAATAAAAAATTGACAGAAGTGCAAATTTAACATTTGTAATACCTGTTGCTCTCTAAAATTAAAAAATGACAGGCTAAACATTCATATGGACTTATTAAATTATATAACTGAACAAAATGATTTTCAAAAAGAGCAATTTTCTTATGTGAATTTTCCGAAGAAAATTCATGTAGCACTTAAACAAGTTTTTTTTTTTTTTTTTTACAAACTTAATTTGGTATTGAATTTTTATAAATCTTTAAAAACTGAATTTCTCCCCCTCATAATTCCAGAAATTCAATTAAATCTGCCGTTAAAAAGGGCATAGTACAATTATGCCATCTGGTGTCGTCTGTGAGAAATACTCTACGGTGTTCCCCATTGGATTAAGATCCGCTCACTGGTAATGAGCTACACACCACAATGTGAGCATTGCCTTGCTTGAAATATTCATTTTCAGTCGGGTAAACCATCAGAATAACTGGATGGACTTGGTCTGTGATGATTTTTAAATATCTTTGGCCAGTCAGACATTGCTCCTGACGAATTAAAAGCCTTAACAATTCCAAGAAAATATATCCCAAATCAAATAGGAGCAAAAGTTTCTTGTTATTTTCTTCAAATCCGCACTATATAATATTTCGTGATTCGTTGGACCACATTATCCCTTTCCACTAATTTATTATCCAGTTCTTGTCCTCCTATGGGAACTGGTGACGTGTTTTTCTTGTTTGCTGCGATAAAGAAAGACTTACGAGCATGCCTTTTGCTTCCGTATCCAATGCGGCTCAGAGTATATTTAGAGGCCATGAACTTGATCCTTGATCAGGATTAACTATAATTTGACGTACCGTTGAAATGAACCAGTCTGTCTTTCCTTTTTTCAGTTCCTTTGGTGAAAGACACGCCTTTCGTTGAGAGTGTTTATTTTCTTCTTTTTTATCTTTTTTTTTCTTGTATGGTAGTCCAGTCTCTGTAAATTTATTCAACCATTGCTCTCTGAGTGAGTCAAATGATGTTGTTGTTTTTTTTTTCTTGTTTTTTTTTTTACTAATTCTACTGCACTTCGTTAAGCAACCAAGAAACCAGCAATTCCTGAATATAGCAGCGTATAACATGGCCTGATAGTTATAATCATACATATGTATATATTTTCAGAGTTTATCTGTCTGTCCGTCCGTAGATTGTTGTATTTCTGATTGTTTTCAATTGGATGTTGATAACATTAGGCCTAACATCAATTTTCTAGCAAAAACGGAAGAGAGGTCTTATTGTTTTCAAAAATCTTCCCTTGATCAACGTGATTGTTGAAGCCGAGCTCATGTCTTTTACCCATGGACGACATCTTTCAATTTAAATTAAGTTCCGTCATGCTTGACCCCCCCCCCCCCATTTACTAGTAAATAAATAAAAAAGTTTTTCTTAATAAATAAGAAAACGGCTTCCTGAAGAAACCACAAAAAAAGGAGTCTTGATATATGTTTATAGTTTATGTAGTTTATGACACCACTAACCATGAACTCCTCCTCTTGCACAGATATCCATTATCTGTATACGCAAATTGAAGAAAATGGTCTGAGAAAATGATATTTGTAATGTAAGGTTAAAAGCATAAGCTTTGTTTTAAGGCCCTTGAGGCAATAATCACTTTCTCTCCGCTCTGTAGGGAGTTGCCAGTAATTCGAAGTGTAAGAATGTCTGACAGTGTGAACACGGATTGCATCAAATTTTAAATTACAAAATACGACGCTTCTTTTTTTTTCAGTCTCCTGAAACAACCTGTTGTGTAAATGAGGCATTTCAGTTTGAGACAACGGCGTATTTATTATAATTTCAATACAAACCGATTGTAAAAAGATGAATATTTCTGTTGCGAGTGCTTATTGGGCGCCCGGTGTGTCTAATTGTAAAAGGCAAACACGTTGAGGAGGGTTTCTGAAACGGTTTATTTGGATTCAGTCGGACGTCAAAGTGGAGCTCAGTAGCGAAAAATGGTTCAACATTCCTGGTGATGAATCACGTTAGGCCTTGTTCGTTCAAATTAAAAAGAAACAACACTTTTATGTATTCCGTTGGTAAAGCCCTCTTTAGCACATCCTGTTTATGGTAGAAAAAAACATTTTCCAGCGCTTATGTGCATTTTCCCCCTGCAGTGTGCACTGTTTTCTTTCTTTTTAATTTATACAAAGTTGCCTTGAACCTCTTGCACGTGTGAATCATACATTGCAAAAAAAAAAAGTGGAAAAATTGCCGAGTGCAACTAATTCGAGTTTTATTTGATGGACGTTTTCGTTACTTCCCTCCTTCATCTTTAATTTTTTCCATATATCTCTATATGGTCGCCATTTTTTGTACGCTTTGCTATAGGTAACCTGTCTTGATATCCTTTAAACGATGAAGGGAGGAGGAGAATTGAGCTCCCCGAGATTGACACAGGGATGGCGGGATCTTATTTTTCCTTCACACCTTGAAGTCTTGCCTCCACCTTTTCCACGTCTGATGTTTGAGTGACCGCTCAGCGGGGAAGGAGAGAGAGAGAGGCCTGGACCCGCCGCCGAGCCCTCCGCCGGGGGTACCACACACTTTTTACCTCCCAAACCCTCTAATTATATGGATTATTACCAAGTAGCGTGGGCAATCGTTTCCCTGTCTTCCACTCGACCTCTGACCTCTTCTCCCTCGCTTTAGTTTTTCCACCTCTGGCATTTTACACTGACGTCACTTCCTCGACGAATTAATTTGCTCTGCGGACCCATCATACTGTTTTTTTTTTCTCGTTTGCCTTCCGTGTATTCGATGTTGCCTCATCAGGGCTTAGAGGGATCAGTTTGGAAATCCTTGTGTTTGCGTGTTCTGTTGCTAGGTTAGGAGTTGCAAGTCCTTTTTTCCTGGATTTTCTGAATTACTTTGTGGAGGCGATTTTAGGCACGTTTCACACTGTAAGAATGATTGTAGGAGCAAGCTGTCAGTCCGCCCTTGAAGGCGTGAAAGGGGTTAAGTTCTTTTTATTTCACTAGATGTATAATCTGTATATACGGCCGAAATATTTAATCTACATAAACGGAGTAGTGATTACATTTTTATATAATCTGTATATATAATCTGTAAAGCCGAAATCCAAATTTCATTTAAGATTGGATGAAACATAAGGCACTTATGCAGCTCTAAACTCAGTATACTCAGTTTGAAGCATCGTTTAAAGTAAGTGAGGAGCAGTTGTGTAATTCGTCTGGCATTCCTTTTCCCCTTTGTATCGTCCTGCTTGTGAAAGAGAGAGGCGTTTATTTTTTAACCTCTTTTACTTTTAAAAAAGTTTTAATTTCACCAGATTAATATAATGAACCTTTGATGTAGGATTCAAGTGCTCAAAACAGGTGACGATATAGAATATCATTTATGACAACTGGATTTTTTTTAATTTATTACTTTGATGCACGTTAGAACGAATTATAGTGAGGAATTAAAGTATGCAAGTCTACTAGAGCCTTCGATCACCTCATGTAGCTATCGCAGCCTTTACTCGTCTAGGAAGATTTTCCACAAGTTTCTGGAAGTGGAAAAGTTTCTGCAGCTGGAATTTTGTGCCATTCCTCAAATAAAACGCATTTTTATTTGCGTTTATTTTTATAGGAAATTTTGAGGGTTTTTTTTTTATTCCGTGCTGTACCATCCGGTCAAGTGCTTTTTTTTTATTCAAATGTCAGGTTGGGGGGGGGGGGTCATTCTAGAAAAGGGGGCACTTGTCGAAAAAAGTTGGGACCCACTTGTCTAGAATGTCCAGATAAATCTCAGAATTCCTTGATTTCTTCACATGAACCACATGGTCCAGGTCATTCCAAGAGAAAGCCTCCGCCATAACACTAGCGCCATCAAATTTAACAGTTGGCATAATACAGTCAGGCATGTAGCATTCTCTAGCCAGACTTCCAACGTGTGTAGCGAGGAGCTTTCTAGTGCTCAATACTACAATGTTTCCATTGCTCTATAGTCCAGTTGCGAGGAACTTTACGCCATTTTATCCTTCATGGCTTGGGCTTATGACCAGCAGCATCTCTCCCATGGTAATCGGTCTGTTTCAACTTCCACCGAACAATTCTGGTGCTAACGATGGTTCCTGATACATGTTCAAATCCCATAGTGATGCTGGTAGCAGAAGCAAACCGAAATCCCGGACAGTCCACTGCTGCGCTTGTCGATCTCTGTTAAGTGAGCTTACTAGGGTACCATTTCAATGTCATTTACATGGCATCCAATGACCTTGGTTGGTGTTTTAAAGATTTGTTAATGCAAATTATATCTCGTTTCACTCTTATCATTAACGTCATCACACGAACTTTCCGTTTCTAAAGAATGTTCCGATACTTTTGGCAAGAGGCCTGTTGCAAATTAGTACTGTATAGGGTACGTTAACGAAAATGCATTTGAAGTTCGATCTTGATTGCAAAACACCATGAAAAAAATTAAAATTTATTCAATTTAGAATGGACCTTACCTGCCATATCCACCCTAGCTCTTATTTCAAAAGAGAGTGACGATGATACTCAAATGAGATTTACCATTCATTAATTGACCGGAGCCCTAGGGCAATTTTAATTTTCAAGTCTTTTTAAGTGAGTTAATGTTATTTGTACGAAATTGCATTCTTGCGCTTTTTTTTGTTATTTATCTGAATAAATAAATTAACAAAGGGAAAAAGGATTAAATTTTTTTGTTAACATTATTAACTCGGTCGAAGTTGAAATTCATGTAAAGCCATTTGGTGTAACATGGGGCTCCCAGAGATAAATAGCCCCGGATTTGAGATTCAGAGAATTAGTTTTGTATCATAAATTAAATTCTTCTCTCTTTTTTTTTTCTCTCCTCCTCAGTCTGTCCTGTCTCTCCGTTTTCATTTTGAATATACGCAATTAAATTTCATCGGAATTTCGCGAGTGTTGAGGTCATAAATTGCGAAGAAAGAGGGGTGCTCCGTTCCGAAGATCATTCTCTTGAAGGATGAAAACAGATTTTAATTTGTCCCTTTCAAATGAGTTCTCGCTTCACAAGAGAGCTTTTGGTGGCAGCAATAATAATACTAATAACAGAGGCGCAACTTTCTTCTTCTGCTTCTTCTTCATCGGCGAAGGTCGTCAAGGGTAGGGGGGTACATTGATTGATTTGTGGCAATCGAGAGACAAGTCCCCCCCACCCCAACACTACTCAGCTACTTACTACTACTCGGCCTTGACCACTTATCATCATCTGCCGCTCAGAAAAGTAATTAATGAAGTTTAGAGAAAAAAAGGGCCTACTATTTGAAAGGATTTTAATAATAATAATAATAATAATAATAATAATAATAATAATAATAATAATGAGATAGCAGACGGGAGGAACAGTCGTCAAGAAAGTTCATCCGTAGGTGTGCCTCCTGTCGTCAAATCCTCCTCTGCGGGAATATTTTGACATTTAAGACTTCTACTGCAGACCTTCATCTTCCTTTGCCCTTCGGTTTAAATCGTTTCCTTTTATAGATACCAGTCTGAATGAAAGTGCTCCAAACTTTAGAGCATGTAAAAGATATTTATATCAAAATATATTTATGAAAATATTTAAAATCTTATTGAGATGAAATTTAACGGAAGGGGGCAGATTAGGTAAAGACTTAGTGGAGTTAGTCAAATAACAAAGAGAGATACAATCTTTTCTAATGCAATAAAGAGCGTCGATGTTTATGAAAATGTCCAGAATATTGACTTACTTTGCCAAAATACGTACACAGGCCAAGGAATTAGAAGTATATAAATTTGTTTTGAATTTGTTTGAGGTCATGTAATTGAAGAAAGAGTTGGATGAGTGTAATCACAGAACTTGATCTACATGGGGAAATACTATAGAAAGACCTAATTGACTTCGAAGAGGGACTCATTTTTAGTGCTCATCTAACTAGAGCCACTGTTGAAACAAGGAAGCAGTTCCCTGGATTTTCGAAAGGTGCTAATATCCAGAGTATTCAACTGTTGGAACAAAGATCCACAATCTTCGTCTGAAAGTGGTAACCGTGGCTCAAAGACGATCAATCAAGAGTGTGATCGGCTTCGTTTAAAACAGGAATCCACTGCGTAACAGCTGATAAATGAACTATATCTGGCAGAACCATGCGCATGCACTAGAAATTGAAGCGGTCGCGTGCCTATTCTGTTTCATTTGGAATCTCTGAATGACGTTTCTGTAGAATCCGACTGCCTTCACATAATTCGCAGACGATGAACAAAACTAAAAAAAGAAAGCACATTTAAAATGTTATCCACATACTGCAAATAATGAGAAATTCACTCTCTTCAGGCAAAAAATTAATTAGAATTATTCTTTGAAATTATTAATTGGAAATTTATTTTTATTACAGAAGAACCGGACAGTGATATAAAAAGATGAATGAGTAACCAGTTTGAGAAAGTAGTCCGAACCTGATGAATTTTGAAAGTTAGGCCTAAATAAAGTTCTTTGCAAAAGACAAAATAAAAAAATAAAAAAAAAAAGACGCACCAAGAAAATTGGTACATAGAATATAAAAAGACAGGAAAGTTGGTACGTAGAATATATACATGTAAAGAAGAAGAAAAAATGATTAAACCTTGAGAATAATTGGATGAATTCTTGGACAGAAAGCGCCAGACAAGGTGAAAAAATCCATATGGCTATGTTGGTCCACCTGTGACCTGGATACAATCTTTACCCGACATGGATTCGTAGATTCTTAGTTCATAAAGTTATCAGATGGTATTATTTTGCCAATGATCGACATTCTGGATTATTCGCCCAATCACAAACCAAATATTCAATAGGAGAGAGATGTGGCGACCTGGCTGGCCAAAACGGTGTGTCACAAGAAGGGAGACAGTACACGGTTAGGCATGCCATGAGTTGAAAAATAGGAACGAAAGAACGCACAACGGGCTTAGATGGTGCCACGGAAGATTGCCAAGCTGTCAAATGAAATGTCACCAGGGGTGGCAAACTCAAACTGGTCCGTGGACCCAATGGTGTAAGCACAGCGGGCTGTCAATAGAGACACTGGGTATTATGGTCCTATATATTTTATTGAACTTGCTATCATATAACTTAATAGAAACTTCATATTTTAGCGTGGGCCGTACGTTTAACATCTCTGCCCTGGACTATGTTTTTCAGGTAACATTAAAATTTTGATCATTTGCATATTAGGTCGAAAACCTATTTTATTTCCGATCGGTTAAATTTATTTTTTGTCAAAGAATCAAAACATCGATTAATTTGCAGAGATTAGTAAACTAATCAAACTGTAAATTACAATTCCACAATGGGATTTATAATATGAATATTTCGAAGACACTGTCCTCTTCATCAGCGTTATGTAAAAAATCCTATTTGTGGAATTGAGGTTTTCTGTTCAGTTTGTTACTACCATTTGTCCACAGCTTTAGAATTACGTCAGTTGTATTATCAATAATCAAATTAATTTCATTTCATAAAGAAACGGAGTTGGTACATGTTGGGTGCTTCATTGAAAAATGGGAATGTAAACAGTTATACTGAAATTCAAAACATAGCTCATAGGCATTTCTTAGCCTAAAATTTATGCGATTTTTTTTCGATGATGTAATTTCATTCAGAGGTACCGTGATGAGTAGATAATTTTCTCGAACTAATACTTAATTCTCTTTAAAATTTTCGTGAAGCGCTAAAACGACAAGTACCTTAGAAAAAAAAGTTGTGTAACGTAAATTGCTTTCAAATATTATTTTAATAGTGCCCCGTCTCCTTTTTTTTATCCGAAGAGAGCAATTTTTTTTTGTAGGAACCTGGTTTTTTTTTCCATCTCCGAATGCAAGTCCTTCAGCGCGAAGCACGCTAATCGCCGCGGAAAATGAATTTTCTTCTTTTTCATTTGGCAACGGGGGAATGTGACGTGTCACTTGACTGCTCGCGCTGCTGATGTATTCATTAACTGTGATGGACAGGGGGTTGGTGGGAGAGGACTGTATGTTTTGAAGGAGGGGGTAGAGTGGGTTAGTAGAGGTCTGACACAACAAAGACACTGATGGGGGGAAACATCCCCGCCGGTGGACAGCCCACCTCGAGCATCGATCTTTTGTTATAACGTTGAAACCGAGAGAACAGTACCGCAGTACTTCAAGTCGACAAGGATCGGATTCAACCATGTCAAGAGCAGTCCTCTCAACTCCAACCCAAAGGAAAGGGGGCAGGAGGAGGAACGACGGGAAAAAAATGTTAATCCCCTCCCCCACCCCTCTACAACCACCAATTCCCTCACGATTCTCTCGTCTTGCTCTTGCTTAAAGATAAGGAAGAGACAATCGGTAAGTTTTGAAAGGCTTTTTTTGGAGATTCATTGATATTCAAATCACGGTGTAAAACATCTGTAAATATGGATCGTAAAGAGCACTGATATTTCATTGTTTTATTATTTGATCGGCTTTCTGAATTTTTAAGAAGATCATTACCGCTACTGGTTTTTTATTTTTTTTAATTTTTTTTTACGATTTCCAGCCTAATACTATTAATATAAAGTAGGGTACCGTTTATTCTATTGATTTTCTACTTTAACATCTTTCCACTTTTTCATAGGTTCTTATTTTTTGAGCATTTATGTGTCTGCTTGAGGAGAGTCAAAATGGCTGTACAGCTTTAATTGAGTTTTGATATTATACATGATAAGAACGCATTTTTTTTTTATTTCCTTTAATAGAAATTATGATGAAATTGTCATATACGAGATATGATAAAACCAGATGAGAATCAGCAAGCTATTATTACCAAAACGAACTTAAAAAGTTTATATCTCCGAAACGATTACTCCAGCTTTGAATTTTTTTTTTCAAATATATACT
This sequence comes from Rhysida immarginata, assembly GCA_023313115.1. Lineage (NCBI taxonomy): Eukaryota > Metazoa > Arthropoda > Chilopoda > Scolopendromorpha > Scolopendridae > Rhysida > Rhysida immarginata. The sequence goes on along the minus strand of JAHWFO010024403.1, from coordinate 1,330,356 downwards.
TATTATAAAGTCGGTATCGGCTATCATATTGAATATATTGAATATCGATTATCGATAATTATGATTTTTCTATTGTATCCGTCGGAATATTGACCACTGGTCAATACAAAAATTTATTGATTTTACGTGTACTATTAAATTGTTTGGGTTCTATTTGCTGTGGTTCACCATTTTCGAGATATAACATATATGGGATATTCTTTTTCTGGTCGTTATCTCGGGAATTATTGGTCTCAGAAATTTGGATGTGATATTCGTAATTAGCGATGAAAGACGCGTTCATTTCACATATGTTCCGCACCTTAAAAAAGGGCGGACAGACGGATATATAGGATTCAGTAATGAACTTGAAAATATTGTGAATGTTGCTGCCGAGTACCATCCAGTGGCACAGCAACGAATTTTAATGCAGATCTTAGGCTTTATATTAATGTGTGATAACTTTCAACATGTTTGATGCAGTCAATCGGTTGTGAGCGTCTGTGTGTTTTCTAGAGAGTCGTAAATCATAGATCTCCCCGTCCGAAGATGACGAGTCAACCAAGATGTGGTTTTTAATAAAAACATTACTGTATGTTTTCATTCACCTTATTCGCGGGATCTGGCACCGTGCGACTTTTGGTTCTTCTCTAAAGTCAAAATGGCCCTGAACGGCAAACGTTTTAAGGACATCAATTCAGCCACGACAGCACAACTAAAGGCACTTACGAAAGACGACTTGCAGAACTGGTAGAAAATTGCAAGAGCGATGAGGATAAGTGTGTTCTAAGCGACGCTGAATACTTTGAAGGGGACTGATAGTAATGCATCTGTTAAGTATAATATTGTTTTGTTTTTTGAAACATTCACCGTATTTTTTGGTCGCACATCGATCTTAATTATAATTCGTTTTAAACTGTTAATATCCGATTTTTATGAGCATATTTTATTTTCATATTTCCCGATATTGCGTACAGTAACGCTTTAAAGAACATGAATTAATTTCAGAAATTAAATTGTATTTCTTTGCCGTACAATTCGACCCTTAATTCCGAATTGTATTGCTAATTCTCTGTTATCGATTAGCGCTTTTTCCTCAACTTGTTTCATTGACGCTCACTCGTATGCAACACACTTCTTCTATTGATCCTATTTGCCGAAACTGAATTTGAACTTATCAGAGATTTGCTTGTTTTTTTTTTTGTTGTTTTTTTGTTTTTTTTATTTCTTTTCTCTTTTTATTTTCTTCTTCTTCCTCCTCTTTTCCTTTCTTCGGGTCCTCCATCCCCACCTTTAATCCGTCCATTTCTCCCTTCCCATTATCCGTCATTTGGTTTCTTTGGCGCGTCGTTCGTGCTTTTTATTCGTCATCTTTTCATGTCTCATCTCCTACCCCTCCCCACCTCACTACTCTTTCTCTCTCTCTCTTTCTTTCGCATCCCTAGTTGCTTTAATTGTACCCATTTATTCAGCTTCAAGCTGTCCATCACACATGTCACTTGCAGAAGCTGTTCACCAGTCTGCTAGCCTCGTTCTCCGGGGACACGGGAAAAACCTCCTCCTCCCTCCTCCTCCGACGGCAGAAATGGAAAAATGCTTCTCCACGCAGTCATTATTCGAGTTCATCTCTCTCTTTCTCTCTTCTTGTTTCTCTTTCTAAAGACATAGTTTGAGGAATTTTCTTGAAAGGGCTTTTTTAAAACTTAGCTGGTAGAACTGTGATCACTAGAGACGGTTCTGTGATTGATGCTCCTGTTGGACTTTTTTTTTTAATCAAATGGGTAGTTTGCTGTAGTTACGTACTTGAGTAGAGGCTAAATATCTTTCTACTGCTAAATTGTTAGTGCTTTCTAGTATAAAATATACCCACCTAGCTATCGATATTTATTTCAAAAGAAGAACTAGTTTAGTTGGTATCTTCATTCCTGTCTTACATGTCCAGATTTCTGACTGTTCCAGCCATGGAATGCTTAGAATAACTTATTCTACACGAAGTATAACGATTGTGATATTACGTTTGTAGATCAACAATATTGGACAAACGGTTGCTTCTTGCGTTCATAATATAGCGTGCAACATTTAGTAAGACAGGGAAGAATAGCGCAGTATCTTCAGTTTGTGGCCTTGAATTTTACTTCGAATATCGATAAAGGATGTCGGAGGAGTTGTTAGTGTTAAGTTGATATTTCCATACTTTGGAATTCGTCTCGGTTTCTCTCATTGGATAAGCTTATTAAGTACAGAAGAATGGAGTTGCTTATGGATTTTACCATGTCCGTCTCTCTCCTTTATATTTTCGACATTCTTTATAAAAGAAGGTTGAACGTTGCTATGGTTTGACGTCATTATTTAGTTTGGTTTGGATTGGTCCGCTGGAGTCGAAGTTAGAGGCTCCATCCGGGTCATTATGTAAAAGTCGTAGCCAACGGAAAAATCACCTGACGAGAGTAGGCCGAACAACAATCCAATCTTCATTGTTTCCAAATACTGATTGTTAAAATTTAAGATGGAAACAGTAAAGTTTGGATTGTTGCTCGGCCCACTATGGTCAGACGACTTTTCCTTCGGCGAAGGTAAATGAGTGAAATTCGTTATGTAGACTTCTCTAGGCAAGATTTATATTGCATTGTATTCTTAAAGCATGAAAGAAACCACTGTTTCACAAAAATTATTTTTACCGATCGTATGCGCATTTCAACGACCAAGTGACGTTCATAGGCTCATTGTCACTGATTGATCCAAGATTACCAAGCTTAAGGTTACCCGGACTCTTGATCTTGATTGGGTACAGTAATTTCGTTCAATTATGACTTAATCTTATGCCTTTTTATATCACTATACTTGCGTTGTCGCTTTCTATCATGTATGTTGCTGAAGAGCACGACTTGGAAATAACAGTTTCTTTCTTGCTTTTAATACATGGTTTCTACAATTTCGGCAACATTTAATTTGCAAAGTTTTAGATTGTTCCAGGGGATTCGTCCGAACATGCAGTAGTGGCCACGAAATCATGAGAATCATTTTGTTATGACAACCTATGGCATGCGGTCGGAAATTATATAGGTTCTTTCGATTTCTTAAACAGTGGATACGAGAACAGCAATTTTCTGAAAAAAAAAACTGGTCTAAGTTCGGTAGACCCGGAGTATATGATGGATTGATATTAGATTTTGATGAGGTATGCATCAGTAGGGTGATCATCTAGTAGGCTAAATTTCCAGTCGATCCAGTGGTTATTTAACATCCTCGACACCGAAAAGGCAAAAGAGGAATAGAAAAGACTGATGAGGTGTGCATAATTTGGTTTCCAATTTTGTATTCTTTTACGAAAAGACTAACCGACTGTCGACAGCGTTCTCATCTCATTATGACTGTTTGCAGCGAGCTTCTTCACTGAGTCAAGAAGTCTTGGTTTGACGAAAGTACTTCATTTACCATGGATGGTGCAAAATTTCTAATTGGGTACACCCTACAGAGTAAAAGCACTCGAATAGAACTTGAATGAATATTAATATAGCGGATATGGCCCTGACGTCCAGTTTAGGGATGTAAGCCTCAGGAGAGTCCAGATATGCGAATAGTCATGTCATATGTACTTGCATTCAGATAAATTGTTTTAATTAAGCTCTTTTAAGGTCTTATTGTTCACAGATCACTGCAGATCATAAGACCGCATGCCCTTCTGCCATCATAATGAGATGATTCTTATAGATCATTGCCATTATTGGATCTAATCATCGCATTGCAGTCGAATTGTTTTAACCTGAGGCGCAGCTCTCTTGAATTTGCTTTTTTTTGTTTAATCCCTGCGTGTTTATCGTACAACACCCGTCACCTCCACCCCTTTTACTTTATGATTTTTTGAGATAATTCCTTGGAGAAGAGATTAGCGAGTCTCCTCGGATGGACGGGGTTTTTCTCCGTTTGCTGGGGACCCCGGACGGAGGCTAGCCGCCATGGCCGTCCGTCAATCGACCTGTCACGGCGCACAATCAGCCGTGTCAGGGCGGCAGTGGAGCGGCTGAGCGGTGGCGAGCATTATTTTCAACCCGAGTCCATTGAGTGGGGAACAAAAGGCCGATGCTCTGGCGGCTCTTCTGCCAATGAAGTCCATCTAATTTCATTCATATGTCATCACTAGTGGAAGGGAGGTTGGTTGTATAATGAGATTGGTTGGGGGTGTGTGTATATGTGTGTGTAGGGAAAGAGAGAGAGAGAGAGAGAGAGAGAGAGAGAGACAAGCAAAAGGGGAATAAAAAGAGCGAACGAGAGTGAATGGGGACAACATGTCTCACACGCATGACTTAATATGGAGGACACATCATAGACAGCTCAGGGAAAAGAAGAAGAAGAGGAGGAAGGAGGAAAAAATGGTGGTGGTGGTGGGGGATATGTCCTTGTGAGTGTGTGTAGCTCGCTTTGGAACAGGTGAGTGACAGGCCCTCGACGCTGTACACGCGATGGGATTGCGGGCGCTGCCACAATGTGTCAGTGCGCACTCGGAGCGCACGACCCGGGCTCTCGAAAACCCTTTCCCTCCCTCCATTGTTGAAAACCTCTTCGAGGGGGAGTCGATGCTGTAATTGTCTTTTGAGGCAATTAATAGAAAACGAAAAGGATTCGATTGACAACGGATGGAGACATTTCAACGACCAACAACATTGATTGTTTCACTCCCTCTCTCTCTCTCTCTCTCTCTCTCTCTCTCTCTCTCTCTCTCTCTCTTCTTTCGTTTAAAAATGACAAGTATGTTAAAACTTAAGTTTACGGAAAAGAAGCTCGATATGCGGTTTTTATTTATCACTATTTTCATACTGAAATTTACATAAGTGGATAAATATAAAAAATAATTTTTAAAATTAAGTTACATATTTATTATTTATATCCCATTCATCGCCACTCTTCATTTGAGATAATATTTCATCATAAAATATTGAATTGAAATGTTTGTTGTCATTTATAGGATATATAATCTGATTAACAATATTATTGGATAATCAGCTGAAAGCTCCAAAAACTTCTTACCGTATGTATACATAATGCTGATAGCATTGCTGTTCAATGTCCCGCGATAGCTCAATAGTTTAGCGTAGCGGTGTTAGTGTTCTTTGTTCGATACCAGATCATGAAAATTTTTCCTACACCCTAATTATCAAAATGATTGAAGTATTTCCTTCAATATGCCAAAATCTAAATAAATCTTCAGTTTCTTAAATAAAAGTGACTTACATTTTATATTCTGGAAAGGGTGATGGCGCCACCTCAGCATGAAGACCATTCACTCCGGATTGATACACTTGGTACCAGTAAGGAGAGAATCATATCCTCTATCAATACTGTAAAATACATAGGAGAGTATTGAACGAACTTATCCACTCGAATGAGTTCTAGAGGAGTAGGAAAATCGATGTCCTGTGCAATTGAAGTATTTGGTTTCAGTCAAACACTAGAAATTGATGTAGTTGGTATCAAACAAACTCACTTAGATTTTCAACTGAATTTTATCGATGAAGACAAAAGAGATAAAGTTCAGTCTCTTAGACAGTTCTATTCTACTTTTTGATGGTCTTTAAGAATCCGAAGACAGAATTTTCAAAAATGCAAAATTTTTTGCGGACACTTACACAGACACACAGATTCTAGTAATAAAATTTTTAAATTCGTTTTTCGGTAATGCAAGCTGACACATTTCCATATTAATTAGAAAAATTCTATAGCTCCAAAACAATAAATATTTAAAAATTCACATGGGCTTAATAAGCTTCTTTTATATTGCGGTTTCCAAAAGATCTAACGGTATCAATTTTAATGTATCGTACTGTTTATACTGTATCATATTAAGAACGTATTTTTCTGTTGAAAAGCACCCTCAGAAATCACCGTTGGAAGTATACAATATAGTCCAAAAATGCATTTCACAGGAAATATTAAAGTATCCAATAATTGTTATTATGGAGTAAATTTTATATTTAAAGTCAAATAATTCAAGAAAACTAGAGTGGTTTTCTTGATGGATCGTTTTAAAAATTAATTATCATTTACTTCGCTTCATTTTAGAACTTTCTTGAAGCTATATTCTTTCTGGTATAACAGTCGCAGTATTTATAAACATACCTATTATGCATGCGCTGAACTTACGATTGCCGAAATTTGGAAAAACAATTCTCAAAAATATTTATAACGTAACGATTTTGTAAATTGATTTTTCATTATACGTTCTAAAGATTAAATTACATAATTAAGTTATTTAACAATTTAATAAGATTATTAAAATTAAATTATTATTAATATTTAGCAATTAATAATTAAATTATTGATTTAAGGAGTTTAAATGATTAATTTAAATTTAAAATGAATTTAGTCTCCTTATGATGGGGAAAATCGTGAAATAATAAAAACAAAATTAAAATTAAAGTCACCAATCTTGAAGAAACTTGGGAGATGAATGAAAACTCAAGGATATAGTCTATTGAAGATGTTGTTGATGGTAGAAATAAAACCAGTCTATTGAGGATGTAGATGAAGTTCTTGTGCAGATAATGTTGATAGGGGAAAACGATAATCTTGAAGTACAGATGAAATTTTGAAGGGTTGATCCAAATTTTTGGGATAAATTTCATATAAAAACGTTTTCCTATAAATTTCATATAAAAACACAAGAACTTCATCTACATCCTCAATAGACTGGTTTTATTTCTACCATCAACAACATCTTCAATAGACTACATCCTTGAGTTTTCATTCATCTCCCAAGTTTCTTCAAGATTGGTGACTTTAATTTTAATTTTGTTTTTATTATTTCACGATTTTCCCCATTATAAGGAGACTAAATTCATTTTAAATTTAAATTAATAATTAAATTATAAAATAATAGCGCTATTGAAATGATTAAATAATTAAGAAATATTTCTAAGTAAATTTTGTACATCTGTATTGCTCGGGTCCAGGTCCGAACATTTTTATTTAAAAGGAAATGTTACATATTATTTTTTATAAAAAAAAATCCTGGATACTTTCGATTGTAAACAAAAACTCTGCTGAACTTTATTGTTAATGGATTATTATAGAACTGTATCAACGCCTCCTAAAGATAAGGCCTGAGCGCGAAAACGTCATAATTGTTACATCATCATCCGAAGACATGTTTAATCGCATTTCTACCAATAATAAGCCCTAAATTATGTCTTCGCCTAGGCCAACGAGAGACAGGCCAGAGCACCCAAAAGTCACATGGTCATCGGGGTCCGGCCAGCAATTCAACTTTCATTGTCTCCATCTTGGATTTTAACAATCGGTAGTTTTTCGTTTGTTGGAAACAATGAAGGATGGATTGTTGCCCGGACCCCGATGATCATGTGACTTTTGAGTGCCTTGGCCTGTCTCTCGTTGGCTTCGTGTCTTCGCCATTGATATCTAATACTACTGGATGGCTCACTCAAGGCGAGTTTGCATGAAAAAGATTCTGCCTGAAATTGGCCATTGTTATCTGACACAACAAAGAGTTTGCCATTGTTATCTGACACAACTAACCGATGATCTGTGAGGACGCGATTGCAATGAGATTCAGTGAAATTCTAAAAAAATTGCATAATTTTCTCCACGTAGCATATTTTATCTTATTTTTCAATTAAAATTATATAAAGAAAAATTTCCAAAGTTCGTAAAGTTAGCATACATAGTCTGTCTTTGGTATTGGACAGGCATGACACAACTACTCGATAATCTTAGAGGACTTGGTATTTTTTGCCAGAAACATTCGCTATTAAGTCAGCCATCCAGTACTATTAGATATCAATGGTCTTCGCATGATGATGTAACAATGTATGACGTTTTCGCGCTCAGGCCTTATCTTTAGGAGGCGTTGGCTCTATCCGAAAATTAAATTGATGACGTTGACCGTTGTGTCCCGTAGCCAACGAGAAAGACAGGCCGGGGCACTAAAAAGTCACATGACCAAAGTAGATCTAGCAACAATCCAATCTTCATTGTTTCCATCTTGGATTTCAACAATTAGTGTCTTTTCGTTTGTTGGAAACAATGAAGATTGGATTGTTACTAGATCTACTTTGGTCATGTGACTTTTTAGTGCCCCGGCCTGTCTTTCTAGTTGGCTTTGTTGTGACCGCGCTTATAACAATCCTTTACAGATCATATAAACAGTCGCATTATATAATAATTCGTCAGTAGATACACCGCCTATATGTTTATGAGCACAGCGACTTTTGTATTACACGATATGTACGTATGTGTCTTAACAGTATCTAAGTCGAATGTGTTACATGTTAATTTCTTTTTCTTTCTTTGATCCGAAGTTTCCTTTGGTAGAATATATCTGAAATATATTTAATTTGTAAGATCTTTATTTCTGGTATTAATTTTTCGATATAATTTAAAGCTCGCCTCCTACTTCTGGGATTGCAGCGCTCCCACTTTGGCGACTGGTTTGGTTACGCAACAATGGCGGTTGACCCCTCTTTCTTCACCCCCCTCAACATCCGCCAACATTTTAATATCGCCCTTGTCATTCACAATTTCTAATTACACTTGACGAACGAGGGGTGGGATTGCTCTGGGAGTGTTTCGATATTGCTTTTAAGATTATGCTATGGAAGCTTATCGTCGGTATTTACGATCTGAGGAGGGCTGTTGAGTTCACTCTCTTTTTTTTCTTTCTCTCGCTTGCCCGTCACAACCTTAATCTTGAAGATTAACAAGCGGCTAAAGATTAGTCGGTTCGTGGTTCCCACCTGATGGTTGGAAACGTCATGGTCGTGTGACGTCACGCCACTTAATGGCTGTCGACTAACGAACGGGAGGGAAGGAGATGAGAGGAAAAGAAGAAAAAAAAAGCCACCGACTGACTGGGTGGACCACAATCCATTTTAATTAGTACAAACATATTTTACACACCGATGAGTAATATTAGGGAAGAAATTGTTGAGTAAAGCACCTTTTTATCGCGTTTCGGCTATATCAGTAAAAAATACAATCAATTGATATTCACATATTCTGGTTAATCAGTCAGTAATTGCTGTAATGATTTCTTGAAAAAAATTACTTAACTAAATATTTCTTTATTTTTTTTATTTAATGTTGAGCTTTTTATCGTAATTTTTCCATTTCAATTTAAATTTAAACCCTATTTTAAACGCTACTTCTTTTTTGCCTTTAACACAATACAGGTTCAGTCAAAAAGATGCAACCACATAAAAGATTATTAGTACTTAAAAAGATTATTATTATTATTATTATTATTATTATTATTATTATTATTATTAGAAATCACGCTCTAGTATGCTGGTCATGTTGAGTTACAGGTTCTTCAACAGAAAGGGCAGACCACTATAGGCGCCTCTAGGCGATATCTCTGGAGTTCTGTGCTGTGTAAGCGTTTGATTCTTTAACCAGTCATCAATAAAATTAACCGTAAAGCTTTGTAGAGTTCTTTCAGATTAAGAGTATAGAGTTGTTATTTTCTACAAGCTCTGTTATAAACTCTAATTTTGTTAAGGTGAGAGCTGTAGGTACAATTCTATTATAGGTCAACTTTAATTTCCTTATCACATAATTTGGGGTCAAGGGCCAAATTATGAGTTGCAAAATTGTTACCACTTATTTGGGAACATTCATGTAAGTGAAGCATCTTTTTTGACTGGCCATGTATTAACATTAGAAAATTCAGGAGCTTTATATTTTATATATTGTGTGATCTTCGCTTAACACAGAATGTCCATAGGTAGATTTATGTGGCTGTGATTTACAAATAACAACTCAGGGACACATAAAAAGCGTTAAGAGAAAACTGAAACATTGAGATGCGATTAAATGAGTTAGTTGCTTACTCGTGCTTTAGTTATTAATATTAAAAAAATACAAAACTATTGACAATATTGTTACAATAGACTTATCAGTTATCATATGGATAATAACCGTGAATGATTATCTTACCAGTTCGCTGTGTTATTTTAAATTATGAGAAAAAAAGAGAGTGAGAGAGAGAAATCGTTTATATGAGCAGAGCGTTGCTTGAAATTCTTTTTATCAAAGGCATGAAATGATTTAAGTAAACATTCTTTTGATAAACAAGGTTTGCTTAAATGTTAAGTTTCGATAGAAGCCGGAAACAAATTGGAGCCAGCACCTCATTAGCCAATAATCAAATTTTCTTTCCAATACATTATAGAGTCAGACATATTTAGATTCCTAATGCCACCTTAAAAGGTAAATGTGATTTCAGATCTCCCTCTTTTGATTTGTACTCTTCGTGCGACCGCAAAAGCGAAACGAAGAACAACAAAATTTGTTTATGTTTGACGAGGCTCGGTGAAAGGAGACCATCCTATTGTATCACCTTGGAAAAAAAGACACCTCTGCCTGCGTCTTTATGCATTCATAGCACACGTCATTCATATGACTACTTTACGAGAAGGTCGTGCCTGCCTGTCCGTCTACCTGTCCGTTCTCCCAGGTCCATCTCATGCCACCCTTAGAGGACGGATTTTTTAAGAATTATTATTATTTAAAAAAAAAAAACAAAACTGCAAAGTCGGTGTTAGTCTTTCATAGATGGGAGAGCGATACACTTGGTTGAGCAATGTAGAGATTCTTTTCATCTGCTTTCTTGAAGTTTCCTGCTCTTGTATAGAAATAGTATGCTAAATGCGAATGCGTGGGCTGGGTTTTTCCTTAAAAAGGTGAGTTACAGCCTGCAGGGTGTCATTAATTTTTTACTTCATTTTGCTTAGCTTGACAGCAATAGAAATGCGAGAGATGAGAGTATATCAGTTTGGTAGTTTTTGTAAGCCGACTGCGTCAAGTATTTTTCTGTTTATTATTATTAAAGCTTTTTCACAATTATTTACTATTTTTCACAAATATGTCATACTTTTCCACAAATATTTAGTACTTTTTCACAAACCTTTAATCCAATGTATGTAATAAATGGTGAAAATTTACAGAACATTTATAAACAAACAACGATTTTTTTTTTGTATATTTACATTATGAAAACAAATATTGAAGCAGCTTATAGCAATGTTTTTGGCTGTATTCATTCAGACTTCAAAGATGATGGCAAGTTAAACCATCTACAACATCTTTTCAAAGCATATCTATGCACTTATGGCATCTCCACTAGATATATTGTCTGAATTAGCTACTGGAGAAGAGAAGAAGCTTTTTCCAGTAACAATGACCAAAATTTTAAAATTAAAAAAATAAAAATTTAAGAGAATATTAAAATGGACTGAGTCAATAGAAACAAACTATATAATAACAAAGACTATACGTTTCAGAATGACATATTTAATATAGAGCCAGGGACGTACATTTCAGAGATTGTCTCTTTCATCAGCGTGTAAATCGGGAATACAATGTGTGACAATATATACAGAAAGGAAAAAGCAAATAAGATTTTTTCCCAAAAATAAATATGCAAAAAGCCAATAAGGGAATACTAAGCAAAACAGCAAATTTTGAAAATACCTAATGAATATATAAAAAAATAAACAACCGAATAACCAATGAAACTACAAATTAGCAATTAACAAGAAATTTTAAATAGCCCAATAGAAAGGAATACTGTGTAAATAGAAAATAAAAAAAATTAGGCAGTTTTCTATTAAGTAATTTTCTATACAATATTTTTTGAAAATTTCTACCGATTCAAGGAATTATAACAATTTTCGGTCTTTAATAGTAGGGAGAATTAAACAGATTTGATATCAAAATTATGGCCTAGGTTTAAGACATATTTAGATTTGAGTTTACAATTAAAGTTTGTCCACTATTTTTGGCATTTTACTCTTTGGACTGAATCACTGTGAAAAAGTACTAAAGCATAATGAAAAAGCTATATTAGAAAATTATGGTCGGTCCTCAAGGATCGTACTGATCATCTTAGATCACAGATTGTCTCTGTTCTTTATCCATTGGCTTAAGATCAAATTCGATTTTATTCAGAGAACCCTACCGCTTTCCTAAGCGGTAATTTCGTTGAGTAGTAATTACAAAGAATGTGGTAAGAGGTGATTAAGTAGCTCTTGTGGGGTACAGAGCCTTTTCGGTCTTGTTTAAAGTTAAAAGGTGTGCGTTAAAAGAAGGGAAGTCTTTGACGGTAGATTTCATTTTTCATTGCCGTCGCAATTTCGTCCTGGAGGGGTTGGGAAATAGAACGAGCCGAGGTAAAGACGACGGAGCAAGATTTATTTACAATATTCCAGGTTGAGGAAGAAGAAGAAAGAAAGAAAGAAAGAAAGAAAGAAAGAGTGAGAGAAAGAGAAAAGGGCCCCGCCTGCTTTCTCTCTTGATTATCACCTTGAAAACTCCTTGACTGTTCTTGATGAGATGCAAATGCGGACCATTAATTCCAGTCGGATATAAAAAAGAAGAAGAAGGAGAAAAAAAAAATGAAATGGAGGAGGAGAAGAAGAAGAAAAGTGCCGGTGCCCGTCAGTATAGGCAACGGGAGCTCAGTTTACCACAGGTCATTGTCTGTGACAGATGTCAAAGCGCGCGAGAAGAGAGCGAGTCGGCTTGAGCCCCCACGTCGTCGTCCTCGCCGGCAACAAGGACTCCGCCGCTCACCGTTGCATTGGAATTCTGACATTAATCCTTCTTCAAGGATGTAGTCGGAATTATTATTATGTAGATTGTGGCGTATAATTAGATGCAAATAATCAGTTGGAAAGACAGGGCCTCGCTCGCTTCCCCCTATTGTCTTCCCGTCGGTCGGCGGAGACGTCGATGTCGCGGGTCGTTGTCGTCGTCGTCGCAGAGCCCCGGCGCTGATCTGTAGGTGACAGAGCGCTACGGGGCTCGTCACAAGCCTTTTTCTCTTTTAACTCCCTGTGTCGACAGAGAGTGGTGGGTCCCGAGGTATCCCCCCGCTGTAAATACTCTCCCAAGAGATGTAAGGACCAACCGTTGTACGCCCACCCACTCCACCCGGGGCCCGGTGAAGCATCGATCGTCGAGCCCGTTAGATCTCGGTGACACTCAACTGCAAAGGAGAATGAGAAGTGACGAGACTTCCGACGATCTCCCACCTCCATTTCTCTCTTGATTACGAACCCCTATCACAATAACTTTTTTTCTCTGTCTCTTCTTTTTTTTTCCTTCCTCCTTTCTATCATCAGTGGCCAAAGTGAGGAAAGGACCAGCTGAAGGGAATTGGACTGCGCTGAAGTAATGCCGACAGACAGACAGATTGCTTGTCTTCCTTTCCTGCTCGAAATTACTGCAGTGTGTCTGTGTGTCTGTGTGCATTCACACCCTTTAAGAGTTTTTTCCCCCTTCTTCCACAATTACCTTTAAAAAAAATTATTTAGCGTGCCCTGAAATGAAAACTTTTTTTTTTTTTTTTTAATTTGAAGAGAATGTTTAAATTTTGTTTTTTTGTATCCAACTATAAAAACATGTCCAAAATTTGTAAGAAAAAAAAAACACTCGTTCATGATAACATTTATTTAAAAAAAAAAGCCGAAAATTTAGTTGTCAAGAAATTCATAGGCTGGCAGGTGTATATTGAGCTTAATTTAAATTAATAGAAGGCTGTCAATTTCATGATGAAGAGAGAAATAAAATTTTTAAATTTACTGTTAAAGTTGCTCTTTCTTAATAAACGAAATTTGGACCCCCATTCCATGAAATTTATACGTTTTTAATAAAGCTAACTGTGCGGCTATCAAGAACTTATAACGTCATCTGCTATAATCCGTAGCCTACGAAAAAGACAGGCCTGGACATTGAAACGTCACCTGATCATAATAGTCAGGCAACAATCCAACCTTCATTTTTTTCCGACAAACGAAAAACACTAAATGTTAAAATCCAAGCTGGAGATAATATTCAAAACAAGGAATATACATATGCGACATACATCATTATCGTGCTGGAAATGTACGTATATGTGTCTCCTGAAACAAAGTAATATATCGAGTGATCATAAAGTCTCTATATCATTGCCGTTTACTGCGATATCATATAACAAGATAGGCATTCACTAAATTTCAAAGTTCTCGCCTTGCATGTTCAGGCACAGCCCCCAGCAAGTCCAGCCTAGTTCGAAACCCATCTCCACCGTAGCTGGTGTACTTTCACCAAATTCGGCTGTTATGCGTTGTTTTCATTGTTCAGTACTGTATATCTTCTGGTAACGTTTAGACTCTATAAAGCTCCCAGACAAAAGAGTCAAAGGAGACAAAGGAGTCTAGTTTCCAATCCAGCTATAGGAAATAAGTATTTCTGATTCCAAGCAGTCGCGAACACTTTTGTAAAATGGGGCGATATCTGGAACAATAGTGTCTGTCCATAATTCCGTCAGACCAAACTGTATCTCCAAAATTTGTTCCAGCATATGGAGGTATGGGTTTCCAGTAATTACTGGTTCTACGAACACGAAAGATCTGTAGATCCTTATACTCATTATCCCTTGTATTGATAGTACTCTTTCGCATTATCTGCATTTAAAATAGATTTTGTTAATGTATCACAAGAATGTATGGGGACTTCATGATCACCCTTGTTTTGCTTACTGAAATATACTTATTTCAAGTCCGGAAGCAAACTCCCAGAGGCGGACCCAAGGAAGGACCAAATTCAAGGGGTTCAAATGCAGACAAGGAAAAGTTACATGTTGATAGAAGTAATGCATGGGTTTATATTCAATGTTGTCAGGCTTTTGTGTAATGAGTGTAGCAGAAAGAGCGATACGAACAATGTGTACTCATTTGGGTTGCCACAGACGTTTTATTTCGTGTGCAAGATCTGTGTACTTAATGTGTGTAAGTCTTTCGTAAATTATGGATTAAAATATCAATTTTGTAGGTCACTTTGTTTTCCTTATATACGATTATTATTATTCTTACTTCTAAGCTATAAAGATAAAGTATTTCTTAACGTTCTGGTCAATTAGATGCCGACAAATGTTAGAATTATCGGGAAAAGATGAGACTTCAGTGTATTTTTATTGGTTAAAAAGCTTGAGAATTCTATTACCTTAAATCGTTACCAGTTTTTTTTTACTGGGACTTTGTTTTGACCTTTTGTTAATTGTTGTCGCCTAAGTTGATTTTCTCGAAAACATATTTTTGACAACATAGGTGACTTTCAACTTTATCAATTCTTCTTGGTAAACTAAAGATTGGTTAAAATCTTAAATGTACAGGATGACTAATAAATAACTGGCGGAAAAAAAATAATTAACAGTAATCTCACGATGATAAACCTCCACAAGAACTGTATAGGAAAGTAGCGAAAGCATGAATTCAACGACAGTGGCCCTGTTAACTTTCTGTACAAATTTCATTCATTTATAGACCCATATACCATGCGGTTCATAACGATCCCCCATAACTCTAATTCTAGTGGCCAATCTGGCTCAAACCAGAGAAGTCTGCATACCAAATTTCAGTCTTCAAAGGTTTCGAAAACATCAATGGATAAGGATAAGTTAAAACAACAAGTAACACCATGCTAATTAATTATGTTTCACGTGCCAATAATTTTGTCTGGCATTTTTTCAACTCTTGTAATGAATTAATTTTGTAATAAATCTAAATTTGGTTACAAGTAGACAGAATGACACCATACGATTGGTTGAGGTTGATTGCACTGTGATATAAAAGAAGAAAAATTCGCGCCCTACTGCGCGAATGCACTTTTTTAGGCTCTTTATAATCCTCATAATAGGATATCAACCGAATAGTGAGCCGTTTTTGAATGTGTCTATTAGTGTTCTTGGTTCATTATGAAGTAAGAACAATTTTCCGTTGAATTTTACTTCATTGGATCTAATTGGCGGATTGCAGTCTCTCTCTCTTTAAAAATAGCTTACAGGATGGTTAATGTAGTTCAAATAATAACTGTGATTTATAATAATGTTTGTGTTTTAATATGCCCTGTACGCTACCGTATATAAGTGTAATGGCTAGATTGTGTGTTCGATGAAAGGAAGAAAAAGGAGGTATAGATGTAGTTAAAGGGGAAACCAGTCATTGCGGAACAATTCCTCAAATTCTGCAGGGATAAGGAGAGAAAGGGAGAGGAGGGGTAGAATAGGAGGTGGAGCAGAGAGTTGGCTTACTTCACTCAGCCACTGCGTGTGATTGACAATGTGGAGGGAGTGTGTGTGTTGCGCCGCCGTGTGGCTTGCCGCCGCCGTCGATGGCAAGAGCCGAGCCGCGGACAGATGGATGGCTCTTCGCGCCTATCTCTCCCAGAGGAATTATTTCTGAGAGAACGGTCGAATTTTTGCATACAGGGGCAAAATTTTCTTCCTAAATTGAGGAGCATTAGGTCCATAAATTTTATCAGTGAACAATGCTTCAACGAAGCCTCGTTCTCATCACGCCGTTAATGAACGAAGAGCTTTGCCAGCATTTCATCCTCTTTTCCACCACATTGGAAAAAAGAAGGGGTGGTGGTGGTGAAGTTCGGGTGGGTGGGTGGTTAGAATGGTAGTGGTGGAGACGGGAAAACGCTCTGCGACGGCTGAGACAAGGGATTTGACAACACGCAGCAGGGACTCCTTTTGATGGAACTTTTTCTCTCTCTCCCACCGCCGCCTTCACCATTAGATCTTCCTCCGATACGGAACTCCCTTCTCCTCCTTCTCCTCCTCCTCAGTATTATCTCCTCACCACTTCGTACACTACCATCTACTATTGGACTTAATTAAAAGGATCAATTTGTTACCAATATCAGGAAGAGACCTTAATGTATAGATGTGTTTCCTTTCAAACTCCCTCTTACGATAAAGGGAGATAAAAGAGCTAATACGAAGAATTTCCTTTTGTTAAATGGCATTTCTTCAACAAACACTTGCTATCTGTTCTGAATTATGTTGAAAAGGGGTCTATTTTTATTGAGGGAAAAATATGAAATGAATCAGCGAATGTCTTGAAATGGGACTTTCAAGGATGCGTGTATCGCGAAGAAGGACGCGCGAATTTTTGTTTTTGGAAATTGAATTTCTCTTGCTCTTCTTATATCTCATGGCCCTCACTTGGGAAATTTGGTTTGACTTGTATCCTAGAATAATCTCTTATTATCTGACAGCAATCCTGATATTCGACCTTCATTACTAAGCCTTTGGCTAATTTTCTTTCTTGTCTTGCATAAGCGCTAAATAATAGCGCTAGTAGTTCACCCTTTAAGGAAACAAAAACACATAATCGTCTTGAATAGCGTAAACCCCACTTAGAATGAATGACATAATCAGGTATACAGTTACAAACAGATAAAAATAGTAAGGAAGAAATATACCAAAGAGGAAAATGAAATAAAATTAGATTAAAAGAAAAAAATCAGTAAAAATCATTTTAGATAAGGAAACGTCCTGCCCATTCATTGTCGTTCATAGGGCGACTGGTTTGTCATATGATTTATTTGGTTTGTCAGTAAAACGCAAAAATTGGTAAAAGCTTCGGGGTCAAAGTTGAACCAAAGTTGCCGTTTTTGATAGACGTTAAATGTTCGCCTCTCTCTCTCTCTCTCTTTTTTTTTAAATCGGCCTCGGTGGCTCAGTGGTTGCGTGATCGCCTCTGATGCCCGAGGACGCGGGTTCGCCCCCGGCCGAGGACGGCGAGGATTTTTTCCTGGGAAAAATTCTGAGATCACGCACTTCCTTCAGAAGGGAAGTAAAGCCGTTGGGCCCCGTGTAGTCGTTTGCCGGCTGCACGTTACAGAACCCTTGCGAGGCAAAATTTGCGGCCCCATAACGCCGTCCTGAAATGACCATAGCAGTTGAAAAGGACGTTAATACCAAACCAAATGTTCTTTTATTCTTGTGCCCAGACGTCGTTTGCTTTGTCCGAGATACCGTTTTTCACAAAATCCACACGTAAATTCAGTGAATGATAGGGCTGTTTCCTTATCTAAAATAATTTTTATTGAATTATTTCTTTTAATTTAATTTAATTTTCCTCCTTTGGTCTATTTCTACCTTAATATTTTTCCTGGAATCATTAAAAATTGCCAAAGAGCCAGCCAATTACCAGCAGTGGCCCAGTGTATGTTGATGATAGGATAGGGCCCTTTCCTGTATCATTTCCTGATTGGTCTATTTTGTCTGTTACTCTATACCTGTATATCATTCATTCACTGATGAAAACATTATTGTGGAAAAGTGTTTCTTCTGTTTCGTTTATATAATTTTTATCCACAGTTTTGGTGACTTTTTTATTAAACTCTTATACCCCGTCCGCACTGCAAAAAATAAGCTAGCCTAAGTTGATAAGCTAGCTTAGACTGCAGTGCGAACGATTCTAGCTTTTGTTGGGCTAGCCCAGATTCTGATAAGCTAGCTTATGATGGGCTAGATTTTTAAACTAGCTTATCCAGTTGAGCCACAAACGCACTGCATCATGGGATACGTTTTTTCCCATGATTCCGTAGTTTTGAAGCATTTCGCTTGCTTGGCTTGACCAAGGTTATAAGATCGTGCTACTTTGTAATTTATATGGCTGCACCAACACCAATAAGTATAGAAAAAAACGGAAAAAAAAGGAAAACTAGACTACGGAGGAAGTTCGCATTTTGATAGAGATTTGGGGCGAAAATATCGACGACCTGCGACGCGTCAAACGTAACCGGATCGTGTATGAACGGATGGCCGACGAAATTGAAAAAATACAACTACACACGCACGTGGGACAAGATACAGCGAAAGATTAAAAATTTAACAGCAGAATACAGGTCTGGAACTGTAAGCTAGCTTTAGAGCACTTCAGTACGAACGACCTAGCCTACAACTTAAGCCAAGATATCTAGTTTATCGAATAAGCTAGCTCAACAATAAGCTAGCCCAGCAGTGCGGACGAGGTATAAGTGTAAGTTGAGTGTTTTTTTGGACCTTGTTCTTCCAGTCGATTATTCATGTTTTGTTCAGTGAGATCATGGGGATGCCTAATTTCTTACCGTATCTTGGCGAAGTCAGACTCTACTAAAATTCGCACTTGGTCGTTGTCATTGCTGGTACCGGATATGTATATTTGGAA
Organism: Rhysida immarginata; assembly: GCA_023313115.1. Lineage (NCBI taxonomy): Eukaryota > Metazoa > Arthropoda > Chilopoda > Scolopendromorpha > Scolopendridae > Rhysida > Rhysida immarginata. Next base: position 1,311,379 of record JAHWFO010024403.1, on the reverse strand, counting down.
CCATTATTGAATGCTTCATAAAAAAAAGGTACCCGTAATTTGGCTAATAATGGCGGTATTTATAAATATGAAAACTACTTAATCCCAAAATACATTTCATGTGCAATATCCTGATATCTTATGAACAAAAAATAATCGAATAAAATGGGGGGCTGAATGGGTTTTGACGATGAGTGTAATTAGCTTTGAAGTAGCTTTTTTTTCAATTTTTAATCAGGTAAAGAGTGAACAGGCATAAAATCATTAAAATCCAATACAGTCGAAGGAACTCCATTTAAATGCGTACCAAAGCAGCTTTAAAGTAATTTGTAAACTGCGCTATAATGAGCTGACGGCTCTCAGAACACTTAGCTTGGAGCTACACATTCTTCGGAGAAATCCAAAGATCATTCAGAGTTTGTATGCACAACAACGACAACGAAACTATAAAATTTGTTACGCGCATTAACGAACCCATTAAGGTCAGCTGCTCTTATTTATTCCAGCTAGGTGTGGATAAGTAGCAATTTAAATCGTTGCCTGGTGTATTTTATAATTATTTTCCTCCATTGAAATGTACTCACAAAAGGCAAGAGCGTCTTTGCCTGTCGCGCTTGGGAGTCGGAAGGAGCGGGGGTGTCAGCGGCGGCGGGTGCTTAGCATTTTCCGCTCGCCGAATGAGTCGTCAGTCATCTATCAATTGTCAGGGCCGTCGTCGTCGCATTCACTCTGGTGTAAACATTAACTTCTTAATTTAGTCGGAGAGGAATTCGTTAGTGTTACGTCACGCACGGGACTGGATTTTGATGATCATCACGGGGAGGAAGCTTATCTCTCTTGCCGTTCGTTCTTTTCTAGATATTAAATTAGGTTGAAAAAAAATATTGATTATATTTAAAAGTTAAATTCTTTAGCACGAGCTGGTGGGAGAAGGGAATGACAGATGCATCATCATAAAATAAGGGATTAGCGTGCTATGTCTGCGCAACTCCAGAAACGAGTTCTAGTTGAAGGGCCAAGGAGGGCTTGTGTGTTCAAGACTGATTCAAATTTGAAAGTAACAGTCGTTTTTAATTTAGAAAGCTCCTTTTGGATTTATTATATTTAATGTAATAAAAAATAATAAAAATAATGTTAAAATAAAAACAAAAATAAAAATAACTGATTCTAAGACTTGAATGGTTCCTTAGGAGCAGCGCGCACATTGCTTTAATTTTTGCCGATTATTTGTTGTTATGCGTTTTATAGGGAGAATAGTGTGTGAGGGCGAATTAATAAAGATGGGTGGTGAGCATCGGGGTGTTGATGAACAACAGTTGGCCGTCGACGGGAGATTTGTTAATTTTTAATGTGTTTATTTACCTCGTTTACCGAAACTAATGTGACATTTTAACCATTGTGCAACCAGCAACACCTTGGACTATTCGCGGCATTTGACGAGAAGGGGGCCACGAGGAGCACGTGACACGCCATCGGCCGATTACCGTCCCGAGACTCGAGCGGCTGATGGCGCTGGTGCCTTCGTGTTGTTGTGTAATTAAGCGGGAGCCACTTGATCCCTGCGCCGCCATTCTCTCCTCTTTCCTTCCTTGGGTGGCTGCGGCGGCGGCAGCAGCAGGAGCGGGCCACGAGCCCCCGTGCGAGGCTATTTGTTTATTACCCATCAGGCGTGACGAGAGGGTCCTCGAGTTGCATGTTGCTGTCAGCTTGGGGCACGGTGTGCTCTGTTGCGGGTTGACATAACCCTTTGGTTCCGCGAGCCACGTGACGTGCATAGCTTCATCCCAGTTGGCATTTTAATTGGATTCATACATTTTAATGTTTCTCCAATCCTTCAGTAACTATTTTGTAAACATTAATTATAAACTGGCATCCAAGCAAGGCACGCTGTCATTCTCCTCGTACAGCCAAGATTTCAAGAGTAATTAGTGCTAATTTTCCAACTCCCTCTCTCTCTCACACTCTTTCTCTCTCTCTCTCTCTCTCTCTCTCTCTCTCTCTCTCTTTCATATAAGCTCACTCTATTTTCTCATTCGTTTTCGAGATTTCCACTTTGCCTCCCTTCTTCTCCTTGGTTGCTCTGCCACTCGTTCTATCGGTTGGAGAGATTGAGCGCTCGCCACTTAACTAAAATTCCCTCCCTTTCTCACATACACACACACACAAACACACACACACACACACAAACACACACACACACACACACAGGCACTCTTATACATGCAATTATTATACATTCACAGGCATCTCCTCTTCTTTGACATCCTATAACATGCCACTTCCCTCTATGCTTATTAAGATGATACGAAATCACTGAGACACAATGTGACTTAATGACCGTTTGCACTTGTCCAAAGGTTAAACTCAGTTGGCCCAAGATAGTTTTGTCGCCCGCTACTGTTGCTCTATACAGAATCCTAGTGTTTGTAGACTTAGTGTCAAATTAATACATTTTAAAACGGAATGCGACTTTCTTGTTATCATTCAAATAGCTACCTTATAAGTAGTCAGCAGTCTAGTACACATTATATGCCTTATGCGAATTATAAGCCTGTACAGAGTACACATTACTACATGAAAGCCAGACAACACTTAATATTGACCGAAATATACACAAGACCTTAGTTGACCTCGTTTGCCGAGAGTGTTAGGACGCAGAACCTGTGACTCTCTTTATCACAGGCCGCTGGGTCGTATCATGAATGTTTGGATTTGTTCTTTCTAACCCATACTAACATCCTCCATTCCGCATTTGGCCGACGTGGAGGCTTACAAGCCAACTTGGAGAGACCTTATCCTGCAGTGGATAGATAAGAGTTGTAAATGATGATGACAATAAAAAAAAACCTCTACTAAAAGCAACAATCTTAAACATCCGTCACATCCTTAACTCAGACATTAATACTTCATACTTCAAAGCATAAAACTTTTCCCTTCCTTTGTCTTGAGCCTCGTAAGCCCGCTTGTTTTGAGTTCACTTCTATAACTTGGCTTCTTGGTATGAATTTTGGTTCGGCGAGCCATATTGTAAGGAAATTCCTACACCCAAATACTAATACTTCCATTGACATATAAGGTTTCCTATCTTCCACCTGAGCCCCTTGGGTTTGGTCCTATTTTGGGTTCACCTCTGGAATTAGGTTCTAGACCTGTCCTGGGTTTGATCTATTCAAATCACAATGTCATATATTGAGGAAATATCAACAGCCTAAACCTTACCTCTTCCACTGACACATCCCTTTTCTTGAGTCCCTACATACATATTATAAAATAGGATGGCTATAGAGTCTCTATGCATTCTTGTGATTGGGAATAACGAGGAAAGGGTCTACGAAAACTTTTGTTCACAGAACAGATACCTCGACATGTTGGAACAATTATTAGAGCTACATGTACAGTTGATGTCTGATGGAATTATGGACACTGTTGTGTTCATTTCTTTGCAATAATCTGAATCGTTTTTTCCCGGTATATGGATTGCTCTTGGCTGGCCAAGATTTTGGGTCATTAGACCTGTCTTCTTTAGACTTGTTTGTTGGGGGTTTATCAAGATTCACCAGTGAAGATTCAGTTCATTGAACTATTGAAACAACGCATTAGAGCTTCAGTTGCTGAAATTAGCTATATTGGAGATGGTTTTTGGGGGCGTGGAAGAGCGCTGGTGACTGTATCTAGACACACATGTCAGCACGGTCTTCTAGAAACTACCAGGCCTGAGCATGGAAAAGGTAAAACATTGTTACGTCGAACTGGTGGTACTATTATCGAAGTTAGTTCAACGTCACAATCTTGGTGCTTCAATAATACATCATTGACGTCTTGTTCAGGCCTGGTAGTTTCCAGGAGGCCGTGATGGCGGTCATGTTGAAGTTTCTTGCATTCGTTTCCTATTATGTGATTTGTTACTGGATTTTGCATTGTTTTTTCGTAGTAAATGGATATAGCCCTTAGAATCACCCGCTACATAGAGCGATATAATGTTGCCAACTCAAACATATTTTTTTCCGCTAAAACCGAGCTAAGAACCCGCTAAAATCCGCTGAATTCAATAATAATGAAATTTTTTGCGGATTTTTCCATAATTTTGGTGTAAAATCTGCTAAATCTATACGGAAACTTTTTAAGTTAGCAAGACTGCTTGGCAGTACCTTCTGGACAGTGGTAATTCTTAGAAAGTTCCTGGCATATAGAATGTCCATTTCCATCGCTGTTTACCATTTGAGAAAAATGATAAAAAAAAATTATTTTTTACTTAAATGCCGCATTATTAGCATAACAGTTGAAAAATTGTTAAAATTCTTAGCAATTAAGTTTTTAATAAACTTGTGTAAATATTGTTTTTTATATGATCATGCAAATTTTAATTTAATCGTACATTCAAATAGACCATGAAGAAATTTATAAAATTTAGTTTTCAGAACTATTCCAACATATCGAGGCATGTGCTTCCAGTAACTGTTTCTGTATACAGTTATTTAATTTATGCAGCGTCAAATGTGTAATTAATTGTAATTAATTGTCCTCGTCGAGTCGGTCGCTGCTCCTACTGTTAACACATTAGAAACATTGAATCATGAAACGTGTATATTCGAATTCCTTATATATGGAATGTGATTTCTAAGGAATTTATTATTAGTAGGGCGGCAACGATTGCGCTTGACTGGACCTTACCAGAACGAAGTGAACACTGAGTATGCCCAAAACGACTTCTTTTCTCAACTTAACCATTAAAGTCGCAAAGTTTTAATGTATCTCCAGTAATAGGAACTGAAGTATTATCATTTGGATAATGTATCTCAGATTAAGATAGCACTTGGCATTGTCATCCTTTGTTGGACTGTTTTGATAAGTGTATTGAAAGAAATCACTGTGAATATACGGAACGTTCGTTAATGTCACGGGCGGTTTATGTCTTACAGTGTTTCATCGTGAAGCTTGGAAAATTGTTCGCTTTGCAATTGAATTACACGTAAAAGCTTGAAGGAGACAACGGTGGCTTATGAATACAAACACTTACACCCATCAGCCCTTCCTATTGGAAATTGATTCTTGAAATTGCATTTTCGCCATCGTTTGCCGTGACCTATGGCGGGGTGTGGTTGCTGGGAATCTCAGCCGTTTGGAAACGTCGAAAGGATCAAGAATCCTTTCTCAGATACACTTGTGTGTAAAGTTGAGCTTGTGTAAATGATATTGGAATATGTGGCATAGTTCAATTAAGAGTGATTGCGTTCTGTTTTTTACTCGCTACGTCTTTTTCATTATATAATAAGTGATATCGAGAACCAAATATGTCTCATCTGGGATTTCATCACTTATAACCATCCATATGATCAGTGACATATTATCCAATTTTTTATTTCTATTACGCAAATATTTTTGACATACTGGTGTCTGATATTAAGATTAAAGCTCAGGTGTAAAAATACATTTACAGAGTAAAAGAAAGTAAAAGAAATCTAAAATAAGCAGATTTGGCCAAAAATTGAAACCTACCCAGAAATACTGGCTGTTACTAAACACTACTTGAATCAAATCATATACATCATAATAATAATAATAATAATAATAATAATAATAACCCAAATTCAGCATGTCCCCTCTAAAGACCCAGCGATTAATCTTACGTGAAATTTATACCTGATTTATCTATTTAGGGGTACGTAAGGCAGAAAGAGTACCTTCATAGCGTACATTACTATAAATGCTGAGGAGTTTAATAAGATTCTTCCGGAAAATGGTGGCGTAGATGTGATAACAATCTAGCTGGACGACCGCATGATTGGCAAAAATAAGAAACGACTCATTAAATGGAATTTCTCATTGATTTAGAGAACCAGCTTCTCAAGTCCTGTAAATATAAGTTCAGGCATCTCTTCAGAAAGAAATCCACAAGCTGGGTTCTAACCCGGGAACTGTAATCATCAGTCTCATTGTTCTGGCCAATTGAGCCGCCATTTACACGGGTACCGACGTATCCTACGTAACTTTATAGACCAATGTGATCGAGTTGCCTTTTTGGCAGGGCAGATCCAACAGACAATGTGATGAGAATCGCTTCACCTGCAATAGATCACGTGGTCATGACGTTGTCTAGTTCTCAGCCAATCAGCAGCTGTCAGCGCCTCATTGCGCAGATCCTTTATTTATCGTTCTTATTTCCTATTTAAAGTGGGCTTTGTTCACCACGTTCTAAGGCAACAAGTCAAACAAGAAAGTACTACAATTCTTCTGAGGAAAATTAATTTTGCAATAATTGCAAAAAACAGTGCCCTTTTAAAGGTTCCAATTTAACATTAATTCATTTAACAGCAGTCTAAGTGCGAGGCTGTATTTTATTTCAGGTATTTCCATGATAGCGCAGTGATTGAAAGTTCTCATGATTCGCTTGTTTGATTATAGGAGAAGGCTACACTCGATGCCATCCGACGTTGGTAGGCATTTCAGTTCTTAGTTCTGCCGGGTCGCGGATTAGAATCCCGCTTTGGGAGTACGTGTTAGTCTTAGAAATGCGTTAAGATGCTAGTCACATGTTTAAAGGATACAAAAAGACCTAGACTTTAACGCGCCCAAAAACCTAACGAACCAACTAACATCAATACCCGTGTTCGCGGTGGCTGAATTGGCTACGGCAAATGATTCCTGGTTCGAATTCGGGTCATCGATTTTTTTTATTTTTTCTGTATTTTCATCCAATTATTTTTAGTTTACCAAAGTAGGCGTTTACTATTTTATTAGTAATATGCTGTTGTAAGACTGGCGGTACTTGGAAAGGTCGTTGGCAGTGTTTTATTAGTTATTTGGTTTTAGTGATATGTGGTTGTTAAAAAATCGTTTTAGTGGTAAGCGATTGTGAGAAGGTTGAGAACCGCTGCTGGATACTTTACTCCGTAGGTTTGTTTCATGGGCCTCTACAGATACAATAGCCAGACAAAGCGGTTCTCAACCTTTTTGACTCACGGAACCCTTTGTAAAATCAATTTCTATGGCGGAGCCCCTTAGGCCTACCTAATTTCTATGACGGAACCCTTTAGGCAAGAAATCACTCGGACATTCAGTTCCAGGAAGGGCAAAGTCATTCGGACAGAATGTGCGCGACAGGCCGCAGAATTTTTTATTTATTTTATTATTAATTTATTATTGTTATTATTTATTTATTTTTTTATTTGTTTATTTTATATTCCTGGAGCGATCCCGGAGTACAGGTTGAGAAACGCTGTTTTAGAGTATATTGTACTCGTTTCGTTAGAGTTCTACGTCTGTTTCATTTTGTGAATAAACAATATCATTGTACGCAATTGGAGGAAAGTGTCTTTATTCGGAAAGGGTTGTGAACAAGGATTACTATACATAATCCCTATGTTACATACTTAAAATCAGTTTATGAGAATCATTTATCGGAGGAAGAAAATATACATTGTCTCCAATTTTTACTTTGATTCACTTTTCTCGGGTGTTTGAGAATTTGACCGCATTCTTTGGAGCACCGATTAATTGACGTCTCTCTCTATTGTGCTGGTGTGCTCGATAACGATCATGAACCTGGAGAGAGGCTTTTAAGTGTGCTCAAGATTCTCTGCGAAATCGTTTGACGTCTTTTGTTTTTCTTTCCTGATCGATTTCGAGTCTACAACGAAGTGGAATTCTCGTTCGAACGAAACGTGTTTCCCGCGCTCTCCTAAATGCGTTACAGCGTTGCAACTTTGGGACCCGTTTTGTCATTAGTGTCGGGTGGGGTAAGGGCTGTTGGAGGAAGGAGGAGGTAGGGGTGGTAAGAGTGGGCGACAGAAAGGAAGCCGGGTTGAGTGTTGAGTGGCCCCCGGCGCGACCGCAGTCACCAGCGTCCAAGTGAGCAAATGTCAAGTGGACGTCATCAAGATCAATAGAAAGGAGCGACCATTTTGGAGGCTGTGAAACGCCTCGTGATGATGACCGCCTGGGCTGGGTCGTAGTCATCGCCGGTCAGCCAGCTGCTACTACTCCTACTACTCAATACTCCTACTACCGCTGCTGCTGCTGCTGCTGCCGTCATCGATCCTATCGAACATTCACTCGCTTGCTACGCTTATCGTCAGGAGCTAAGGTTCAAAGCCTCTTCTCGTTTCTTTCTCTTCTGCTGCTACTGCCTTTTCAATCCCCTGAGAAGTCTAGGGTGGCAGCTGCGTCCATTTCGTGGACCCTAAACTTAAAAAGTGTTATAGAGCGGAAAGTGTTTCGTAGATATCGGGGTTGGGCAAAATAATGGATTCGTCTAGAAAACATTAATTAGTAGTGTGTAGGTCCCCCTTTGGCTTGCAGAACAGCCTGAATCAGCCCTGGAATGGGCACATATAAGTGTGCCTGGATTATTTCTAATGGGATGTTCAGCCATTCTTCATGCAGACACTGCAACTCAAGTTCTTTCAAAGAATCTCCTGGCCCTTTTAGAAGAAGAAGACGGACATATGTTCGCTCAGCATTCTTGGGAGTCTGTTGTAAATGTCTGGAGAAGAGAAATCGGGAAAAAGTCAAATCCAAATTGTCGAGAGAGCAGTGTGGTTTCCGACCTGGCCGAAGCACAACGGATCACGTCTTCGCTCTAAGACAAAATTTCGAAATATCTAATCACGAAAAGAAAAGAAAAGCTGATCATTGCGAAAAGTAGTTGGGCAGAACTAGATGGAGTAGCACTAATAATTTGAGCAGGAGATGGCAGTGTTTCTATTATTTCGTCGCAAAGTCTCAGCGTAAAATGTTGCTTTTGTATAGGGATCTGTCCGCTTTTGAACGCGAGACTGTCAACGCGGACAGGTAATTAGCCATCGGCCGGAAGAACACAAACTGCATGTCAAAACGCGCTTTTTCGTATCAACATAACCTTCTCCCACCCGCCTAGCTTGTAATTCTTTCCTTCGAGTTTTCCCCTTTGTTCCGGAAAAATGTGCTCTCGATCCTCATTCTCCAATTACACCATTTCGATAACGACCCCCCTTTTCGGGATTCACAAACCCGAGCCCGCTTTTGTTATCGAAAGCGTCGCGCGGTGAGGTTTTCTATCTGGCAAAAGTTGTTACCAACTCATCAGGGACCGGGTATAGGGGGTCGTCCAAAAGCAGGAACTCTGTTCAACTTTAGGAAGTAACTGAGTTCATTCCTACTTACGTAATTTTTTTTTCATTTTTTTAAGAGGTATATGGTTGAAATTCGGAATGAAGCTTCCTAAGGGTATATCCTACTTCGCTATTGATTTGGTTTGGATCGATCCACCGGATTCGGAATTATGGGGGTCCGAGTTAGAGGGGTCCATCTGGTCTAGACGGCATATTGGTATTTTAAATTCGGTATGTTGATTCCGCTAGGGAAGATCGACGTTCTATAAAGTTTGCACCGGATTGTCCCAGTGGGGTCGGAATTATGGGGGTAGCGGACAGGTGGTCTTTAGAAATTATTAACATTTTTAAAATGGCAACATATGGCATGTGATATGTCATTCGATCAGAAATGATGAGAAACGAAATAAGATGGAGTTCTTTTCCGGTTTCTAAGTACTATATTGGAGAAAACCTACTATTAACCCAAAATTCATCCTCACATTTTAATTTCCATTTCTTAAACCTTTTAAAAGAGCTTCCGCTACTTTGCTATTTTGTTTGGATCATGTTTTCCCAAAGAAATGCTCTCGAATTACTTCTGTTGTCATGTGCTACCTTATTTTGTCATTTCCAATCGATCCCAGCTCTGCAGCGCCATCTTCAACATAATTCCAGAAGTGGCGTACATGCTTTATATTCCCACTTTCCTTTTTATTTCCTTGTCAGCGCGGAAAGTGATCCAGCATAGCTTAGTCTCCATGTGTAAGCCGTTGGAGAAGTGAGTTGCGGAGGTCTCTCGGTCGGTCGGTCGGTGGTATGGGAAACGGCGAGCGAATTCACTCGTCTCTGCGTATGTGTGTATGTGTGTGTGTGTGTGTGTGTGTGTGTGTGTGTGTGTGTGTGTGACCAGTGGGGGCGCTTCTAAGCAACAACCGTGCGGATGGAAATCTCTTAATATCTCTATAAATTTACGCTGGAGAATTTGATAAAAGTGACCCATCGTTCGTGCGGGGCCATAACGCGGCTCGCGGCTCGGACATCGCTTCGGGAGGGTTCCGTTTTGAAATGCTCTGCGCGAACATTTCATTGGCTATTAGTGAACGTTGCCCGAACGGCTTGCATTAGCAACATCATCAACGACAACAATTCGTTAACTTCACAGGGATCGTTTGGCTTCAAACCCCCTTCTCCAGTAGCCACCCTCTCTTACCCATTCCCTTTGCTCCTCCTCAAAGCAGCCCTTTCACTTTCAGGCTGCGCTTGTATCTCACCTCGATAACCCAGAGATCAATCAGGAGGCTGACACACAGAAGGAGTTTTGGGAATTTCGTATTGTTGTTGTTATTGCTTTCGTTTTAATAATAGAAATGGGAGGGGGGGATGTAAGAGGGGAGGGGGTAACAAAAGTGAAAGTGATGCCGGAGAAACGAACTCGGAACATTCGACACGGCGATCGCCTTTGACAGTTTATCACGTCGTTTGTTTGCTATTCGTTTTGCATAATCATTCGCCAACAAGAATTGAAGTTGGGGGTTAGAGGCAGGCGAACTGATGATGATTCGTTTTCATCGGGTGATGCGAGGAGCTTTTATCTCTCTCCTAATGAACTTCCGGTTCTTTTCATTCCAAAAGTAACTCGATCGCTTTCCAATAAGCGCTTCCTGGTTGGCCAACATTGAATATTTGGATTATTTTGATATTAAAAATCATTGGGAGGAAAAAATAAATAACCTGACAGGCCCGCACGGGGTTCTATGTCCGAAAGGAAAGAGCCAGGTTTCGAGTTGGAGGTTTCATCATTTTTAGGTCAAATTTGATACATATATGCCAACCTGCATATATGTTGTAATTGCGGGGTCCTATATATCTATTATGTATGTGTGTGCGTGTAGGTTTCACGTTTCTATTTTTATTATTGGGCTGGGATTATAAAAGCACTTTAAGGTTTCATTCCAAAAGCACGGTTTAAGCGTCTGCGTACAATTTTTAATTTTAATTTTTACTAAATATGATTTATGAAAGAGAACTAATGGAGTGTGATTTTCTTTTTCTTTTTTTTTCTGGTAAAGGGGACGATTCGAGCGAAGGCCCCAAAGAGGATGAAGGCGGCGACGACACCCTCCCGTCGAGCAGTCAGGCGAGCGACTGCGATCCGAGCGACACGGCGACCGATGTCAACGCGGACGACGAGAGCCGCGGCGCCGACAGTCTGGCCCACAAGAGCCCCAGCCCTCGAACAGTGTCCAGAGGTTCAGCGATGTCGGAGGTGCGCAGCGACCCGAGGGCGTCACCCGCCTCGACCAGGACGGTGTCCCCTCTCCCCATGCCCATAAGGACTCCTTCGAGATCGTTGCAACCGTCTCCTCTGCTTCCAGCACGTCTTTCTCCTGTGATGCTAATGCCTCCGAACGAGACGACGGCCCTCAAACCGAACAGTGTCATTGTGAACCACATATTACCTCATCACCAGACAGAATCCACCTCATCAGACTTGATCTCGGAGAACATGAGAACGCCTCCTCCTCCACCGACGGCGGCGGCGGCGGCCAACGATCAGGACAGGCCCCTGGACTTTAGCCTGAAAAAAGGGAGCGAGCCCAAGATCTCCTCCGACATTGGTGTACTTAACCTCTCCTCCAAGACACTCCAAGACGACTCCGCTTCTCCACCCGTGACCGACGACCGTCCATTGGACCTGACGCTGCCACGCAAGAGAGCGTGTGAGGCGGTGGCGGAAGGGAAAAAGTCGGCCAAAGTAGACGGCATCATGGTGTCTCCAGTGAGTCCATGGGGAGCTCATTTCCCTTTCCGGTTCACACCTTCGTCATCACCCACGAGCTCGGTTGAAGTTCCCATGTGGAATGGGAAAGTTAAACCGGAGAGGAACTCGGTACCTTCAATAGCTCATCAGGCAGGCGGCAAGCCCTCATCTTCTCCAGAGCCGACGGCCACAAAGGCCCTGGAAAAAATGACCGAACTGACTCGCATCGGAGGACAGGAAGCGGAGGTGTATCAGCGCATGCTGGGCGGGCGGCAGAGTGCTTGGCAGAGCCACTGGCTCAACAAGGGAGCCGACCAGGCCAGGGACGTCCTTAAGTGCGTGTGGTGCAAGCAGTCGTTCAAAAGCCTCGCCGAGATGACCGCTCACATGAAGGAGGCCAGGCACTGCGGCGTCAACGTGTCCAACTCGACGGCCGCTCCTCCCAAGGCGTCCACGTCGTCTTCTCCTTCCTCTTCCACCTCGGAGGAGCTCAACTTGTTGATCAAAGAGACGATGCCCCTGCCCAGGAAACTCGTGCGAGGCCAGGACGTGTGGCTAGGTAAAGGAGCCGAGCAGACGAAGCAGATTCTCAAGTGTATGTGGTGTGGCCAGTCGTTTAAGTCTCTCGCCGACATGACCACGCACATGCAGCAGACGCAGCACTACACCAACATCATCAGCCAGGAGCAGATCATCTCGTGGAAATCACCTGAAGACAAATCTTCCACCCAGTCGCATGTGAATGCAGTCCTCACCTGTAAGGTTTGTGATCAGGCCTTCAGCAGCCTTAAAGATCTCAGCAACCACATGGTCAAGAACTCTCACTACAAAGAGCACATCCTGCGCTCCATCACGGAGAGCGGCGGCAGGAGGCGACAGACTCGTGAAAAGAGGAAAAAATCGCTCCCCGTGCGGAAACTCTTGGAACTGGAGAGGGCGCAGCACGAAATGAGCAAAGGTTCTACGTCGTCTTCGCACAAGGATCCCGAGAACAACAACGGGAAGATCATGTGCGAGAAGTGCGGCGAGAAGATCGAGACTGGGCTGTTTGTGGAGCACGTGAGACAGTGCGTCGGCGGTCAGTCAAAGAATTTGCTCAAGAGGGCGTTGTTGTCACCCGCACAGACTGAAGAAGGGGGTTCGCGAGACGATTCCAAAAACACCGAAGAGTCGGAGGAGAGTCGAGCCAACTCGGCCGACTCCAATGCGAGACATTCGTTGAATTCGATACGTTCTGAGGTGATCACCACTTCCAGGACACCGCGCAATCCCAGAGACTCCCCGGAATCCGAGTCGGAAACCCCCTCGGTGTTAAACGCCATCGAGAAACTCATCGAAAAGAGCTTCGACACGAGAGCGAGGAAGTCTGTCGTCACGTCTCTCAACCCGTCTACGAACATTTTGAAGCGTCTTGGCGTCGAGGACAGTGCCAACTATACAAAGCCTCTCCTAGACAGTGGGATACCTCTGAGCAGCATGGTCGTGTCACCACGGCCCAGCTCGAAAGAAGGTCCCATCCCTCTGCCGCCTCGCCACTCGAACCGAGATGTGGTGGAGCAAAGCATGACCGGCGACAGCAGGACTCGATGCAGTCCCCTCAACGACAGAGGTGGCGGCGGCGAGGCCTTCGATAAGGACTATCTCAGGAGGGACACGAAATCATCATCGCCCGACATCCCTCACTCTCCTGTCATCACAAAGCGAGAAATGAGTCCATGTCTACGCAACCCGTGCGACACTCGGAATCGCAACTCCCCGTCATCGCTGCCCGCCGACGACCCTCCTTCACTGTGCAAATGCAGCTCCGTACACGAATGCAAGTGCAAAAACAATAATAACAACGACTGTGCTAGTGATGTGTGTGAATCTCCTCACGGGTCGGCGAAGGATTCGCCCCCAGATTTGCTTGATAAGAGCTGTACAGACAAGAACAAGAGTAGCAGTAAAGTGTCGACGCCCTTTCGCAGTCCATCTGAGTCCGGTCACAAGTCGCCAAGCTGTCCGTCGTCAGATGTGTGCAAAAGTGGTAGTAGCCTACCCCCCGTGGACAGTAGTAGTGGTGGTAGCAAAAGTGTATTAGCAGCAGGTAGTGATCGAGGGTCGGAGTGCACCGAGGATCCGGAGGAACGGCGAACGCCTGCGGACGAGGTCTGTCGGAGCTCTCCGGAGTCCTTGATCAGTCCCAGTCCGTGCAACAGCGATCGCTCGTTCACTCCAAAGTGTTCGGAGCGAGAGACGACGGAGAGAGACTGTCCCGAAGACCTGAGCGTCAAGTCACGCGACTCGGATAAACCGACGCCGACGTCGACGCCCACCCCGAGTCCGAGCCCCAGCTTCTTAGGCAGCGCCGTGCTGGGCGCGTCGCCCTCGGGGGATCACCCACTCCGGGAATTGCAGAAGCTCTTGGACAAGACGGATGCTCACATGACTAAACCGAGTCCCTCGACGCCCAACAGTGCCGCCAGCTCGAGCCACCAAGGTTCCCCAGGGGCTATCCTGGCGTTCAGTTGGGCCTGCAACGACGCAGTCATGACCGACTCGATTATGAAGTGCGCCTTCTGTGATACGCCGTTCATCTCCAAGGGTGCTTACCGCCACCATCTCTCCAAGATGCATTTCGTCAAGGACGGCGCTATTCCGGAGACGTCCAACGCTAAGACACAGTCGGCTAAGAGTGTGGCTTCTAACAACAACAACAACAATAGCAGTACCAGTAACAACAGTAACAACGCTACCAACAACAATAACTCTACTAACAGTAACAATAACAACAAGGCTCCCGTCAAAACGAACTTTGACGAGAGTCCAACGTCGAAGTTCTTGAAATACACAGAGCTGGCGAAACAGTTGTCGAGCAAGTATGTCTGAGATCTAATTTACACGGGTGGCTTGCATAGTATGTGTGTCAGCCTCTTTCACTTCTCATCCCTCCAAGGTTGTTTCTTTCCTCAAAGGAAAACAAAAAAGACCACACAACGCTGACGACAGTTTAACAATTCACAAGTTGCTTCTTTTTTCGCCTTGTTGGTAGACTTCCATACCGACCCCCACCTCATGGAACCTTTCTTCACTTGTGAAAAAAAATAATTATAATAATAATAATAATTATATATATACATATATATAAAAAATCTCGATGTACAGTAAATCATTTTTCATTGTCATTTACTTCTCTCATCGTTTCATGGCAGTGAATCTCGCAATGCAAGAACACTCACTCATACATACACATTGTTCTCTCTATCTCTCTATCTCTCTTCATGAACTCTTGCTTCCAACATACTGGGTTAGAGCTTCATGCATCATTACACGCCTAGTTTTGACCTTTTCCGAGTAAATATTTGTCAACGATGTTTTTAGTTTCTTTTCATTAATTTATTGATTGATTATTATTTTAATTATATTATTTACTATTCAAGTAACCGAGCGTTACTACTACCACTACTACCACTACTGCTACTACTACTACTACCATAACTACAAATGATGTGAAAAACATTTTCTTTTTTTTTTTAATTTTTAATATTGTTATTATTTTTGTTAACGGCTGGGCTATTTTACTAAATACTACCAATTTAAATACTGGTCGATAATCATTGCTATTTAAATATAAATGGTACTTCCTGCTGGGTTTGTGTGTGCATATGTATGTATGCTACTCCGGATCAGAATAATAAGAATAATATATTAGCCACCGAGTTTTACATTGATTGGTAAGTCATGGGGGAAAAAAGAATGTGATTCAGTGTGCAGTAAAACACCAACAGGAAAAAAATCTATTAAACTGGTGTACATGTGAAATCTATTGAAACAATAAGTAAAACAATACATAAACTCCTGACTATTAGAAATAATAATATAAAACGTCTTCCCGCCAGACGAGTTATCAGGTCTCAGGAAATCTCTCTTGATTTCAAAAAATAATATAATAATAAATAATAATAACTCAACAGAACAAAGTGTATTTTATTGCGCCACCTAAAAATCAACAATAAAACATAATAATAACAAACATAAACTCTAGAAACTTTTTCGCAGAGGACGCAGTTTTCTCCCTCTTCACTTTTTTCTTCATACGCGTCTTCTTCTTCGTTCGCCAAGTCATTTCAGAATAGAATCGACTATTCCCCCTCTGGATAAAAATAAAATAAATAATAATAAAAATTATAATAATAATATAAATAAATAAATAAATAAAATAAAAAGAAATCTCCGTGTCGCCCTCTCTGTATCTATCTGTCCCATAGTGAAACTATCCACCTTTTTTAACCCTTTCTTCTTCTTCTTCTTTCCCTGCCCTTAACCCTTTCTTTGTACAAGAGAGTTGGTCGAGTACTTTTTTCGAGCGTGCCTTGGTCGCTCGTTGCGCCGCCGTACTTTTCAGGTAAAATTTATTTAAAAAAAAATAAAATACAAACAAATGCCGCGCCTGTCCCTTGTTACCCCTTCCCCAGTGTCACCATCCGAAGACCAAAGAAAAATTAATAAAAAATAAAGTCTTAATTACACTAACCACGCAAGCTGAAAAAAAACTAAATTAAACGAGGCATTTCAGGTCCAAACTAAAGATTACCGCATAGACTCGAGTATATGTCATCTAAAATAAAAGGCAGGATTTCAATAAAATCATAGGTTTATTTTAAATTATTTATTTATTTTTTTTTGTTTTGTTTAATTATTTATATTTTAAATGTTGCTTTGCAATTTAAATTGTATATTTCTGATTTCAAAGCCAAAAATTACCCTAGCTGAGAGCATTGTAATGACCCTTGAAGTAACTGCTATCTCATTAGTTCTTAAATCCGTGATATTCATAAAGCATTTCGAAAGCTTCTGCTTCTTTCTTCATGCTTGTCAGATACTAATTTTGAAGAACGAAATAAAAAAATTGCATAATAAAAATTTGCATAAAAATTGAAATAAGAATCCCCAATTGATCAAATTTTGAATTTTGAGGTAAAAAATAAATTATAAAATACCGTTAATTTTATTATAAAATTCATTTAAAAAATAAATTAAATTAAAATTTTAATATCCTGTAAATCTTCGCGTATAACGTAAACTTTTCTCCCTATTAACTGGCCTATATGTGATGGGATTCTAAGACCGAATAAAAGCATACAAAATAGTATTTATGATTGGAAATCAGTATAAAAAAAGGTATAATGACTATATGCAGTTTGCTTATAAATAGTGATTAAACATTCATTTACAGTACGTACTGTATTTAAAAAAATTATTGATTTTTATTTGTTTTTCATATAAATGCTTATGACTGCGGGGAGGGAGTAAGTCTTGTCGAAAATATGGCTGGTTAAAGGGAGACTGATTAATGCTGGAAATTTTTTTTCGTGGTTACATGAATTCCAAACTTGATTTCTCATCTATATATTTTGCAAAATAATAATAATATTAGTAATAATAATAATAATAATAATAATAATAATAATAAATATGAAGTGTACAGTCCTACGATTTTTTTTTTTTTTTTTTACTAATCTTTCCCATTTTTGTACCGTGAAGTCCGTAAGGGTTACACATGCTATTTTGAATTACCTAATACAGTAGAACATCGATAACACCATGTAACACAAATTTTGTTCCTGCGTTGTAATCATTTTATTCCATTAAAATGTAACTAAAAATGATGTAAAATAATAACTAAACTGTTCAAATTTTGCCTTTGTGGCCAAGATTCACACACCTCCTCCACAAACTAAATATTTTTAAATTAACAAGAAAATTCAAACTGAGCCCAAGAAAGTAAAACAATTAATTAAGCAAAAATGCATAAGAACAGAAAGGTAAAAGTCGGATGTCCAAAATCACAAAGTAAATTAGAATTTCGACAAAAGAGTGTCCCGGTCCAGCAAGATTAACCGCTTTGAAAAGGGGGCCAGGACACTCTTTTGTCGAAATTCTAATTTCTGGAATGAAGACAACCCTCTCACCTTTTTTTTTTATTAAACTTTTCAGAGTAACAAGTAGCTTTATTTTTATATGAACTCTTCCCTTACCAACCGCTAAAACTTTTAATAACAGGTATATCAATATCCTGACCGCAAAAGCAAAGTTTCAGAGAATTACCATTACTATAATTAATATTTAGGTTAAATAAATACAGAAATAACAGTTATATCCAAGGAACATAGAAAAAAGTAAATTTCGTTACATGGGTAATTCGAATCTCAAAGGAAAAGCAAAATGCTTCGATATATCGTGGTTCGATGTATTGAAATTAAGTAAAATAAACAAGTAATATTTGGCCAATTGGAATCGAGTACCCTTGTAAAGCCAATCAGAACTGCTTATGAATGAAAACCAATCAGAACCGCTTATGAAAATTCTAATAGGGAAGAGATAAACTAATATCATTTCGATCTTTAGAGGACTGAATTGACAAAATTCGATTTGTGGGCGAATTTATTTGCGATAACTTTGATTTATAGAGGTTCGATTTATCGAGGCTTTACTGCATTGGTATATTCCGAGTTGAAACAATATTTTATTTTTAAATATTATTATTATTATTATAAAGGAAAAATCTCATATCAGATTCGCAGTTATAAAGCTGGTAAAGGCTTAAAAAGCTCAAGTTCTAACCTAGGATTTAAAAACTGCTCAGCATAAAAGGATATAAGCAGTTCCGAATAGGGTAGGGTTTTTTTTTTGTTTTTTTTTGCATGGAGAGAGTATTTAAATCGGTTAAGTTCAAAGTTTCTGGATATCAATAACTTCAGTATTCCTTCTTCACAAGCGTTCAATTACAGTTTTGTAAGTCCGGATACTTCGTGGTTTTCTCCCGCTGCGTCATGGGTTATGGCAATATATAAATGAGCCAGCGCACTTTCTTTTTCTCAACAGCAGTTATTTAGGCGTGTTGCGGATCAGATGTCGATCTGTTTGGATTGTGAAGTCCCACAGGATCTTTATCTCCTCATTTTCTAGAATTTTCAGTTTCTTTTTTCAACACCTGCTCTTAACCAGCTCCACGTAAGTTTTTGATTAGCTTTTCTCTCTACATCCTTTCAAGTATTTACCGTGCATTGGCTTGTTTTATCAGTTCGATATTCGATCGTTTCCATTTTGAACTGAGTTTTCAAATTTCTTGTTTTCCTCAGTTAACTTTTTTTTTTAGCAATGGCTCTTCACTTTTCAAGCCATGCTCCTATTTCACTTGTAGGAGTAGTCCTCTGCCATAATCAGCGCTTGGTAAATACAATTGGGTAAATACAATCGGTCCTTCTTCTTTTTCTTCTTCTTCTTCTTCTAATTATTATTATTATTATTTTAACATGTATGGTTGGTTAGCTTATGTAAAAATCCCAAAACATATTAAATTCAGATTTCTTAAGCAACATAAATTTTACGCTCGATTTGTCCATGGCTCAAAACCTGCCTGCGACTTAACCACAAGATCGACCTATACACGAGTCTGTGCGATATTAGAGTCTATCCACTCTTTTTTCAAAAGCCTCCATTTCCCCCCCAACCTAAACCTAACCCCTAAAATGAAATAAATAAATAAATACGAATACGCATAACTTAAAAAAAGGAAGAAAAGATGTCATTGTTTTATTTTTCTTTTTTTTTAAACGCATCTCCGATCCCTGGTCTTGGTTGTAGTTCTGTATATACTGTGTATACAGTGTGTGGTCTGGTGATGGTTATAGTATTTCAATGCTTTACATGCTTGTAATATTTTACATACAAAAAAGAGATAATTTAAAAAAAAACTTAATTTAAAACGACGAGAAAAATGAATTCGTCGATAAGAAAGTCTAGTTAATATCCTCCGCTATTCCACAAATAAAGAGAGCGGAGCGTCTTACTTCCATTCCTCGCAACGACCTTTCTTTACCCTCAACTCACGAATCTCCTTCCTCTCGCTACTCTCTCTACTCTGTCTCAACTTCTTCTTCCTACATCCCGACAGTTGTTTTATCAGTTTCAGTTTCCTCTGTTTTCGACCAAATCGAGCTTACACCTTTGGTTCATTCGAGTGAAATTGGGTTTTCACATTCGTTTCTTGATGATGAGCTTCCAGAACTTGCCTTTGCTTTCCTCGCTTTCTAACATTCTTGTTTGCTACTGTTTTTAGAATATTTTACCTTTTCCTTTTAATTCGTTTGTTTAAAGAATCTCTTTCCCCACTCCCCAGTCTTTGTTTTGTCATTTGGTCCTCCTCCTACCCTGAAAACTTCCCAGAAGTGAAATTCTTTACAAAAAAAGAAATCTCTCAAATCTGCATGCTGACTGTTTAGCTAAAAAAGAATCAAAGGACCCCTTGTTGTTCTGAATGCTTTTCTTAGTCTCTGCTCAAATATCATTACCAGTACCTGGTTCTTTCATGTACTTAATCTTTTATTTTTTTGTTTCGGCTAAAAAGCCCGCATGCAAAAAATATGATGATGATAATGATGATGATAATATATAATGATGAAGATTTATTAAAAAGAATATAAAAGAAGAGATGAAAAAAATGGATAACGATAATAAAACAATACTAAATGAATAAAATGAAAAAAAATAAATAAAAAGACTCCCAAACTATTGTTTCAATGAATGAAGATATCCTTGTTAAATTTTAAATTTTGGTATTTTTCACTTATAAATGTAAATAAAGTGTCTGTACTTTAATATCTGAATATGCGACTCCTTGTTTTATTTTATAAATAAAAAACAAAAGCCCTTTGGGCCCCAGGAAACTATTTTTTTATTATTATTCTTTCATTTTTATGAGTAGATTTTCAAATGGAATGAATTTCCAGTTCGATTCCAGCACGATGAGATTACGCATTTTCCTACCATATACTGCAGGGACTCTTATCCCAACAACATTATTCTAATAATTTGATTTAGAATAAGGACAAAACTAGTCTCTATGATTAGTTTTTTTTAGAGTTTTTACCTCTCTTTGTCCAGTGTTGTGATTTGGAATGGAAAGTTGTTCATTTGATATTCTGCTCAGTTTTTAACACTGAAAGTTGAAAACAATTGGCAGTAGATATCATTATCTTATTAAAACTTAAATGTATTAATTAACGAAGTTCCATTTTATGGTTGAAAGACATTATTTACGACAGCTGTAGAAAAAGTAATGACACTGAATGGAATGTGCAGGATGATTCACTCGAGATTGAGCGTTGATTTTGTGTAATTACTCGTAAGAACACACACAGAATTGAATAATGTGCCATAGAAGACTTTCCTTTGTCCATGACAACGGAGCCGTTTCAGAGAAAATGGCCACCAATGGAGACTACAACATTTTATTATCCGATGCTGAAATGCTCATGAATGAACACTTATTATACAGGGTGTTTACGAACTCTGTGTACAAACTTTTAGGGGTGGAAGAGAACCTTATTTTGAATATAATTTGCCAATAAACTGGGGGTCGCAAATGAATCCTTGATACATACAAAATTGTCAAACTTCATATATACAACGGCTGTCTGAGACTTTCTCGTAATATTGTCTCTCTCGTTAATATATTTGCAGAAAACGGAGATGTTAGAAAACTTGATAATAATGGTCACACCGTTTTTAATAACCAAATACTACATGTTTGTAAAATTACAAAAGCTGTTCAAACACTTGACCATGAGACCTAAATCCTTCAGATTTCTTCTTCTTGTGGTGTAGATTCCTTTTCCTGTGGATTCGGAAAAGGAACTGGTAGTGCAAATTATGGCTGCAAGTGACCATATGAGAGATACTGCAGGGATTTTTGGCCGTGTAAGAAATTCAATGAAAAGATGCTCTGAGCTATACATTGCTGCTCATGTCAACGGTTTGAAAACTTTTTGTAATTTTACAAACATGTAATATTTGGTTATTAAAAACGTTATGACAATCAGTATCAAGTTTTCTAATTTCTCCGTTTATGGAAATACTTAACGAGAGAGACAGTGTTATGAGGAAGTCTGAGACAGCTATTGTATATATGATGTTTGATAATTTTTTTGTGTATCAAGGATTCATTTGCGACCCCCAGTTTATAGGGATAATATATTCAAAATAAGGTCCTCTACCACCCCTAAAAGTTTGTACACAGAGTTCGTCACACTCTGTATAGAATTTGTCGATATAAGATAATCTACTGTATTATGCACACTGTCCCAAAAATCATCACGGGATTTAGGAAGCTAATATTATTTTCATATTTTTACTTCTTATTTTTTAAGAACTTATACAATGGTAGTCAAAATTATGTTAACATTTAAATGGTAAAAACCGTTTATTCACAAAACTTAAATGTACAAGATGATCTCGCCGTCGTGTTCAACAAGTAAAAACCAGAATGGAACGGCATCATTTGAAGCCAGTGGAATACAGTTGTCCAGCACTTCTATCAAGCTTGCAACCACTCTTCTTTGCTTCAGTGTTAATCTCTAGGAAAAACCACTCATGGAAATATTCACAAGTGAACAACGAAATTTATTCTTGGTTTTGATCAGTCCATGATTCGAACTCAAAGAGTGTTTGTCGACACTTCAATGCCAGATAATCACCGTGAGATTTCATGATTCTTTGGTTGATTCATGGATGGTCTTCTGGCTTTGAACTGTCCGCAGTATTCTCTTTGTGTGCGAATGATGTATTGATAAAAATTGGAAAAAAAACCCAGATTAGGTTCTAACCAAGTTGGGTTTATTTCAGTTGTGAATTTTTTTCAGCTGTGTAATTTTCGTATGATAATCCAGGTCCTGAAAAAACGAAATAAAAAAAATTATAAGATTTTTCTAAATCCCTAGGTGGCTTCTGGAGCAGTTACGCCCTCTATCAATGTTGATGGCTGTGTGTAATAGCGACGTCTGTAATTTGGATTCTGTAATACACCGAGAGAATTACTTTTGTATGAACGAAAGCCGATTATTTCTATGGCGTATTATTCGGTTCCGTGTTGCGCTCTCCTTAATTATTTTGGTATGTTCCCGTGAGGAGGTAATTGTTGTTTCAATTTCTGGTTTCCTACCTATAGCTCATATATTGGAGTTGGTTTAGACAATTGCGTCCCTTTATAGGTAATATTACAGTAGATGTAATTTTTTGCGTGTCCATTTGCTTCAAAATAATTTTATCAAAAGCATATTTTGAAAATTTGAAAAAGGATTGCCATAATTAGAATAACATCCAATCAGGTATGAGTGATTTGTCGGAGTGTTGATGACGCAGTGGATGATTCGTCAGTACAACGACTCAATGGATGTTTCTTGATTCCACTTCTATACAGGGTAAACTAAAACAGCAGGGACAAATTTTAGAAGGTAATTCCTGACCAGAAAGGGAACAAAAATTCTCATATGAACGTATTGTCTGTAATAGAGCAATTAATACAGACCATAACTTAATTTAGCAGTAATTGTGTCATCGTTTTAAAAGAGGTTCGAAGTGGCCTCCTTGGGATGCAATTCAAGCGTTCACACGTCGCATCATGACTGACACTCTGCCGGCGGGCTATTTGCCTGGGGCTTGTGCTCAATATCTTATAGAACATGTTCCTTTAGGTCGGCCTCCGTGTTCGCCTCTTCCATCACAGGACCCCTTCTCACACAAATGGCGAAAGATGGTTGCAAACATTTTGTGATTCGGGTGATGCTATCTGTTGGTGTTCTTTGGTACATTCGTGTCGCTTCTCGACCAAACCTATGTTATAAATGTATGTGAAGACCATCTCGACTTGTTTCTGATATGAATACCGGACCATTGCACTTCCACTGCACGACGATAACTCAAAAATAACTCTGCAAACAAAAAAAAAAAAAAAAATTTGTGGCTGTATTCTTATGGGGGCATGATATGATGCCGTCCCTACAATTATGCCTTTTTCCATGGAAACTATGCATTTCCGGAATTATGTTGATATGAATTTTTTGTTACTTTTCTTATGAGGAATCACCCCTGAGGTTTGTCCCTGTTGTTTTAGTTTATCCTGTATATTTTATTTATTAAATTTTTTTGAAAAAAAAAATAATCGTTGAAGTAATTGATAAATTTTAACAAGAATTTATTATTTGATAACTTACACTTAAACCATTTGAGAATGCGTGGTACTGCATTGTCATAACGACGTTAAATAAATAAAAGCATCGTTACTGTACTCGCAAAGTCGATCGTTCAGTCGCCAATTTTTTTCGAATTTTTTGATTTTGACTTCAGCTTCAGATAGAACATCAGTAAAAGTGATACTAGGCACACATGTTCCCGAAGAGATAGACAGTTTCTTTTAATGTTTGAAATAATCAACTCATTACCTAGGTCTTCTGATTTGTCATCTCTGGATTACTTTTTCTGGGGACACATGAAGAGTCAAGTTTATGAGACTCCTGTTAACTCGGATAATGACTTAGTTGCCAGATTTGCAATTGCAGCTGGGAATGTAAGTGACATGCCAGGCATTTTTGATACTGTTCGCCAATCAATGTCTCGACGTTGTCAGGCATGTGTTACTGTTCATGGTAGCTGCTTTGAACAGTTATGTAATCACTTGTCAATAAAATTGTTAACTAATTGTTAGTAACTTTTTCCCCCTGTAGCGATTTAATGGTGAAATCTTTGGTAAAAAATGTTCAATAGTTATCACCTTGTGAAGTTGTGCATCGAGTTCTAAAACATCCCCGTATATTCCTCAAAATAATAGAGAGGTTATAAAGAAGAAATGCATAAACCCCATTATATAAACTCAGAATATAAATAAAAAAGATTAAAGAAAATATGACTACTTATTCACTCTTTTTTAAAGTTTCGCCCAGAACTTAATCCCATATCAATGTCAATAGATTTTGAACTTGGTGCTAGAAAGAGTAGAGCAAAACTATCGGGTGGCCCAAAAATAACTTACTCATTTTGAGAGTGGTTTTATTAATGAACAGATTATAATGCTATTTTAACATGTTCATGTTGGCATAGTGCAGAAATCTTTCCAATCATAAAATATGCAAATTAATTTAAATAGTTTATTTAACCACTAGAGTGTGTAGCTATTGGTTATGGGGATTTCTAAAAAGCAGGGTTTATCTTACAGGACCAACAACTCTGTGACCTGAAAGACTCCATCAGAAGAGATATAGCTCGCAGCTAATATTGCAATTTGCCGTTGTCAATAGCGTTAACCGCTTAAATTAGGTGATAGAGGAGAAAGGTAGCCATATGCAGCTTGTTATCCAATGAAAAATGTAAATCCCTTATTTGCATGTTTTATGATAAGAAACATTTTCGCAATATACCAAAACGAACATGTTAAAATATTCTTATAATCTGTCCATTAATAAAACTGTTATCAACTCTCAAAGTGATTAAGTTATTTTTGGGCCACCAATGAGCATAATTGTGTATTTTAATGCAACAATAAGCTCGTGTATTTCCCGCTTGTCCAAATGCATCTTTAAGAAGATAGCTATGCAGTTTTGATCTAAGACGACAATCCCTTTTTTGAATTAATAAAAATGCATTTGATAAAAGTATTGGAAACAAATGGACACACCAAAAACTTACAGTTTGAGATATACATAAAATGGGGCGCAAATGACCGGGGACGCAAGTGACCCAAAGGATTAGTATTAACAAGCTATTACCACATTATTTAAAGAGAGCGTACTCCATAAATTTGGTATTCTTTGTACATGAAAGTAATCGTTCGCGTTTATTTGTACGTAGAATTTAGCGAGTGATTTAAGCAATCGAAAAGGAAAGCAACCGCAAGGTTCAGAGCGACGAGAGTAAATGACTTATAATTTATCGAAAAAAGTATAAAATAGGTCTCGCTACTCTTTCATCAGCTGTCTTACTTATTTACAATTTGAAAC
This sequence comes from Rhysida immarginata, assembly GCA_023313115.1. Classification (NCBI taxonomy): domain Eukaryota; kingdom Metazoa; phylum Arthropoda; class Chilopoda; order Scolopendromorpha; family Scolopendridae; genus Rhysida; species Rhysida immarginata. The sequence goes on along the minus strand of JAHWFO010024403.1, from coordinate 1,285,757 downwards.
GTTATTTGGGATTCAAATTAAGTAAAACATACAGTTTATAATACGAGGGGAATTCAATAAGTAATGCAACGCATTTTTTTTCTCGGCCAGTTTTGGTTGAAAAAACTGGACATTTCTTGTGGAACATTTTCAAACATTTCCGCTTCGTCTCGTATAGTTTCATTGACGTCCGATAGGTGACAGCGCTATAGTGAGCTGTTAAAATGGCGTCTACAATGGAGGTGCGTTCCAAACAACGGGCAGTGATTGAGTTTCTTTTGGCGGAAAACTAGGGCATCTCAGATATTCATAGGCGCTTGCAGAATTTCTACGGTGATCTGGCAGTGGACAAAAGCACGGTGAGTCGTTGGGCAAAGCGTGTGTCATCATCGCCGCAAGGTCAAGCAAAACTGTCTGATCTCCCGCGAGCTGGCCGGCCGTGCACAGCTCGGACTCCTGCAATGTCGGAACATGCGAACACTCTCATGTGTTTGATTGTGATCCGTCGATCCTCTGTTATACTGTAAGGCCACCACCTGTTTAGTAAACATAAGTTTGGACGTACACTGTCCTGCCAAATTATTTGTCCACCCTCTTCGCATACTACGGTATATGCGAAAATCATGCAGTCACTAATCTGTTGGACCACGTTTTGTTGCAACACGACGAGGAAGGCTGTCGACAAATTTTTTACACTCCTCTGGTAGGACACGTTACCACTCGGCTTTTAAACGATCTAGTAACTGATGATGATTAATGCTATGGCTTGTCCAGTCGTATGCTGCACATTCCATATTCAGACGCGACTTTGAGCAGACTAAGTAGTAGCTTGATGTCAGCATGAGTGAGTGAACCATGCCTTTGTTGAACGTGAACGAGCAGCATGGCATGTAGCATTGTCTTGCTGGAAGAAGCAGTGCTCTTGCATCACCAAAAAAGTTTGCCATCGTTCCATTGCATCTTCCAATAGCTATTGGTACCTTGAGGATTCAATCGCATGTCAGGACCAGCTGTGGATCCCACGCCTGCTCCACAGAATGTGGCCATCATTTTCACCCCATCATTCTTGATCGTATTTCTCTCTTGGTCACCTTCAGATTGCTTTTATCACTTCAAATAGCATTTACCCAATCATTATAGTCCAATGGTGACGCTCTTTACATCGTCATCGACGACGAAGAGCATTAACTTTTAAGACTAGAGGCTTCTATTTTCCGTTACTTGCGAAGAAACCCAACTTTAAGAAACCCAACGGTCGAGAGCAGGCGCCTGGATCCACTGTAAAAACAGTATTGTTGTCCTGAAATATGCTTTTCATTATTGGTTAATTGATGAGTTGGTGACTCTTTAACATGATTCTGGGTCGCCCGGAACGTTTTGATTCCTTCCGTTCGCACCATCGCAAAATATCATGCGTAATGGATCGAGGATTTCCGATCAAAACACTGATTTAACACTGATTCCTGGTCGAAATAATTCACGGTTTTTCGGTATGCTAGCTGACGAATACCTGCGTCATTTTAGCTGCTGTTACGTCTCTTTTAAATCAAAAGTGAACGAGCGGAAGATAAGGGTGTCCGAATTTATTTGGCAGGGAATTGCATACGTAAATTTCTAAAAGAGGCTGTTTTAAAATTGCAATGAATTCATCATATCCTGCGCATATTTGAATTTAATTATGAAAAATTAATAATTAACTATGCACATTTCTGCATTGTTTCATTTTGAAATTCAATGATGGCGTAAGTTCATCCCAGATGTTTGAACAATACGATTAATAAGCAATTTTTGGGCATTGGATTAGGACGAATTGAAAAATTGATTTGATTGTTGAGCTAATCGTCCGGAAGACTTATCCTCCCTGACGAAAGAAGTCCTTATAAATAGGTAGAAAGTCAATTGGCCTATCGATATGTATAATACGAGTGTTGCTTAAAGAGTAGTCCCCAATGTTTTTTCTTCAGCCAACAAAAAAAATAGAAAAGCGTAATGTCTGCATGCTGCGAAATTAAAGTTCTCCATCCTCTTTTGTATGCTGAATTGCACAGCATTCCATCCGATAGCGCAGATGTGACGGGCCCTATAAACGACTTACTCTCAAACAGAACTGGAGTTGAATTCTTGGTTGTGGAGATGTGTTAACGAACAAATGTAAGCTCAATTACAGGGCAAGCAGCCGGCTCGCAGATCGAGAATTTCTCTTTTTCTAACCATCAGAAAGCTGACGAAAACTGTCAAGAAAGTAATAAATAGACACAGGAGATAATACTCCAACATAAGGTTAACATATTTAGATGGAAGTACCACTTTGAATGCTTAGTAATCTTTAGGATATGTGAACACAGACTTACTCTACCAGTTGTGTCCGCGGTGGCCCAGTGACGAGATAGATGCTCGTGGTCTCTGGTTCGAATCCAGATCGTGGAATTTTTCCTTTCGTTTCTATCTTCAACGTGATCACCTTATGTTGGAGCATTATCTCCAGTGTCTATGAATTACTTTCTTACTCAGAAACGAATTGTGTTGCTGTGTATGGAAGTTGTGCAGTCGATAGCCGTATTGTTGGTCATTGGGTTCAGAGAGTTAAAGCTCCTGTAAGCGAAGAGACAGAGCTAATGCATGATTTACTTATTTAGCGCTGTCATAAGGCCTTACAAGTCGGCGGGAATTATTTGAAAAATAATGTGGTATATAATATAAAGAAGTCATTCTCTAAAGTTTGAATAATTTTCATGTATTTTAATTAAATAATTACAGAGTTAAACAAATGTGGAGCATTATATTCTGAGCAACTCTTGTACATCCTTAAAACAACACCGCATTGGAAACCAGTGGACAAAAAAATGAAAGTCTCTTCTGAACTTCACATGTTAAATGACCACGAGATACAAGTGTTAACCTGAAATTCCAAATCATGGAAACGTCAATTTATAAATGTTTGAAAACTTATAAAATTCTCAGTTTTCATTAAAATATGTGATAATAAATTCTTAATTAGGAAATAGGAAACAATATAATAAAATTAAATTTAAAATTAATTTTCAAATTAAAACTTTTTAATTGAGACACCAATTAAAAAATCTCTATGCAGGGTATTTCTGAATGGTCTCTACAAACGTTCAGGATATGTTCTAGGGACTAAAACGAACAGAAAATTTCATATGAACATGGGGTAGAAAACGCTTCTTTCCAAATTATAACGGTTTGAAGGTGTCCTGCAGTAGACGAAATTAACATTCAACCGTATAGGAGTTGCAAACTTTCTGATTTATTTCTATACAGACAATACTGGTGATAGAAAATGCTCAATATAGACTCCTTTAGATTTTAAGGAAGCCTCTACACGGCGCCGTATGGATTGACGAACCCGTTGGAAAATACCAGGTATATGACGGATGACGTCGCACGAAACTCAAGCGTCGAATTGCAAACCATCAAACGTTGAGCAGTTAATCCACGTTTATCTACACTTGGGCCATTCAGTCCGGTAACAGCGAACAATGGTGCTCCAAGAACGTTTCGAATCTGATTTTGAAGAGAGCACAATCTTATCAGTCGTAACTCTTCTTCTACCACAGAACACCTTCAAACCATTATAACTCTAGAAAGAAGCGTTTTCGACTCCATGTTCATATGACATTTTCTGCTTGCTTTGGTCCTTACACCATAACCTGAAAGTCTGTATAGACTATTCAGAGACACCCTGTGTACAGGGATTAACAAAAACAGTGGGCTGGCTAAGTTGTCGGTTTCTACAATTAAAAATAGGGAAAGAAGTTTACATAAAGCTATGTATGAAATAAGGAGGCTTTGTAATACATTTTGATGAAATTTATTTCACAACCGGTTTTGCCATTTTTCCCAGCTTCGTCAAGGTGATGGAATGATTAGCTGCTAAATATTTTGAAAATGAATTACAGTATCGTAACACTGTGAATGGTTTACAATGAACAGTGAAGTATCGATTGTTGAGGTAAAAGTAACAATAACAGGCTGTGGACAAAGTAAATGATTCAATAGTAAAGAGGATGAATAAAAACAAATTAATAATTACAATTTAAATATTTTGATATATAAAATATAAATAATTATAAAATTAAATAAATTATAAGGTATATAAAGATATATTCTAAAATAATTCTTGAAAAAGTCATTTAGCATGGCCTGCTAGATCTCTCGATCTCAACCGTATGGATTTTTATGTATAGGGAGATCTGTGTTCTATTGTTTATTCCACTCCTGTTGACGATATTGAGAATCTTCAAAGAGTTGAAGACGGATGCTAGCAATTTAGGGGCACATCGGGAATTTTTGAACGTGTGAGGGAGACTTGGATCCGATTAGCTCAGCAATGCATTGCCATTTTGTACATTTTCTATGATTGTATGCATTGTTTTCATCTTATGCGTGGTTTCCACATGCCTCAAACGACGGCAGAAACCACAAAGCAGAAAAATTTGTTGACGTCACTAAAGCGTGGTTCCCACTGGCAGAAAACAAGAGAGCAGAAACCAGGGCGTATTTTTTTCTGCCTTTTTACTTTCTGTTCCTGCAGGTGTCCCACATGGCAGAAACTCAAAAGGATAAGATAGCAGAAGTTTTGCCCAACACAAATACACTGCACCAAAGCCGTCAATCGATCTAAACGGTCGGCTTCGAATGCATACAGTACGTACACAGTTCGTTCAATCCTCATCAATCATCATATCGATTTTTTGCATTCAATTGTTGTTTATTCAATTTAATTTGATTAATTAATTAATAAATATATATTTCGCACCTCTTCTATTAGCGCTTCTACATGAATTTTCTTTCTCGGCCTCTTCACCTTTGTGAGCTGAATGTCCGACATTTTTATTTTGTGAGAAAGAGAGAGAGGACGTCCCTGTGATGTCACTGCAGAGATCGTTTTCTATTGGCTGAGCAATCGTTTCTGCCCTGCTTGTGCCACAAAAATTGAACTCAACCCAAATCTAAAAAGCAGAAATTTTCAGTCGGGCAGAAGAGACGAAAACGGGAAGTGACATCATAAAATTTTTCTGCTTTGTGGTTTCTGCCGTTGTTTTTACGCATGTAGGAACCACGCTTTAGTGATTTCGTCTTTCTAACCGACAGAAAATTTTCTTATCTTTGTAGGCTATGACCACGACCTCCTAGTAACTACCAGGCCTGAACATGCGTCAATAATGTATTGTTGAAGCACAAAAATTGCGACATAACTAATAGCACCACCAGTTTGACGTAACAATGGTTTATCTTTTCCATGTTCAGGCCTGGTAGTTTCTAGAAGGCCGTGGTATGACTCAATCCAACTCCAATAAAACAGGAGTTTTCTGACGGGCAGAATGTGACGTCAAAAAATTTTCTTCCTTGTGGTTTCTGCCGTTGTTTTTACGCATGTGGGAACCACGCTTTGCTCTTTTAAGTGGCTGAAAATAAATGATTGTTAATCTAGCAAACAAAAAATAAACATACATAACTCAGAATAGGGCATATCTTTATAGAATATTTTTTCCTTATTTTATAAGTGTATATACCGACTAAGTATAGCCTTTCTCTATGAAAGGCGTAACCTATCTGTATCTGTATGTCTATCCGAGTTTAACAAACATCGTCAAAATTCGGGAAATAGCTCAAAATGTAGCTAATTATAGGTACACATGCCTTTTGGTAATTTTGAAATTAAAAAAATTTAAATTTAGAGAAACCCATTTTCCAGCGTTATTGAGTGGTTCGTCGCCCATTGAAAATTGACTTGGTATCATAAAGACTCAAAAGGAAGCGGCAGCAACTTTTCAAATTGTCCGTCAAATTTTCGACTGGTATTTTTATCGTAAATAGTTAGTTAAAAGGTTTTAATTGTAAATTATAAACGGATTTGTAAATTACTTTATAGTATTTTTGTTTTCGTTCAACAGATTCATTTATTTATTTAATTTAATTTATTTTAGTTAAATACAAGTATAAAAGATGTGCCCCACTGGGACTGGTATGGTCATAGATCGGCGAGTTAAGTCTCAGTGGGCACTACATTTAAACTAATTAATGAGCAAACGTAAATGTATACAAAAAAATAAAAACCGGGGTTAGTATCAACGACAATTATTACAAATAAAACAAAAAAACAAAAGACAAAAAGATGGTGAGGCAAGCATAAAAACCAAATGTATAATAGTAACACAAGTGGTTAACAAATATATATTTCTCTCAGCCAATTAATCATGGAAACGTCATACTCCATATGACTAAAAGTCAAAAGAAACCCAAGTAGCAAACTTTTTAAGCATAAAAACATAAAACGGTTACCATATTAATAAACCATTAAGGAATGACATAACCAAGTACCGAAAGGTTAAACTAAACCATTCGCGGAACTACATTTTTAAACGGCCCTATGTTAACATTGGAAGTTTCTAATGGACCATTATGATACCATTAAACCACGTACCTTTGAAATAATTTCAACTATCATTAATTTTACGTTATATTCATTCATGACACATCATTCCAAGTTGTTTGATATATTACATGCCATATTTTAGCATGGCAGTTTCAATGAACCATAATGGTTCCACTAAAACAGGATGGTTCCACTAACCAGTTTCCTTGAAACCAATTTCGATTATCGTTAATTTTACGTTATATTCATTTATGACACATCATTCCAAGTCGTTTGATATATTACATGACATATTTTAGCATTGAAAGTTCCAATGAACCATAATAGTTCCACTAAACCAGGTTCTTGGAAACCAATTTGGACTATCATTAATTTTAGGTTATATTCCTTCATGACACCTCCTTCCAAATCGTTTGATATATAACATGCCATATTTTAGCATTGAAAGTTCCAATGAACCATCACGGTACCACAAAACCAGGTTCCTTGAAACCAATTTGGACTATCATTAATTTTACGTTATATTCATTCATGACACCTCATTCCAAGTCGTTTGA
>JAHWFO010024403.1:1254078-1278811 GCA_023313115.1 Rhysida immarginata | reverse complement strand
GATATATTACATGCCATATTTTAGCATTGAAAGTTCCAATGAACCATCATGGTTCCACTAAACCAGGTTCCTTGAAACCAATTTGGATTATCATGAATTTTACGTTATAATCCTTCATGTCACCTTATTCCAAATCGTTTGATATATTACATGCCATATTTTGGTATTGAAAGTTCCAATGAACCATAATGGTTCCACTAACCCAGAATGGTTCCACTAAACCAGGTTCCTTGAAACCAGTTTGGACTATCATTACTTTTACGTGATATTCATTTATGATACATCATCACAATTTGTTTGATATATTACATGCCATATCTTATCATTGAAAATTTTTGAAGGTGTCATAAAGGTACCATTAGTGCACGTGCCAATGTTTCGATTGCAACAATTTTCAAAATGGTTCATTTCCTGAACCATATTTATTGGCCGAAATATTAATTTATATTCGCTTGTATCTCGTCATTAAGATTTGTTTGACATATTATTTAATATATCTGTCCATTGAAAATTGCTAGGTGGGGTCGTGATGGTGCCATTTGTGGACGTGCTAATGAACCGATTTAGATAAAATTTATGATTTTTTCATGGCATGTACCATATTCATCGACTGACGAAAATAGTAATGAATAACCGCATCTATCTCGTCATTACGATTTGTTTGATATATTACTCAATATTTCTTCCCGTTGAAAATTGCTGGGCGGGAAAATAGAGGTACCATTTGTGCACGTGCCAATGAACCGATTTAGATAATATTTGTAACTGGTTCGTGCCATGAACCATATTCATCGACTGACGAAAACAGATTTTGAAAATCTTTCATAACCTCGGAGGAGTTTGAGTTACAGACAGACAGACAGACAGACAGACGGACAGACGGACGGACAGACAGACAGACAGACAGACAGACGGACAGACACGTTTCCCCACACTGATAGCATAAAGCACCTTTCGGTACTTAATAATATTAATGAATTTAAATTTTTGATATTATTGTGGTTAAGCATATTTTTAGCGATATTAGCATTAGTAAACAGTGATTGATAACAACTGGTTAAGCATAAGTTTATTGTATAATATAAAAGTGTTAAATTTTATTTTTATTGAAAGAGACAGTAATTTTATTTCAATTTTTATTTTTGTTCCTTTCCGAGCAGTTGGCATTGTTAGGAGCAATTCCTTGTGCAATAAGCGCGCGAGTGCGCATGCATTCGCTTTAGCATTGTTGAGTTGTGTTCTGTGAAAAAAATGAGAGATGTGGAGAAAATAAAAACATTCAAGTGCAATATTCATCCTGTGTAATTTTCTTCATGTCCCTGTTCACAAGTGATTATATGAACCAAAAATATAAGTTATTTACATCATAACCAACAACTTAACACTATGTTGGCCAAAGTTAATATTATAATAATAATAATCTTGGAAAATATTGCAGCGCCCTAGATTATTCCAATATTTCCCAAGATTATTATTTAGCAACCTTATTGCAATAAATGAACTGCTTTAACAGCCTTCTGAAAACACAGTAAGTTGACTGACCTAAGTGCGAATTTCTAATGGTAATTGCGGCCAGATCTTTAAGCCACTATAAGATACGCTCCTATGACGATACTCGAGCTTTTCAAAGTGAAGGCGAATATTCCCGGCTTGTCTGGTAAAATATGTGTGGTTTTCACTATTAGTTCTGATTTGAAGAATAGGGGATACCTTTAGAGTCCCATTTAACATTTTATAAATAAATGTACCTAGTTGTAACCGATAAATCTGATAAATTGTAAAGATATGAAAAGATGGAAATAAATATGAAATAGAAACGGTTTTCGGTGTTTTAGTCAGTACCCTCAAAAATCGTTTTTGAAGTTTTAAAAGTCTTGTAAGGTTGTAAGAGGTGGTTGAATCCCAGAAAATTTTACCGTAGCATAAAGTTGAGTATATCAAAGTATTTTCCATTTCCTATTATCATATCTGTAAAGTTTTGGTTTTCCAAAATTTATTTCGTGGTTTCGTGACAGTTTACTGTAAATTGTTGCTGTGTTTCCGTATAGTTCGGCTTGTTTTTTTTTTTAATATTTGTGTCTCTGAGTATATTATTCCTTTTTGACCACCCATCCCCGCCTGTCCCTCAACGCGATGGCATATTAAATTTCGACACCGACAAGAATGTTGCTTAATAAGAAACGCAGCTATTCTCAGAAGTCCTAGCGTCTTGCATTATCTTCTTGTTTCGTTTGCTTGTATCGACATACTCTAATTCAGTTGGGAGATACACAGAAAAAATTTGAATTGGCAACAATGGTCGACCATTATCGATTAAACAAAAAAAATCATCACCATCCAGAAACATCGATCACAAAAAACATCGATGAATCAATGTTCCTGCGATCAATTGCAAGACACTAACTTCCTGTATCTTGGGAATTTTTTTAATAGATGGCATACGTTTCGAGAAAAATGACTTTGAATATGATGATGTCAAGTTTTGTTCGCAACACCTTGGCTAATAAATCGGCGTCTATGCCAGCTATCTCCACGAAAACTGGACTGCTAGTGTTTCCGAAACAAATATTCTTTTTATTAAAGACTCAAAATATGTCACTTGATGTAACTGATCAGTAGAGATCTTATGCCTTTCACATGCTACAGTTGATTGATGTTGGCTTAAGTTATTTCTAGAAATCCTGTATTCTTTAGATGTACGGTTATTTTTAATTATTCTTAACATTATTTTTACACATTTCGATTTCATCGATTTGGTTTTCCAGATAAATGTAATAGAACTGTGGTCCATTTCTCCATATTTGCAAGATATTTTTCAGTTTGGAACTTAGTCCAACTCATAACCAGACTCTTCTAGTATGTCTTCAATATTAGAATTTATTAGAATTTACATGTATCCATAAAATTCTGGACATCAAATTTGACATTGTTATATGCGAATGTCAACATACACGAAGGAAGAAAAAAATAATGAATGCACATGAAAACTTGTTTTCAGCGTGCTTCTATTTTCGAACAAGCATGCGACATTTTTACAAAATCGGGTCAAAACAAGAAGCATTTGATTACGTAGGATTGCTTGATTCAGACGACAACATTCGTAGGAAATCTTATACAGGATCGAGTCACATTATTATGAACACCTCCTACGTTTGTCTTCGGGGTTGCCCAGGCGAGGAACTATGTCATGTTTGGGAATTGGTTAGGTGACTATATAAGAAAGGTTTCAACTATGTTAAAAACATATCACTCATTGCTGCAATGGGTAAGAAACGTGATTTATCAGATCTGGAAAAGGTAATGATAATCGGCTTTCGGGCCAGTGGTGGCAGTATTTCGGAAACCGCGCAGTTTGTGAACTGTTCTCGTGCTGCTGTAGTTAAAGTGTACCATGACTGGGAAAATGGGACCGTTCAGAATAAACGATATGGGTACTGTGGCATTGATGAGAAGATGTGTAAAGGTGCGTGCCATTGATGAGAAGGTGGAGCACCACGTGTCGGCTGCAAAGGTGTGTGAAGGCCAACCGAAGAGCTACAGTGGACCAACTTACCGCTCAAATCAACGAGGGTGCTACCAGACATGTCTCTAAAACGACAGTACAGAGGACCCTGCTACGCTATGGGCCTCCGCAGCAGACGGATGATTGCCGCACCCATGCTGACGAAGATTCATCGCCAAAAACGGCTTCAATTTGCCCAACAGTACAGAAACTGGACCACTTCTTCTGACTGGAAAAAGGTTGCCTTCTCCGATGAGTCACGATTTCTGTTCCACAGGCGAGAAACCTCCGAGAACAAGCATCCTGCAACCATTGTTGAACGAATCCAGGCTGGCAGCGGCAGCGTCATGGTAGAAGTGTTCTCATGGCATTGTCTGGGCCCACTGATACCTGTGGAAGGCATTCTCAACCGATTCGGTTATTTATCCATAATTGCGGATCAAGTACTCCCATACATGGTGACTGTCTTCCCAGAGGGGGATGGCACGTTCCAGCAAGACAATGCGACATGTCATACGGCTGCAATTGTTCGGGGATGGTTTGAGGAACACGACCAAGAGTCCCAAGTACTACCCTGACCCCCTAATTCTCCAGACCTCAACCCAATCGAGAACCATTGGGATTACCTCGATTGTCATGTGCGTGATATGGAAAATCCACCGCGTATCCTTCAGCATCTATCGGATGCTTTACAGTCTGCATGGCAACAGCTACCAGTAGAAACCTACCAGAATCTTATTGACTCACTGCCACGCCGTCTAGCTGCTGTCCGTGCCGCTAAAGACGGTTATTCGGGATATTAGCTGGTGGTCATAATAATGTGACTCAACTCTGTACTACAAACAGTGAGGGATTATACAACAGATAGAAAAGACCTGTGGGGAAAAAAGATCCCAAGAGGGCCGGAGATTAATTTATCTAAGATTTTTGTCTATATTTCTTATTCGCCATTGACTACAAAGCATTTGCTTGATAAGGGTAGCGCAAGATAACGATTTACGATATTCTAAACGGTTGGAAAATAGCAAGGATGCAGAAATACAAACTAGATCCAAACAAAAAGTCAACCTCTTTATTTCAGAAAATATGGAAAGATTGCAAGCTATGTTTAACAACAGTGACGTTGTATCGTACAGATCGGGGCTGCATGGTTTGGTACTTTGAAAAATACGCTGCATGAAATCGTGAGAGACAAAACAAACATTAGACAGATCCATTGGAAGTACACAAACCCAATTTGAAACAATTAATGGTTGCTATTATATCCTGCGGGGCGGCTCCAACAGGTTGTAGACTCTATGCCTAGAAAACTATGATTACGGCTAAAAGTGGATCAACTCATTATTTATATAGAGTCTCTAACAAAATGGTCATGCAATTGCTAATGTAGCTAAATTAGGCCTATTTTTATGAATGCCTAGTTGCTGTTAGTCCTGATGTTTTAAGTAGCTAATTATTCTTAGGCCTATTAAAACCAGCTTTTATTTTGCTCTAGCTACAGATTGCTCACTTCAGATGATCTACAGTAGAAATATTTGAGTTCCACCAGTGAACCGAATGGAAGTTCTTGTGTGGGCCGTCGAAATTCTGTGACGAAGAATGCTCTAAGTCTTCTACGAAATAAAACAAGAACTTTTCAAAACAAGAAAAGCTTCGCAGTTTTGCTTGAGTAAGGGATGGGTTAAATTGACATTCTCTTTCAATCTATTATAAAGATCGTTTTGATCCTTTGGAGTTACACTTTATGCGTGGCAATCTCATCTGTCTTAGCTGTTTTGAGTCTGACGCGTCCCACGTTTTATTGGAATAAATTATTTATTTCTGTTCATATTTATTACCATTATTTTTCTTTTTTTTTCTCTTAAGAATTTGTATCTGTGTACGACTTTTCGTCATTTGGCACCGATGCAGAATCGTGATTGGAGAGAGAAAGGGAACTTCAATTTTGTTGAGAAACCAATTAAGTATGTGTAGGAGAGCCTCGAGGCTCCCTTCTCACCACTTCTACCTTTAAGTTTGAAAGAGGCTTTTTGAGAATGAATATTTCATTAGGCATTAATGTAAATCGATAGTGAATGACAACGCTTTGGGTGTCACAAGTCTTCGAATTACTTCCACCGTCACTTTTAGCGCCACTTGAGCTGATGTCGGGGCCTCCAAAAGCTCATTTCTGCCGAGACGACCCTAATTGCATCAGATGGGGAGAGAGGATGACAAGATCTACTTGATAAATACTCAAAAATACAACTTTCTAATTAAAGTGATATTCTACCGATATTAATGACATTTGGACACGGGGACTCCAAATGCGCTATTTTTTGAAAGTTCACACGAATGTTTTATGTTCATCGAGGTATCTCTCCTCTCTCGGTTCATTTAAAAAATTTTTTGGTGTTGATTTAACAATCTCTTATCTGGGAATGTGTTTGCAAATTTCACTTTGCTAAATTGCTCTTTCTAATATAGTATATGTGCCGAAAATGTCGAAAACTCAAAATTTAAATTGCGTCGTTACGTCATTTATGAACTTTCCACACCAGCAGTTCATTAAATTCAAAGGCGATTACAATTAAATCGGCGGCAATTGTTGAGATTAAATGACGTTTTCGACAGGTTTTCAGCAAACTTCGCGTGATGTTTAGACCCTTAACATTTGAGTTTTGAACATCTTGCATAAGGAACTTTAAGTTTGTAATCATGCAAAGGATCACGCTAGGTACTTTATGACCATCGAACCTGATACACCCTGTATATTGGCCAATGAATTGGAAACATGTGAATTACAGTTGTGTGCGGGTTAACTCAATGAAAGACCAAGAGTTCACCACACGATTTCTGAGCTGAAAACACAATAAGCTCTTGAAAATGAACAGCTGAAATGCATCACGGAAGATTCGTCAACCAGTACGCTGTAAATTAGTCAGACACTCTTGGTAGATGCTTAACATTAATTTCATTAGAAGTACACAGGAAAGCATATCTAGGGTCCAAATTTCCCTGGAGCATGGTGCTGGGTTAGTAAACTTATACATGAGCTGCTCCTATAAAGTCCAATCAATCACATACAAATCACCTGATACTTTCACGATTGATCGTGCTTGGCGTTATTGACTTTGTGTGCTATAAAAAAAGCTTAGATATCAATTCACGGATTGTTATGAAAACGACTGTTTATATGAAATTTTAAATGATTATTGACAGGAGTAGCAACAATGGTAGAGGCCATCAATTCAATTCTTTGTGAAATGAAATGCTTCTGACTATTTTTTGAATTTCCTCAGACTAATCGATATTTAGACAGTCAATACATTAGTTACAGAATGTCCCTACGGCTGTTCGTAAATGCTTTGATTTTGACCATTCTTGGCACGGTTATCAACAATCCTTTAACAATATATCTTACTTAGCATCTTAACAAACGCGTATTTAGCGACTTTTGTACCCTGAAATACAAGATGGCCAAAAAGTCTTTCCAACATTACAACATTTTATTACAAAGAAACTATTTGTATTACAGCTACAGCTGTATGGTTAGTCGCAAGAGAAAGACTAACTAATCAAAATTTTTTATATAATATCAATACAAGTCTATATGTAGACGCTTTGTAGCCCACAGAAATCTAAGCGATATTCAATTTCGCGCCATTTTTTTTTGCAACATCTGAGTAACACCAGCAGTAGCTTCATTAACCCTTCCTCTCAATGCGGCCAGAGCAGGTACACGTTTTGCAACCATTCTTCCCTTGACTTGCAGCTTGGAAGGGCTTTTTTGAAATATTTTCTGCATTTTCTCTGTTAAACTTAGTACAGTACCACCATTGAAGAATACAAGGAAGTGCCTCTTGTAGCACTTCCAATGCTAAAATGTGTCACTCGCTGCGCACCTGGTGGCCAACATGATTGTGCTTACAACCTGTATGATCTTTTATATGATTTTATAATTACAGATGCCTTTGAAGTAATTGAACACTTGATATTTCATTAAAAAGTTTTGAATTTGCATTTTATGATTGTTTCTATAGAAAATAAATGCTTTTCTTTCATTCAATATTTATTTTCTCCTTTCATTTTAATGACCCATTTCAAATTTAATATGGGCCCGATTTTGGAGCATCTTTTTTTTTGGTAGAAAAATGTTTTGGAATTATTTTTTTAAACATTGATTTAAATGGTGCAGGGGTAGCTGTTAAGTTCTAGACTTGTTGACTGGGGGGAAAAGCAATAATGAACAAAAATTTCTTCAAAATGTCATTGTTTCGGTTATTTAAAGCACAAAATTAAATATTTATTATATTATTACAGCATTATCATACAAAAAAGATTCTCGCTCAATGAAAACAAACATTGGGATTTCGTGGCACTCTGGTGGCCAATATGATATCGCGTCCTAGCTCGTGTGCTGCGTTTTCTTGCGAGAGGCACTTCCTTGTATTCTTCCATGGTACCACGCAACGATACTTTTGTAATCAGGCGGCGATCGTCATATTCCCTCCGAAAATTACGCTATACATTGATCGGTGATTTGGTTTCGTGGTATCATAAAACAAATTGCGCTTTCTTCTGAACTGACGCCTAAAATTTAAGGGATAGACAAAAATTTCCAATTACAAACTTGTTCAGCATCAAATTACATAAAAAAAGAAAATAAACTTTACCCAAAATTCGCATTGCAACCATTTTCTCGTTCTTGCGATTGCAGCACCTCCTATACCAACTTTGCCACTACCTATAACAAAGAGAAAAGTTTTTCATGAGTTAGTCTTTCTCTTGCGACCAGTCATAGAGCTGTAACTGAAATAGTTTATTTGTAATAAAATCTTGTAACATTGGAAACACTTTTTGGCCACCAATTCGTCTTCTGTTAAGTGGGAGCTTCTTTACCCAATTTTTCTGAACAAAGTTTGCTATCATGTGAAAGATTAATTCTGAGAGCTCTAAACAGATAAGTAATTTTTTCGTTTTAATAAACGAAATTTTGAAAAAATATGCATCTCAATTTTACAAAATCGTAGGCTGAATCGATTTTTTTGCTTGCCAGTGTAGTATATTTCAGATGATTTAGGCAGTCCACTTCCTGAATACATTCGCTACAATTAGGCTTATATTCAGAATGAGCACTCATGCTCTTGCTCTTTGCTCAAACCATTCTGAATACAGCATTAGTCTATTGTCTGTCCCTCCAAAATAAGCTGAGAAAATTTTGGCGTTTTTTTTTTAATCATTTTGTTTAAAAGTGGACAATAACACAGCTCTGCAAATTTTAAGTTTTGTAACTTTGTCTTAATAGTTGATTTAATATAATTTCGGTATGCTGATTTTACAAGTGAATTCAGTTTTCACACACGGACTTTTTCACAAAATGCAAATAAAATAAATAAGATTTTTAATAAATAATAATAATAATAATAAATAATTAAATTGAAGAACTATTTTTTAACTGTGCAAGAGCAGAATGTATTATTATTAATGTTTAATGTTTTCACAATGTCCGTCTGTCCGTCCTTTCCCTCATCATTTCCGCATTTTTTGAGGTAGAAGGTTGAAATTCGGAATGTAGCTTTCTATGGGCATGTGCACCTTCACTATTTAGTTTGGTTTTGATTGGCCACTGGGGTCGGAATTTTGGGGGGCGGAAATTAGAGGGAACCAAAAGGTCTACGCGTATTTATGCATATAAATGAATGAAATTCGGTACGCAGATTCCCCTGAACAAGATCAATTTAATTACTGTAAATTTAGGCCAAATTGTCCCAATAGGGTCGGAGTTGTGGGGGTGGCAATCACCTGGTCTTTAGAAGTATGGCAACATATAGCATGTGATATATCATTCGATCGGAAATGATGAGAAACGAAAGAAGATAGAGCTCTTTTTCATTTTATAAATACTACATTCGAGAAAATCAATTTTTCGGTTAAAAATTGGGGGGGTGGAGTTAAAAGTGCAGATAAAAGGGTAAAAATAGTTGACCTCAGCGCTTCCGCTACTTTCCTATACCTTCTTCGGGAGGATTAATTTTTTGTTACCTCCCGGAAGAGAGTAATTGGGCTCTTAAGGAATATTTAAGTTTTGTTGGAGACGATCCATTATTATTAGGAGCTTTAGCAAAAGGCTACTTGTAAAAATGCGCCCTTGGTCTGTACGTTTATCCAGCCGTCCGTCGTTTGCACGATAACTTGAAAACGGATTAACTCTTTTAAATTCTGTTTTCAGAAATATGACCATCAAAGTCTTAGCTCAGTAAGATTTGTGAATTTTTTTTTAGATAGTACGAATAGGGCTTAATAAATGAGTAAATAGTAATTTTCTCCCATATAAAAGTTACTACTCCGCAACTAAAAAATTGAAACAAATTTAATTAAGGTTTTACAATATAACTTCGTGCAAATTGAATTTGACATGATTAGTTTCGGCTTTTCTTTCCGCCTTTCTCAAGCGTACTGTACATAAGAGAGGATTTATATAGGTTTACGTTTAAAATGCAGGGTGATTCAGAAAGGTAGGTCAAGAAGAAAATACCATGCAGTTTGTAGCGGGGAACAATATTTTTCCTATAAACATGGGTCCAGAAATGCATCCTTACAGAGATAATGCAACTTGTACGAGGTAGGAATGGATGTGCGTTACCCGGACGGCAATGGCAGGGTCCATGTAAATTAGGATCTAAACATGTAAATTGTTCGTGTTCTCTCCTGTGCCGTAGCCACCCCGGTCTCCTGACTTGATACCTCTGGACTTCTTTTTATGGGGTCACATCAAGCAGTTAGTGTATGCCACACCAGTCGACAATCCCGATGACCTTGTAGCTAAAATTGTTACAGCGTGTGGAGAAGTCAGTGATTCTCCGGATATCTTCATCAGAGTTCTCGAGAATCTCGTCCGCAGACTAAACACCTATTGTAATGTCATTCTACCTCGTACAAGTTGCATTATCTCTGCAAGGATGCATTTCCGGACCCATGTTTATAGGAAAAATTTTGTTCCCCGCTACAAACGGTACATGGTATTTCATTCTTGACCTGCCTTTCTGAATCACCCTGTATATGGTGTCTGAGCGATATAATCAAGAGAAGATGTAACAAAGATTTTTTT
This sequence comes from Rhysida immarginata, assembly GCA_023313115.1. Classification (NCBI taxonomy): domain Eukaryota; kingdom Metazoa; phylum Arthropoda; class Chilopoda; order Scolopendromorpha; family Scolopendridae; genus Rhysida; species Rhysida immarginata. Next base: position 1,268,219 of record JAHWFO010024403.1, on the reverse strand, counting down.
AAAAAATTACAGAAAGCTCGCTATTGAATGATTAGCTGTAAGAAATCACGGGATTGGTCTTTCCGGATGATAAGAATGAGGATGGTTAACAAGTTCGACTAATTCACAATCATATTACTCCTTTGTACCATATTTCTGTATATAAGGGCGAGAAGCCCCTAGTGTTGTTTATATGCTTGATAAAGCCGGGAATAAATGGCGAAACTTGTCGGAAACTCTGTTCTCCCTTTGTTGTATGGTAAGGTCTCTATCAATTTTATTGATAGAAACAATACTAAGGACTCCCAATTTATTAAATTTCTATGTATACCCAATTGTAGACTAACTACGTGACCGCATGTGACTAGCTGACATTTACAATTCCTATGTTAACCATCCTCATTCTTATCATCGATTTAATATAAATTTGTGATTTAATCAAACATGTTTAACATAAGCTAAATTTTATCCCTATGCCTAGCAATCTCGACACATTTTTACTGTCCTACTGAAGGTCAAGTGAAATCAGAAGCAAAATTGTGTTTAATATAATTTTAATTTTAGGAGTTTCCAACGCCGATTCGACTTTAAAATTCACCTCCTTAAAAACATTTCCACCTCGAAGGTTTGACTCCTGATCTTTTTTATCACAGCCCCCTTCATACAATCCGATTAACATTTCTTTGGCGAGCGCAATTATCTTTATATTTATTCTATTTGTTATGTCGTTAGAAAGAGATAAATTTGAATCAACAGGGTCCCGATCGAGATCATGTGGCGAGATAGTCCACAAATCGGCGGGGAAGGCTGGACTCAGTCGAGCCGTCTGATCAAATTGAACGGCAGCAATTGACCCGAATTTTTCCAATCCACTTTCCCTATCCCCCCTCCCGTTTTGTTTATGACCAATTGTATTGTCTTTCACCTGTAAATCCAAACCCCCACCTCTCAACACGCGCAGATTTTCTGTTTTCATGAATGGGACTTAATAAACATTCAACATGCTTGTTAGTAGGCGTCAAGAATATAATACCTGCGCATGTGTAACTTTAGAATTTTCCAATGATTATTTTTATTTATGAAAAATATCAGTTTTAAAATAACTCCACCGTATGCTTGATAAAAATATTTTTGAAAAAGCTGGGAAAAGTCGTTTTTCTCTGAATAGAACAGTATTTCTATTCATTATTAATCGAATGGCATATCACATGGAGTATCATATGGCGATGTAGCTGTTTGAAAATTTTAACGGATTTCTAAAAGTCATGTGATCGTTATTCTCAGATTTCCATGGTAAGCTCAGGAAAAGTTTCTATGATTAGCAACAACAGCGTTTGGGAAAAGATAAACCGTTCTCGAGTACTCATACAAAGTACAGACAGACATACAAACAGAATAAACTGAAGGTATGTTTTTAGCATATAATAAATTGTGTACACTTATTTATTATCGGCATCTTCATTTCCATCCACTTCACTTCTTTTAATAAATTCTTTTTCACTTACGGAACATACTGTTCAGACTAACTACAGTACATCCTGATAACTCGGCCAATTTATTTATTTTCCTTTAGAGTCCTCTTATTCATTCATTGCATCTCATTCATCCTGTAAAATCGATTTGTTAATTTGTCTGCAACCCTTTCAGCAACCGCGTTTCACAGGAATTGTCCCGCGAAATTTTCTAAGCAAGCGCAAATGGAAAATGAAATGCATGCGCGTATACATGATTTAACCAACTCTCCGTATGTTCTACCCTTGTTTCTTATATGGCATCTGCAACAGGTTTTTTTTCATTCGCTTGTCCATTGTTGGACATTCTTAAGAAAAATTAAGCATTGTACAAAACACTGAAATTGGACTTTTATATTGTAAACATCCAATTGGAGTTAGGGAGAAGTTAGCTGGAGTCTCACGATATTAATATGTACGACCAGATCAACAGTTTCCAGAAACCCTCTCCAAAATACTATTACATGCTTATGATGTCTAAGTGAATATAAATAAAGACATGCCCTGCTTGATTCATTTGTCAATCATATTGGTGCAGTCGCTCAACAGAGCTCAGTGAGTACCATCATAGGTATGCGAGATTTTTTATTCTGCAACTGTTCAACTTTAACTGACGTTATTGTCAAGAATAAATCTCAAAGAAACCGCCAAATAGCAGGCCTAAGAAAATGCAGATAGAGATCGTCCAGTGCTCTCATATGTAGCACGATGCAATTGGGAGTTCTCAGGCGAAACAATTGCTTCTGTAATTCAATTGTTCCGAAATGCCACTTCAAGTACCGCCAATACGATCACCATTTGCTGTAAACTGAGGACCTGTCCAAGTACCGCTCTATACCATTCTAAACGTCACTGCGTATTGGTTTGAATCAGTAGATCAGTGCAAAGTGACGTTTAGAATGCACATCTCACCGAAACTGGACCATCGAACAATGAAAATATGTTTTTTGGAGCAACGAACTTGAATACACACTCTGGCAATCCGATAACCGTGCTTGGGTCCTGTTCGAACCCAATATGCCCGGAGAACATTTCATATCTCACTGCGTTTGAAGGAGGCGATATGAAAGTTTGGGGCCCATTTTCATGGTTTTGGATTGGGGCAAATTGTTCCAATAGCAGAAACTATAACGTCTGAAAATTACCTTGAAATTTTGGACACTTCTAAACGTCCAACATTGTAGCAACAGTTTGGGATTGGGCGATCACAATATCAACATTTCAGGCTCCTTATATCGGGCGATCACAATATCAACATTGCAAAGCAAGATGTTTGCAGGAATGATCTGAGGAGACAGGGGTTGCAGAAATGGACTGACATAGACAGAGCATCAGTATAAATACCATTCAACACTTGTGGGATGAATTGGGATCGACGAGAAGACCTTGTGGAAGAATGAACCTCTCCAGCAAAAGTTGGTAAAAAGTCTTTCTTGAAGAGTAGAACTCTAATAAAAGTAAAGAGATGTTCAATACCAAAATCATTCTCGTCAAATCATGGTTGCAATGCAAAAGTACAGATGTCCAGAACTTTTGACAACACAGTGTATATTGATGTGTAAAGACATAGACATTAAGAGTTTGAAAATTACTTCTTTAAAAATTTTTTTAACGACAATCTTCAATTTTATATTGTATATAGAGCAGTCGAGTGATTTAAAACAATACTATAGACTCTATAGTATAGAGAGTCAAATCTTTATATCAGGTTCGATTTGCTAAATGTAATGATTGATTTAAAAAAAAAATTATTTATCAACTTAAACGCCCACAAGTGACAGTCGTTGCCCCCGATAGAGTTTTATTTCACAAGAACAACCAAGGGATAGCTGACTTTAATAATTTTCCGCCGAAGCAATCTGAGAAATGTTCGAAATGAGGCGACTTGCCCTGTCTGGAAAAATATGAACAGGTTTAAACATAGGTTCGAAACCTCCTTGAAATGTTCTTCGATGTTTTTTGTTGTTGTTTTTTTTTTAATGTCGTTTGATAGGAGGCCAAGTCATTTTTAGCCGTGATGAAATTCGGCCACGAACGTCGACGTTTCCCCGTAATTTGTTGTCGCCTGTCATGGAGATGACGCGTCGGCGAACAAACCACTTCGTGACGAAATTCAAAGACGTTTTGTGGAAACGTCCGAGGTGAAGGGGGCGGGGAAAGAAAAAGAAACACAAATTATAATTCTGGCTAGATTTTGTTTTTTTTTAATAAGAGAAAACAAGGAGACAAATTCATAAAAAAACATGTAGCAAATAAAGTTTCTGTCAAGGGTTTGACAATCTATACAAAACTGAAAAATCATTTCGGTTAAATTAGATTCAAGTGGAGTTTCCTTTCTTTCACCTGTAAAAGGAATGTTTAAATTGACTTTATTAGAGTAAGGAGTGTGAGTGTCATAGTCAACGGAAACAATAGAAAATGAGCATACATGGCTTTTTATTATTATTATTATTGTTATTATTATTATTATATTATATAAAAACTCCAACCTAATACTTCAAAATAGAATTTAATTAAAACAATAACAAGTTACTTAAAGAAAAATTCAAATACAATCAAGGATTTATTTTAAAATTTCTTTAATATTTACAACAATTATTTTAAAATTATTTAAAATTTGTAATTTAGCTTAAAATTTCATTCGATTATTTACAATTTTTATTTTTTTACATTTATTGTTTACTCATTGTTTTCTTAATTACACCAATAATTTTGTCTTTAATTTTGTCAGCGAATTTGTAATTAGCCTAATTAAAATTAAGTTCAATTTTTCACTTTCCAATATACCAAAACGTCTTCTTCTCGCCACATACACTGCTCTGCAATGAAATTGCCCCACCAACAAGGAGTTATCCGACCTTATCCATATTTAGTGGGGGGGAGGGGGTTCGTCTACATAACCATTTGGGTTGAAACAGGGTGTCCGGGTGCCTGTATAGGCTCATCAGTTGACACCTGTGCGAGATGTTCCATGCAGTAGGGAGGAAGCAACTGCCTCGTGAACGTACAGTACACAACGGTCTCAATGCCACGACGACGACAACGACAACTGTTCACGCAATTAACGGACTTTGAACGAGGTCGGATTATTGGCCTCTCCGAGGCTGGATGGTCAGCCAGACGGATTGCTGTCTATGTGTTGCGGGACGCACGGACGGTAGGTCGATGTTGGAGGCAATAGCGAGAGAAGGCACACATGCCAGAAGACCAGGCTCTAGGGCCCGGAGAAGCAAGCAGATCGTACCGATAAGCGGATACTACGAACAGCGCTAGCGGACAGAACCATCACCCTGCGACAACTGCGCGACACCATCACTATTCCCGGTATTGTTCCAGTGTCAATAGCGACAATAGCACGCCGGTTACACGCCGCGACAATGTCTGCCAGGCGTCCATTGTTGTGTCTTCCTTTGACATCAGAGCACCGCGCGATACGACTGCAATGGTGTCGTGAACGAGTATGCTGGCGAATGGAATGGCGCCCGGTGGTCTTCAGCGACGAATCCCGCTTTTGTTTGTAAACCGACGACAGATGCGGGCGGGTGTGGCGCAGACCATTGGAACGTCCCAATGAACAATGCATCCGGTATTGCCATCGTGGACCATCACCCAGGATCATGATCTGGGATGCCATCGGCAACGTTACCAGAACGCCTTTAGTCACCATCCAAGGCACCCTGACAGTAGCACGGTACGTCACAGAGATTCTGCAGCCCGTATTACTGCCCTTTCTGCACACCATACCCGGCGCAGTCTTTCAGCAGGATAACGCCAGACCGCACACGGCAAACGTGATCATGGCACGTCTGCATGATGTCAACTGCCTGCCATGGCCCGCGAGGTCCCCAGACCTGTCGCAAATTGAGCACGTGTGGAACATGGTAGGACATCGTTTACGATCACTCCGCAATCTCCATGAACTGAGGCAGCAGGTTCACCAGGCCTGAGCAGACGTAGCCCAAGATGACATTCACCACCTGTATGATCGCCTAAACCTGCGGCTGGAACAATGCATCGCCGCTAGAGGTGGTGCCACAACCTTGTGATGCCGCTTTCCGTTGGGACACCCTATACAAAAGAGTGCACATCTTGGCTCCATAACGTAATAAAGGTGTGTTCAGATGTATCTCTTGCTATATACCTACTTTTGGCTCATTCGGTTAACTCCTTGTGGGTGGGGCAATTTCATTGCAAAGCAGTGTATGATTCATATTATCTTCCTGCTATTAATATTGATGGTTGTGGCTCATTACCTATACCCATGAATTCTAACACTCGAGAATGAAACGTTCATGTCATCAAATATGCTTTCTGCGTCGAACGGAGCGGTGGAAGTAAATACATATTCGTATCGCTTACTTGTTCATACGTAGGGTTGATTCAGATAAAATGAGACGACTTTGCAGTTCTGTTACGATGGTGTAATACCATGGCGCCACCATCGGTTGTGTTCGATGTGAGAACCACGTTGTTGGACTATCGCCCGGCACCGTAATTTCCACTGAAGTAGGCTGAGTTTGAGGGACTCCATGGAAGTTCGTTCCACACCTGCTGACACACTTTCCATAGCCCATCAACGGTTCTTGGTCGGCGACTTCCGAGCCGTCGTTTCAGGAGACCAAAACCACAGAAATCCATCGGTGATGGGGTCAGGAGATTTTACAGGCACATGAGAGAAGGGAATAACTCGTATGCCCGTCTCCTGTTCCATCTTCCTGTAGTAAGCCACAGATGACTTGGCAGTATGGCTTGATGCCTTGTCCATGTGGATCCAAACTTTTGCGTTTTATGACGTCGCTCCAGCCCAAGTTTGTCATGAATTATTCTGGAGACTGTTGCCTGTGAAATACCTTTCCTTTGGGCTAGAATTCTCTGTGTGGGGGGATTTTCTTTCAGCACTTCAGACCGGATTTCTCGCACCACCTGAGCTAGGCGTGTTGGCTGGGGCTTGTTTCTGGTCTGCTTCTCTGCTCGTCCACGTTCATTAGATGGTCGCAATTTGTTCTTTTTGATTATTCGACCCACAGTAGCTTTGGATACCACAATACCATTTCGTTTGCATAATTCCACAATGCACGAAAGACTGAAGTTAGCGTCGGAAAGGCCAAACATATACCCTTCCCAAAAAGCTGTGATTTTGGAAGCCATGTTTCAGCACGAAATGTCCCAAATAACAGCAACAAGTGTATACAAAGCTAATCCCCATGAATAGTGGACGAGTCATGCAAATCACATTCCGTCAAGGTCATACGCGACGTTTAAAGTCGTCTCATTTTATCTGAATCAACCCTCCGTATTCGCGGGGCGACGCCTCAAGTTTGAGGTGCTCCCGTTGAACCCGTTGATGTTCAGCATCAGACATCGAGTCATCTTAGATTCTCCATCTCTCGATCTGGTTTCTTGTTGACGTTTTCTATATTTCTTCTTGTGTGCACGTCAAGAAACATAGCACAAAAGCATGTGCTATGCTTAAATTTTGAAATTTTATAATTTTTGCGCGCCTTTTCGTGACTCAAGTTTGCATCAGCCGATGCCATCAGCACAGAATCAATCAGTATTTAGAACATGCTTTGTTTAATGCTCTACCGAATGAACAGCGTTGATGTATCTATTCGTAGTAGGTTTCACATTATAAAAGTTTTCATAGTCAACGTTTTTCGTGATTTTCACGATATTAACCGCGACATCCCATTTTTGAAACATAGGACGTATTCTAACTCAATAAGATCTGGCTAAACAATAATAACTCGCTAATTATTATCACAACGGGAAATTGAATTGGTGACGATACTGAGAAAAATACTGAATACCGTCAACTCTGTAGGTAAGCGAATTCAAACACGGGTGGTAAATTCAAATAAACAAGTTGGAATCCAGGTCACGGAATTTTTTTCATTCCTTTTTCATCTATATATTAATGATATTGTTAAATAATCATCTTATCTTTGTCGCACTTAACCTGAATTAGATAATTTCATAAATGGGATTTTATCGCAACTGTTTGAAAGGGCTATTTAAAAACGACGATGTTGACCAAATTAATTTGAGATAAAACAAACGGGAAATTGAATTAAGTGCAGAGATAGTTCTAGATAGTAAAAATTTCAATTAGCATCATCCATTAAGAATCCATTGAGTATCATGCATAGCCAATTGAATATCTAAATTCATAAAATCTAACTGGACATGGGTGAAAGACAGACATTCAAGAAAGGAATTATTTATTTAGAAGATATCTTCTCTTACGCAATATGCTGTGATGGGACTTATAAAACCTAGTAATTTTCACAAATAAAGACAAGTATAATAATTTTGTTACAAGAAATATAATTTTTAAAATATCAGCTAAAAATAGAAATATACCAGTGTATTGGAGTACTGATTGTTTAAGTGGATGAGTGGGAGAAAATTCAAATTAAAAATTTGTAACTTTCTCTTTTTCTCTGTGTGTCTGCGGCAACAATGACCTGGCTCAACAATAATTCGTTATTTATTAAGTAGCGGAAGAATGGCCAATATGGAAGAACCGACATGGAGGTTTCTGGACAGAAGGTGCTTATTAAGCAGAGTAAAACAAAAAGATAACCGTTAAGGAAAAAATACAGTAAATAAAGAAGAAAATAAAAGAAGAAAAAACAAAATAAAAAGAGAAGAAAAAATTGAGAATTAAAATAAACGTTAGGCTAATAAAAGAAATTAGAGCGAAAATCCCTAAAGAAGTTAGTATGAAAGAAGAGATTTTTTAATTTAGATTTAAAAGCAAACGCACTCGGAGCGAGGCGAAGATCGAGGGATAGTTGTGACCATAACTTAATAGCTGAAATAGCAATACTACGCGAATGGTAGTTCGAGAAGGTTGGTTGGTTTGGTTTGTTTGGTATTAACGTTCTTTTCAACTGCCATGGTCATTTCAGGACGGCGTTATAGGGGCCACAAATTTTGCCTCGCAAGGGTTCTTTAACGTGCAGCCGGCAAACGACTACACCGGACCAACGGCTTTACTTCCCTTCCGAAGGAAGTGCATGATCTCAGGATTTCCCCCTGAAAAAATCCTCATCGTCCTCGGCCGGGGTCGAACCTGCGACCTCGGGCATCAGAGGCGATCACGCAACCACTGAGCCACCGAGGCCGATAGTTCGAGAAGGAGCGGGGAACTCTTATAGAAAACGAATAACGAGTATCATAAGTATGTATTTCCCTTCCAAATAAAGCGGGGAAGAGAGACGTAATTGGCGGGATATTACCTGGTAAGTAAAAATCGCTAGATTGCTAATATATGATTGATAAATGGTTAAAACACCATAGTAATGAAATAGGTGAGAAACCGATTCAGGGATGCGAATTTTCAACCAAAGCCGTAAAAATCTTTTTTTGGATACGAAAGAGTCGTAATAATTTAGCATTAGATACGGCTCCCCAAAAAATAATACCGTAGCAAAGACATGATTGAATCATAGCAAAGTAAAGAAGGACTAGTATAGAAGAAGGAAGAAAATGAAGACGTGCAAATAAACCAAGAGAAACAACCAATGCATTTATATGAGTATCCCATGACAAATCTGAAGAAATATGAATTCCAAGGTATTTAAATGAAGATGACGGCCAAAGAGGAGTAGGCAAAAGTTAGCGTTCCTACCTCACTTGTTCCGTTGAGAGAAAATAACCTACGTTGTCTTTTCCAAATTCAGCTTCAATTGATTAATGAATTCCACTGACAAAGCTTTGCTAATGCCCCATTCAATGTACGAGGCGCATCCAGAAAGTAAGTTTCCCTATTTAAAAAAAAAGAACTCACACTTACAGGAACATATTTATTGGCAACAAGTACAGCAATGTTTCAGCTATTTTTCAACATAGCCACCTTGTCGTATCGTGGGATCAACTTTTGTATCCCCCCTGTCGTAGAACTCTGCCGCCTGTGAATGGAACCAGCGTGTGACAGACGTCTTCAGCTCTTCGTCGTTGCCAAAACGCTCACGGGAGGACAGGAATTTCTTGAGGTGCAAGAGAACGTGAAAATCGCTGGGAGCAAGATCAGGGCTGCCGCACAAGCTCAACAAGATCATCATTGATGAGGGATGGTCGCCCACTACGCTCTTCATCATGGACACTTTGACGACCTTCGGAAAACTGCCTACACCAGCGACGCACCATTTGCTTACTCATGATGTTCGGCCCATAGACCTGACAGAGCTGACGATGAATTTCGATTGGCGCAATGCTTTGTGCATTCAAGAACTTTATCACCGACCGAACCTCGCAGGCGGCGGGAGAAGAAATATGAGCTTCCATTTCGGACCATTGCTACCACGCTACTTGCACGAGGCGGGACCTGTCCGGCTGGCATATGACTGATACGTCATAGATCTGTTACGCATGCGCAATTGACACGGCTAATTACGTTTACTTTAAAGGGGAAAACATCGGGAAACTTACTTTCTGGATGCGCCTCGTACATTGTATAGCGAGCAATGAAGTGTCTGCACAAGAAATATTTGCATCATCAGCATAGAAAATAGAAGGAGTTGGGGCTAAAATAGAAGAAAGATCATTTATAAACAAATTAAATAGAAGGGGAGAGAGAATGGAGCCCTGAGGTACTCCGCAGTTTCGTGTAACTGAGGAGGAGAAATCCCCAATGGTTAAAGAGTATATACGATTAGATAAGAAACCCATTAATCAGTTAAGGGGAGGACGGTGAATATTATATTGAAAGGCGAGTTTGTTATATAAGCAAAATATATGCCCAGTATACAAGATGGCGGAGTTCGCTTGCGTTCCGCGTTTTGATTGGTTGTAAGTTGAATCACCGTTTGTATACTTTATTTGTAAGTCGAATCACCGGGAGGCCGTGGCCTGGTGGCTTTCACTGAACATTAACTTCAGGGAAGTTAAGCAACATCAGGCACGGCTAGTCACTGGATGGGCGACCATTAGTGAGACACGATCTTCACCCCCCGCCCCCCACCGGCTGCTGCGACCATCACACAGCAGTCGTTAATCCAGGTCCATCCAGGGACCCAACTCGTCGGCCTCTGGCCATACAAGCCCTGGATGGACGTATTGGATTATAATATACAAATTAAAAAAAAGTGGGAGTTCTTAGTATTGTTTCTACTAATTGCTACTTTATTCAGTTTGTTTTGACTTGCAATGAAGTCATTGGGCAGTCATTGAGCATATGTACAGTCGGGTGCAAAAAGGTTTTTACCTGCTCCGTAGGATGTTGATCGGTTGCAAAATCAGGTACTTTTACTGAGGGTCAAGGCAGAATAAACTGGATCTGTCCCTTCTGAATGAAAATAGGGTAACAGGTATACGCTTGGGATGTGCTGTTCACGTGCTCAACTATGACTTAAGTCTAAACCTTTATGCACTAGACTGTACATTGGTACACTTGAACAAAACAAAGGCCACGTAAGTGAACAGTTCCGAACTGAGAAATCCGAGCGGGAATGAACAGTAAATAGAATTTACAGCAAACAATTATAAGGGGGGGGGGGGGGGGGGCGGGAAGCACAAGCGTGACCGTTTTGTTTCCATGGATACAGTCTAAACAATCCAGTAAGCTAGAATACAAAAAAACTTCGTTTTGCACGACATCTGGCATCCTGGGCATGTACTACAAATTTGAACGGCGACGATTGTCTTGAGATGACAACCTTACTATTCACACCGTTGAGTTTGACTATACATGGTTAATATGGTAGAATTTAAACTACGGTGATAAATCGGTACCGTTCCAATTTAATTTTCATTCCAGGGAAAAGGAAAAAAAATCCTTCTCATGTTGAGCATTTGGCGGATATGTCCGATGTTTAAGTATGTGTCAGGAAGTGCGGCACAAATTTTACGGCATTTCGACTCATGTTTAAGTATTTGCGAGTTTCGAATGGTCACGTCTTCCAGTCTCTTTTGCTTTCTGAATGTGAATGTGAATACTACGCTTAAAGTACTTTAGTTAATAACGATGAAAAAAATATTAGACAAACTTATTCAAAAATTAAATTCAGAGAAAAAAATAAAAAATTATATCAACATTATAGAACACAAAAGAGCTCTAGAAATTCGAAAAATGCTAGTATAATGGGAAGTTCGTAGAAAAGTTCCTTCAAACTGAAAATATAAGTCACCCGAAGATTCCAAAAACTGATCAACCGGGGATGGGGGGTGTAAGCAAAAAAAGACTTCAGATTTCTTCCTTTATTATTTTTTTTATTAAATCTTTTACTATGCATCAAACGTAATACATGAAGAAGGGAAAAATACTGAATATACCCACAAATATAGTGCATTATGGCTACAAATAACTTCACTGTTTTGTGGTAAAAAATGCTGAAAATAGCAATGACCTTATCATCTTAAGAGTATACATTAATATAAAAATCAAAATTTCGTTTTGATTTAATATTTAGATTTATAGTGATTAATGAAAATGTCATCTTCCTTCGTAACATTAATACTTGGAGCTAGCCATATAAATGATAAATGGAGATATGAAAGGGATAGCTGAAGATTAAATTACCTGAAAGAAATGCATCTTCAGCAAGAGGAAACCAGAATCCAAAGGCTAAGACCCATTGGCCAACATAAGAATTGATTGATACTGCGTGCATTCAGGAAGCATTGAATCTGCAGTGCCATATTCTCTACTAGCGGTATTAATTTAGCCTAATATGTCTACGACCAGAAATGAGATTCTAGAATTTCATCGATGAAACATGTCTCGACTTAATACGATTACACGCATTATGATGCTAGTCATCATTTAGTCATGAACAAATCCAACTCGCTTATAATAGAACGGTAGGGAATTGTCTGTTCCAACCCCGAAAACATTTCTATCGTTTATTCCTAAAAATTTACCTATGTTCTCAATTAGCCCGTGTAGTAATAATAATAGTGAAATAAAACCAGTTCTTCATCCTGTTAAGAGCATGAATTTTATAGCATTAAATTTGAGTAATCAAATTTAATGTGAGTGTGCATTGATTCTTCACGTGGGCACATTAAACGTTTCCGGATAAATCTTTTACTTTAGTAATTAACTTCCGCTGACGTTTCCTTTACATTTACTAATGGCTTCCACTTACGGAGCTATTAGAGTCAGGAAATGAAGTGAAGATTATGAACCTCATGTCAACAGTAATCGAGAAAATTACACGCCGTCGGTTAATCGGTATATCACTGTAATGTAGAATTTCATTTAATAATTTCCCTCATCTGTTACGTTATCGGTGGCTCAAAGGTGATGGAACTCGCTACCGAACCCCAGACTCCGGGAAAAGTTAATTCAACAAAGAGAATAAAGAATACGAAGTGCGTTGAAGATCATCCTTTCTAGCCAACCGCAAATCGATGAATCTCCTCCAGTAAGGGTAAGAGAAATCTAGAAATGAAGACAAGGTAAAGATTCCTTTTCTTTCATTAATACTTGTGTTCCAAGCAACTATTCATTTCGAACGACTTATTCTAAAGAAGGCTCTTTTCAAGATGAATAGCTTGACCAGTGAAGAACATGTCCATGCATAATTTGCAATAGATGATGAATATAATGAGTTGTTATTTTATTTTCAAATCAAATTTAAGATAAATGCATCAGTCATATAGGTTATTGATATTGCGTCTTCTCTTATAAATGCATTTCAGAATTACTCTTTGGGACTTTAAACAGTTTTTTATAAAGTGTGAATATGATATCATAGGGACTCAGTATTCTGAAGAAGAGAGTCATGAGCATTATTTTAAATAGCACTATTCCACAAGTCATGGAAGCTTTCTCACATCGCCTCGCGGACATTTAGAGGAACGTTATTTTCAAAGTACACTCATGTCTATATTAAACACTTATACACTGTATTAAATGCCTATAAAGTTCATACTCTTATATAGTTGCTGCAGGCACTTGCTTTCTTTTCATTGCCATTTGAAGTTGATAGATACAATATGCGCCAACCTGTATTAGTGACGTGAACGAGCGCAAATGATCCAGAAGTCGAGGTGTCCAAAAATCTCACCACCCAAGTAAACAATAATAAATTAAAGTCCCCAGTTAAAGTTTTAACCTGAAAAAGTTTTGAATAATAAAAAGTCTTAATCCCAATAGATAAGATGCCATTGGATAGCATACAAAATGTGGTTTATAGGGTCTATCGTAGCACTGTCAATTTTTTCTTAATTAAATTTTTCATAATTTTAAATAATTAGATGAAGAAAATAGATGGGTCCTTATTATTAAATTACCAACGGAATCGCCATTCACTCCATTTTGGTGTTACGTGGCCGCTCTACATTCTGGTCTTAGTGCACGGATTACAGATTCTTTTTGAGGGAAAAAGAAGATGCGGTTCTGGGGTAAACTCTGGCTCATTCCTGAGTAGATTCATAAAACAAACCATAGCTACAAAAAGAAGGTGGGGGGAGTTATATCGACGACATGTCCATAAACTTCCAAACACACTGCTGTGTCTATCGTTGCCCTACTCATGTGTATAGCCTCAAACTTTATCATCTTGTGTACAAGATCTGTAATCATTTTTATTTAAAATATAGATAAGTGAGTATGGTAATCTCTTTTCTGGGAAGACGATAAACAAAAGGAAACAATGAAATAATAAATGATATTATAACTGGAGATAAGCCTACCAAGCA
>JAHWFO010024403.1:1127714-1254068 GCA_023313115.1 Rhysida immarginata | reverse complement strand
GGCCGACGCCTCTACCAGTTGGGCTATCGCAGACACCCGGCCAGCCACAAGCCAGCCACAAAAGGAAACAAGGTTAAGAGGAAATTTTAAATTGATCTGGAATCTCTTGGGTTCTGTAGTAACGTTTAAGTATAGATTTCATTGAAGAACGCATATGGTGAAAGATGATGAACACATACAACTCAAAATCACGTAGACATAGGATGACACCGCTTGGCACAAATACAGCTGAGACGTACCCCTAACAACATCTATCGGCAAAACTTCGTATCTCTTACGGTTCGGTCAGAATAAAACAATTTCGGTAAATTTTGGGTAACACCTCGTAAAACGTATTTACTGCAAAACCATAGAAGATATCCGAGTATTGCTGCACGGGGCAGTTGTATGTAGCCTGTTGAATGCGCTGCACAACGTGAGTGCACCACGTGACACGAAGCTTGAGCGTGCGCGGGCGAGCAGTGACGTTATGTCAGTCATGGTTCTCAAGCAAGTTCAGGGGAGTAGGGAGGCTAAGGTACCACTGAAATGCCTTTTTGGGCCAGAAATAGGATGATAGAGAGCGCTGTGTAACTACGTGCATTGTCGTGATGCAACATCCAAGTTTCAGCAATGCTTGCTCTCACTCGAAGAGCTATTTTCCTCAGTCTCTCGAGAACTTCACGATGGTTTCCATTGCGAGACATCCATTTTCGTAACACACTAAAGAAACACTCTTCACGCGAACGTTTCATATCAACAATATAGTGACAACAGGAAGTTAAAATTACACTGAAGATCGAGCAGTTGTATGTCTAACTACCACTAGAGGGAGATGCCAGATAGCACGCTATGGATGCATTCTCATTATTTTTTAAACAGAGCTCGTATGCTCATTCAACATGTGTATTCTACAACTGCAACATTTCAATAATCCCTATGAGAGCGGACTTTTGGGACATCCTGTATTCCAACTTATTTTGCTCTTTATGTAAGTTGTTAGCGTTCCTACATACCGTCTATCTAAGAGAAGAATGTGCACTATAACTTTCTTGGCAACACACAGTAGAAAAATTTTGGGGCAACAACGGTCATCATGTCCTGTACCGCAAAAAATTTAATACAAGGACAAATACAAACTGGATTCTTCAAGAGGACAATGCCCCGAAACATCGTTGTAGGCTGTGCACGCAATGGAAAGCACAACATGATACATTGCACAGTTAGATTGGCCGTCTCAGTCACTGATGTCAACTCCATGGAAAATGCATGGACTTAAATGAAGCATAAGCTTCGCAGGAAATGCACCTGGAGTTTGAACCAGGTGATTCGACAAATTCGACAGATTTGAAATTCTTACCTCTAGAGTTTGCTGTCAGCTTAGTAGAAAGCAGGCTCCGGAGATGTCAAGCCATTATTAACAACGACGGCGATTGGATCACTTACTAGCATGCAAGCGCCACTATACGTATATAGTTTTATTTACAGTTTGTCTTCTCATTTTCAGAAAATAAGCGGGTTTTTTTAAAAGTTATAACGCACACTCTATTCTTAGACAGACGGTATATCACAATCGTGTTCAACCTGAAACCGGCCACCAGGTTGCATTGGACCGAAGCGCTACTATAATGAAAGTGGCCTTTTGGGATAAAAAAGATAATCACTACTGATGTCTCACATGCCATACCATTGGCCTTGAAAATCATAGATACCATCAGAACATGTGGCATTGAATCAGCGTCGATCATCTAAGCCCTACACTGCCATTGGCAAAAACAGTACTTAATGAACACCAATGAATATAATATTTATCTTATATACGGTACATTCATAGCTCATCGTGTTGAGTTGCTTGATGTACTACCATGTCATACGTTAACAGTGAAAAATTTTGAGAGGATATCGTAATGGAACTATTAGAATACCTATTATTGAACAAATTTCGAACTTTTACGAGCTCTCTTCCGTATTTATGGATGTGAGAAAAACAGATTTTGGAAACCACTCATAGTTTTCGAGAACGTCTATTCAAGGACGGACGGTCAGACAAGCAAACGCATAAATTACCCTTCGGTACATAATAATGGATGATAGCAATTCTTCCAAGAGGACTAATGAACATCGTTTCGTTATTTCGGGTGTTTTACAAGTTTTTTTTTTCAAATATCTTGGTTGTATTACTGAGTTGGTTGATTAGATTTGTTTAAGCAAACGTTGATATTGATCTTATTAAGATCGGATGGATATACCTTTACACGCAGAAGATGCTTTCCTTTATAGTGTAATTTTTTTTTTAACATTACATCGATACAATAGCTTCCCTCCTTCGTCCCAAAAGCATTCTACACGGACAGGGCTCAAAGTCGTAACGTATGATTAAAACAACCATAACAACAGTTGTAAATTTTAACCCTTGAATGAGTTTCTTATTGCCTTTCGTTGATACAATAACAGTCATTCGATTTTACTCTCTTTTTCCATTTCATAGGCATTAAAAAGTGGGGAATTTGAAAGCGACATTAATTATCCTTAGCTCATGAGCACTTATTTCATTCGAATGCATTCTTTATACACTTAATAGATTTCAAAGGCATTGAAGTGCGTATCGCTTTCCTCGAATCTACCAGTATAAAAAAAATATAAAAAATAAATAAAAAGAGATCACGTGATCACGTTCCTTAACGCCATCTGCTTGCAGGATGATTGGCGGGAGGAAAATTTTGGTTTGCGTGGCCCCGTTTGGCCCCGAGGTTGCGAATTAAGAGCGAAACATGCTCTTCTCCGAGAAAATTACTCAACCAATCACGACAATATTTTGGTTCGACACTCCTCCCGCGCTCACCCATCTTAAATGAAACAGAAATTAAGAAGGTGGCGGGGAAGAAGAAATCCAAACAAAAAAATGGGAAGAGAAGAGTGAACGAATGGATAAATATATATATATGAAAAAAAAGAAGAATAAGACGAGCGAAAAGGGCCGTCGTTTGCTCGAATGCGCTCTCTAACTACTCCTGGATTGAAATCAGCCGTTGCACCAATAAATCTCGTCCGTGGCAACTGCAACCCTATTATTTCCAGTCTATAAAATAAAGTTATCAATAGTTGAGTCGCTCCTATGCATCCGTTCGTGATCGTCCACGGGACTCCCTTATTAGCGAAAAGCACCACGGGAAAATAGAACAACAAACCGAAAAGAAAGAAAAAAAAATCACTTCAGCCGACTATTTCAAATGAAAATTCAAATGGCTGTTGTTGTTCGTTTAATTTTTACCTTTTTGTACCTACATATGCGTGTTTGTTCTTTATTTTTAATGAAAAAAAAATATCTTTAATTTATATCTTAGATGGTTAAATAAAAATTATGAAGGGCTAAGGAGGGGAAAAAAGGAGTAGTGAAAAAATATCTATTTTTTTCTTCTTGTCTTAAACAAGTGAATATTTTCGCCCCCGTCCTTTTGGTCTTCACCCTCCGGAGTCAGATATAATTTACATTGAAAAGTTTCGCCGAGACTCATTATTGGGTGAGATTTATTAGGAATTCCACGTGAATGTTAAATCAGAGGATTAGCCGAAAGTAAACACGTGGACCGATAAATCTCAATAAAATATTATAAGGGCTCAAGAAAAAAAATAAATAAGAAGACGACCCGAATAGTTGAGCTTATTCAAATTAATCTAAAGTATTATGAACTGTTGATTTTTAATGCGTTAAAAAGCATCATTATATTAATTGCTTACACCTGAGTAAGGAATATTGCCAATTGGGATTTTTTTATTGATTATTTTATTAATCACTACGTTACACCGTTCTCATGTTATTATGCCTGGAACCATCACACGCTGAACATACCACGTGCTTTGTGTGAAATTCTTTTGGATATTTTATTTAGTCCTCATACTAATCGATAATTATTGCAGGCTGATTCATATTTAGTTTCCGAACGCGATAGATGAGTAACAAACGGTCATCAACTGATAGAAAAATCTCCAAGTTTTTTACGTACTTTATATGGTGTTCATATGTCTACCCTTAGTTATGCGGTAGACATCAATCCTGTATTCAAGTTTCTGCAACACACGACCCAACATCTGACGGTCGATGCCAGCGACTGCATGAGTGATCCTCTCTCGCAGCTGGGCTAAATCACTTGGCAAAAGGGGCACGAACACATGATCTTTGACGTAACCCTATAAGAAAAGATCACATGGCTTAGGTCAGGTGGGCTAAACACGCAAAAAGCTTTGCGTTCACCTGTTATGTCAATCAATGTACTCTAAACCGGGGTTACTTTGCACACCCAGAGGTAACATTGCAAAAGGTATCGTCAAATATTTGCTGCTCTTATTTTATGTTGAACGGTTTTGGTTTACAATAGGATTGCATTAAAATGTTAAATATAAAGTCATTCAACACAAATTAAATTCTTTGAGAGCAGCAAATGTTTGCGTTCTCTTGTGCAAAGTTACCCCCGGGTGTGCAAAACAACCCCGGTTTACGATACCTTAATTAGTAGAAGATTATGTTAAGTCGATCAAATGTTTACAAAATTCTAAAAATTTCATTTCTATACACGGTTATTTAACTCACAGCTGCTTTCTTTATGTCTGTTTCGTCCAAATTCTTGTAATCAATTTTTCACCCACTTCCCTTTGTTCAAACGACTCCAAATTTGGCACATTGATTCATTTCCGGTGACATTACAAGCCGGTATAAAATTTTTCAAAATTCGACTTCTTACAAAGAATGGAAAAGTTGTTTTTCATTTAATTTACAGTTCGGGAGTGGGCCACCTATTCAGCTTTTCACATATATCAAGCAAAATCATGGGTTAAAAACTGATTACAAATCCAAGACTAAAAGATAATAAAATATAAAATATAAAAAAAGCCTTTTAAGCACACACTTTTTTTTACTTTAAATAGTACACTTAAAAGTAATAAAATATTGTTTTGGTGCCTCTCGTTTAAATAGGAATTCCTAAAATAAGAAAACGATAAAAGTGTGGCGATGCATTTAATATTGTCTATACTAGCTTTCAATATTTTATACGTCCAGAATATACTGAAAAACTCAATTCTTCGTGTAATTATACGAAAATGTACATTTGCAGCCACAATAACATCATAGGAACGAACATACACTTTACTATTTAATAGAGAGGTTAAGCACCACGTAAACGCGAACGTGACGCGAACGTGACGCGAACGCGTGTGATGTTTCCAATCTGAAATGACGTAGCTTTTTCATTGTTAACACGGCCCCTGTTAGAGCACGTGCAATTGACTCGAAGGTGTCCACGAAAATACCTGAAAAGCTGACAGAGTTGAGCTAAGACCTTGACGATCTTATTGTTGAAAACTGAATTTAAAAAAATTAAATGCTTTTTCAAGTTCCGTGCAAACGGCAGACGGACAGATGAATAAACGTATAATATGATCGTCATATAGACTTTTAGAGGATATAATTTTCGAAGAATAATTGTTTCTGTTTTTGATAAAAGTCTATATATTGTTAAAGTTATCCGGGTTTTTGAAGAATTATTTTTATTTAATTAATAAAGTTGTTAGAGGTTTACAATTGTATTTGTTTCTTAGCTTAAAATAGAATTGTCCAAAAATGAATGTACGCGTTAATGGCACTTATCTCAGACACGTAGACATTGATTGATGGTTCATTAAAAAAAAAAAAAAAAACACTCTGGTTTTATTTTATAACCCTTTTTTACTAATGATAGAGGAGAAAAACGTGCAGTGTAACAATTAAACTTTAAGCCTAATATTAGGAAATGAGAGAAGGGTGTGTGCGTGTGTGTGGAAAACATAAAAAAAATTCATTTCAAAAAAGAAGAGAAGAAAACCGGAGGTTATTTTATTCAATTAAAAACAAGGAAAAGAAAAGGATTATTTTAATATTAATTAAGCAATGACACATCATTAGTCACGTGGCTTCTTTGTCTCGTGCATTGAAACTCCTGTCTTGCCGGCGTTATTAATGAGAAAATGCTAAACAAATGATTGATTAGTTTCGGTGCACTAGCGACGGGGCTGGCTTGCTGGGTCTCCTTCCGAGGAGTGCGGCCTCGTTATCGGCCGTCAGCAGACTCATTGACCGGCGGCCGACGCCCCAATATGAAGGGGCCATTGCAACGGGGGGGAATGGTTTTGAGTGTTTCGATGTGAGGGCCGATAAAGAAGAGCCCTCAGAACAATATCGGACCCAAGGTACAATGGAGACGCCGCCGTCGTCGAACGAGGGAGGGGCACGGCCAACTCCGATCCCATCGGCGATAACGACCCGCGAACAGAGACGAACGACTCGGCCAAGAAGTTTCCTAATTTCTTGAGGAAATAAGAGGATCCAGGAAAGTGTGTGTAGCATGTGTGTGTGCTGAAAAAGGAGAGGGTCTCCTTTTCTTAGCGGCGATGTTCCCTCCTCCGTCTTCTCCCAGCCGTCGACTTGATCCACGAACAGATTGCCAACGTTATTAAAGCATGACCTCAGGAGAAATGTTTAGCCTCAATGTCTTGCAAAGGCTAACTTCAATCATGAGGGCGAAGAAACAAAAAGAAGAGTAGACCAAGAAGAAGAAGATGAAAAGAACAACAACAACAAGAAAAAAAGAAGAACCGACCATCTTTTGGATTATGAACGGGGAATCCATCTGTGTTTTCTACTGACCATCGAATCCCCCGGCCGAGCCAAACAATTGAGTCTTAAAACAGCGGAACCGTTCTCCCGACGCTTTGAAAATTGCGCCGATCCCACCGCAATAATAAAAAAATCTCCTCCGCCAACAAACTACCCCCCATTAAAGTTTCAAAAGGGAATAGAGCGTTTCAAAACGCAACACCCGATCGGGATTTAAACGGCGTCAAGTTTTTTTTTTGTTCTTTTCCACTTAAAGATATAGAAAATGCCCACCAACTAGATATACATTCATTTTATTTTCGTTTATTTAAATGCGCCTTTATTCGTCAACATCTTTAGATCACGTTTAAGCGATGTCAAAGAAGAA
The DNA here is from genome assembly GCA_023313115.1 of Rhysida immarginata. Classification (NCBI taxonomy): domain Eukaryota; kingdom Metazoa; phylum Arthropoda; class Chilopoda; order Scolopendromorpha; family Scolopendridae; genus Rhysida; species Rhysida immarginata. The sequence goes on along the minus strand of JAHWFO010024403.1, from coordinate 1,247,073 downwards.
GTACTAGACGCTAGAATATTAGATATCCAGGGATGATTTGAGCGAAGTTTTAATCGCCCCTAAGTAGGTAGCAGTCCCTATCATTTATTAATGATCAAAAGTTTCTGGATACCTATTTTCAGTCATGATTTGACGAAAATAGCTATGGTGCTGAACCTCGCTTTGCTTTTATCACGGTCTCTATTCTCCGAGATAGACTGTCCACCAGACTTTGTTAGAGAGCTTCAGGGATTTTCTTCATTCTTCCCGAAGAGTATTAATGAGTTCAGTCAGAGATATTGGATGATGTGACGCAGTTCATTGACGTCGCTCCAATTCGTCCCACAGTTTTTCAGTTGGCTTTATATCGGGGCTCTGTGCAGGCCAGTCAAATTCTTCAGCGCCTATCTGCTCAAACTATTCGTGTCTTGTTGATAATGGAGAAATAATCCAATCCCAAACTATTGTTATAACTGGCAATGTAGAATTATCTAATTTAGGTTGTAGACGTCATAATTTCTGCTACTGGAACAAATTGGCCCAATCCAAATCAACCAAAAAAAAACTCGACCATTTGATTGCCAGAGTGTGTTCTGAGATTCGTTGCTTCATAAGACATGTTTCAATTGTGAGATATATATTCTAAAACTTGCTCTGTTTTGAATCTGCTTATGTGGCGCAATACGGCTATGGAAACTAAAGGCCCTCAGTTACTGTACATGCAGTACTTGTTTCAGCTGGAACTCTGGAATAATTGCTTCAGCTGAAAACGGTTTCGTGCTAGTATTCGATGATCTGTCTTGTCATTTTCTTTGGCTCGTATTTAGCAATTTCACTGACGTTGTTCTTTGCATTGACAATGATGTTATTTACAGTGGAACAGGATGTTCGCAGGATCACAGAAATCCATTGTAGACTTGCTGCATATTGAGAAGAGTGAGTTCACTGTGGATAATGACATGATGAAAAGAAACCAAAACTTCTTGTCCACAAAAGATTCCTTGTTGACAAGAGGTTTTGGTTTCTTTTCATCTTGCTGCAGATTGATTCGTATAGAATGAATCACAAATAAGTGTATGACATCATAAACATGCAAATTATAAAAAATTACGTATACCTATTTGTAATTTCTATCTTTTAAGGTAATGCTATGAACTAGTTAAGAGGAATACTGTTTTTGACCTTGACTATTTATTCATGCTTTATCATAATACAGAGGTTGAGTCAAAAGTAGTAGCCGACTCCCAACCCCCCCGGGGCCGTAGAGTTTGAAGAATTCTGGACGAAGACCATTTACCACAGGGGTATATCGCAGTTTATTAAGTGAAAAGAGTGTGAAGAAACGTCAATACGAATTTGAGTGCCATAGACATTGTGGCACCTGCGTCAGCCAGTGTAAAAATATAGCAGAAAAATTGGTGATACGCGGGCTCCTTCGTCACTATTGGAAAAAAGGGACCAGAGCGCGAGCAGCAGCCGCCGAAATTTGCAGGGTGGAAGGTCAGGGTGTGATAAATGAACGGAAAGCACGACGGTGGTTCTCCCGCTTCTCGTCCGGAGACATGGGCCTTGAAGATGCGCTAGGAACGGAAGACCCAAAGAAGTGGATGCCGCAGCCCTACGCGAACAAGTGGAAGCCAACCCAGGCAGCACCACCCGTGGACTAGGAGCGGACATCGGGACATCACAATCGAGTGTGGTTCGACATCTGCACGCCATGGCAAGGTTCAACAGGAGCTGTCGAGTTGTGCCCCACGAGCTGACGCCCGCGCAAGCACAACAACGGGTGAAGGTGTGTCGTCAACTGCTGGAAAAAATCGAGGTTCTGCCACATCCAGCGTACAGCCCCGACCTGGCACCTTCCGACTACCATCTCTTCCGGTCCAAGGCGCACTTCCTGCGTGGATGGCGCTTCGCTAATGTCGGTAGGTTGAAGACGCCGTGCGTGACTTTTTCGCCCAGAAACCGGAGGAGTGGTTTCGCGAGGGCATCTGCCAACTGGCTGATCATTGGATGAAGATCATCGAGCATGATGGACTCTACTTTGAAGATTAGCCCATTTAAAAGTTTGCGCGGTGATCGGCCACTACTTTTGACTCAACCTCTGTATTGTTTATTTATCAAAGTTTATTAATTATGTTAATTTGTGTATACCCAAACACAGTTCTAGAAATTATGAAATCTCTTATTTGCCTTTATTAAAAGAAAACAATCTTAAGCAATTTGCCATCTTATAGAATGTTTAAACAATATAATGCTATTTCTAGCCCCTAATTGACATTAATGCTATGAATTATAAACTCTATAAAAATTGTCATTGATAATATCTCACTTATACTGTAGTTAATTAAGTATTTTTCTTTTTTAATCTTTACTAGTTTATAAGTATACCCTTTTATATTATTATATCCTGTTTATTCTCATTTTCTTTTAATCCTTTTGTAGAGTAGATGTATGTACCAATAATTGGCAGTTTAAGACATTACTGTGAAACGAAATTGTGTACGTAAATCAAATTGCATTTTGAAACTTTTCTAGTTATACCATTAAATTGTAAATAGAATGCAGAATGCGACCAATCTCTAAACAATTATTATATCTTTAAAAGCTATTAAATTATTAAATTTTTCCCTAACTAATGCATGAATCATCAGAAGTTGACAGTTAGTGTACCAGAAATTGACAAGCAGTTTCACCAGTAATTGACAACATTTTAATTACACATATATTTTAAAAATTTTTACAAAAAAAAACTTGAAACTCAAAAGTAGTTTCTAATGAAATCAAGCATTTTTAAGAATGTTTAAAGTATTTAACATTAACTAAATTTGTGTTTTTTAAAACTTAACTTGTTCATATAGATCATTTTTCTTTTCATTCGATTGAAATAATAAATTAAATTGATCTAGTCCCATGTAGAGTGCAAGGACCATAGAAAATGAAGGTGTTCTCCACTAACGCAATATCATCAGATCTTGGCCAAACGTATTGCCCAACGAATTGTTCGTGAAAAAAACTTGATTTTTGATGATTGTTCTCCTACTTGCAAAATTCATCGAATACATCCTATGTTACTTCTTATCATAGTAAACAGAATAGTTGTTTTCTGCTTGGAAGATAACTTGCCCTGGGCAATCTGTTGATCGTCTCTGTGACAACATTAAGGACCAACAAAAAGAGTCGGCGAATAAGGCCTAGAAGACTTACGTCAAAATGGGTGATCTAGAAATTGACAGTTAAATTCTTATAATTGACATACAGTAGCTAGGTCAATTACTGGAAATTAAGAAGTTAGACTTAAAATCATCATGTTTCCTTTATTATTACCCGACATTCTATATCACATTAATATATTTTGGTTCGTTTTTTTTAAACACAGAAATTATCAATAATTGACAAGTTATGTCAATTACTAGTGACACAACATATCTGGGTTCAAGTAGTTGACAGCAGATTAAAACAGTTAACACATTGGTTATCTGAAATTCTGTTACTACCAGAAGAATTGCCCACTGATCACACAAAAAGGATCAACTTATTAACGTAAAATTAATAAGAAGTATCGCATAACATTCTTGAAATAAATTCAAGTAATCAAACCCTCACCAAATGGTTTCTTAGAAGGTTTTTTTCGACTCAGTAAGGCATTGAACAATCAACATATGTTTGCGGCCATGATAGGGAGCAAAGTTCCTAGTTTTTTGCTATTCTGGGAAGCCTAATACATTGTTTAATACGAAGTGGCAAGACCAGTCCCTTTTCTTGCCTTGTTACTTTACTATATCGTGAATTGTCAATTACTGGTACACTGTCAACTACTGGTACATCTACCCTGCTTGTAAGCTATTATTGGACTTTTAGCAACCTTAAAGAAATAAATAAGTAAATAAATAAATAAACTACGTAATATTATTTTGTAAAGTTTTGATCACATAGTGTATCTTTTTATGTATTTGCCTCTCTCTCAGTCTCTTTGTACTTCTAGACGAACATATTAATAAATCACATTAAATGCTTCAAGACTGAGATATCCATGAACCAACCTTAGACTTGATTTTATTTGACATGTTAATAAATTTTTCTGAATTAGATTTCGATTTAATTTGTGAATTTAATAACGATACTGTAGAAATATTTTTCGACAATATAGACTTTAGATTTCTTTTCGGGCAATCATACCCTTTAAAAGTGAAATGGGTCCAAGAAAACTGAAATTGTCTTGACTATGCTAAATCTTCCACCTTGTGACAGGAGAAAACTGGGACGAGTCCATTTTAGGTCGTCTAATAACAAATTACGTGACATGTTTGATAGAAAACTAACATTTATTCAGAATTACAACTGATGTCTGAACGAATACTCTACAATAAGGAGATTTGGGGAGGGGGGGGGAGGTGATTCTTCTTTGAATACACTATCTTAAGTAAATTTTCTATTTATTCGCTTTAAACATTCAGCGAATGCGTTTGCTTTTGCTTGGCATGAGTATTTGTTAGCATGCATTGTTGGAAATGACCGTGCGCTGTTAAATACGTTCCCGAGTGTTGAAGAAGGCGGATTTGTTATTCCGGTTTGTGAGGGGTTGTTTCAAATAAGCGGTCGGCGTGTTCATCTCTATGTTGTGAATCACTACGAAATGACAAATTGGGATTGGTAATCCACTCCAATATTTCTTCATTAATGTTTAAGCTCCTTAAATAATGCAAATTGTTTCGAAACGTTTCCAATTGAATTTGATGCGTTTTCAATTGGCATGTTTTCTCATTTCTGTTTATTTCGATTAAGTCGTCCCTCTCCAAACATCTTCACCTCGCACCTATGAATTCCGTTTCTTCAAGGGATATTCTAAAAAGAGATAAATTCAGCTTATTAGTTGTCAGTTTTTAAAAAGCTTTTTTTTAAATTTTGCTGTTTTTCTAAAATTACGAAAACTCAAATTAATATAAAGGGTGAATAAAAAAGTAAGGGGATAGACTTCCGGAGATGATTCCTGACAGGAAAGGGAACAAAAAAGTTCATATTACATATTACAGAAACGGACGGTGAATCTGCGATAAAGCAACTAGTACTGGTACATGACATTGCACATTACATGGAATTAATTTCATGTATGTTACAGAAGATGTTCAAAGTGACCGCCTTGGAATGCAATGCAAGCGTCCACACGTCGCATCATGGATTGTCTCACTCTTGCCTAAAAATTCCAGCCTGGTTTTGTGTGTTAGTTGGTGCTGTCTATCAGGATACGTGTTCCCTTTCCAGTCAGGAATCACCTCCGGAAGTTTGCACTGTATATGACCGCTTTCAGTTGGTGATAGTGACCAATATGGACAATGTTGGAATAAGCCGTTGATCTACGCTAAAAAGTCAAGAATGATTTATCAGTATTGTCCTAGGGTAGGTGAGAAATGCAGCTTAGTTGATATTTTTTTTAATATTGAGGAACGATGTAAATTTCCCGTTAAGAAGGTATACGGATTTGCTTGTGTCAGTGCCTCAAATTATTTCTTTTAATATAGTCCTTATAATTATCTTAAACTGGAGATAAATTTAAGATAATTCCCTGTCTGTCAGTCTCTTGCGTGTTGCGTAAGTCCATCTGGGCTGATAGGCAATTATCTATTTTATCATGATTAGTCACTCCACAAAATATTTTTCAGTCTTCGACAGTTCAATATCGACGTTCCAAACATCAGTTTCTGGCATCTGCCTTATTGTTTAGCGAGATGTTTGGCTTGTGTGCGGCTACACGTCCTTAAATGCCGAATGGATACGGTTTATTCCGTAAAGAAAGCACACAGACTCCTGTTGCCTGTTGGAACTCCTTGTTGATAACCTGGTTACTTGCGATTTTATGAACCTCGCGTTTCAACACCGATCGTGTTCAGTGAGTTTTGGGGATCGTCCGACGTTGGGCGTGAGTGTTCCGATGTCTGTAGCGTTCCATTTCTTCACGAAATTACCAGTAGTTGAACGTAGCTATGATAATTTTGCCGAAATTACACGAATAGACACTATGGCATCCGATTATTACTTTTCTTTCAAAGTAATCCCTTTCGTTTAGCCCTTCTCCACCTACAGCAACGTTACACGAACAGGTTACCACACCAACGCTATAAATTCACGATGTTAGGTCGATGTGCGAGCATAGGTTCCAACGCCCATTCAGATTTCATGTAAATTAGGAAATGTCGTTCTATTATTGTAGGATACTGTAATGAAGTAAGACCTCACCTCAGAATTCCCGCTTAAAAATATCGGGTTATGCTTTAAGAAAAGAACAATATTTCGCAAAAGAACCCCCTTTTAACAAGAAAGATGAATTATTTAAAAGTTCAGTTAAAATTAATGTTTCTGTGTAGTCATATGATAACCTCTGAAAAGATGAGTATGGTGAAAAAATTTATGATGAGAAAAAAAAAACAAAAAAACTTGTTCCATTTATGGTTATAGAAGTGTGGGAGTAATGTCAAAGTAACAGGTTAAAAGGTCGCGCAATTTATTTAAGGAAGTGGTAATGAATGTACTTTATTGCTCATGTACGGAGAAACGTCAAATTTATAGGTTAGGTCGCTTTTGTAGACGTTGCCTAGAACCTGTTTATAAATTTTCTTAGAATTATTTTCTTCATGTAATGTTAAATAAATTTTGGAACGCTCCGTCGGCAATCCATCTCATCCGTCATGTTATCATTTTTATTTATCATTTCCTGGGAGAAATTAGCTTTTTTTATCTTAAAAGCTAAGCATACCAAACAGCTCTATGTTGCATTTGATTGATGGTAATGACGATCTCTGTTGATTTCTTCAGCGAATTGTGACGAAAGTCCATATGAATAGACAAGTTCCAGTCAATCTTCTTCGGTCAACGTTACATAACAGCTGACAGGAGTGAAATGGGTTGTTTAAATGGGAAAGGCAAAAAAAAAATACTTTTTGAACTCATCATCATCATGATGAGTCTGGCATTTTGAGAGAGGATGTTATGAAACGATTGCGTTGTTTTTCAAGAGTGGTCTAAGGTTAGCAGCGGGGGGAGTTAACATAAAAAAAACTAATTGAACCGGAATTGAGAAGGGAAATGTTTGCGAAGAACAACATTCCATCCATCGTTTCACACGTATGGAGAAAAAAATAAAGACGGCAAACGGTGTAAATCTATGTCTTGTACATGATTAAAAGCCATACCATCAACTGAAAAACAGAAGACAGTGAATAATAACGAATGTTGGTCCTCTTTTGGTTCACCAACCGATGAGACCAGTTCCAAAAGGGAAAAAACCTTCAAGCAATCCCCACCCCATAAACACTAAAGTCTGGAAACAATATTGCACAGTTTCAAGGAGAAAGATAAAATATCGATATCCATAAATCACGCAGGGAAGGGCATCGTCAGTTTTCTGTGTGAACCCGTGAACTCTTTTACTTCTTTTGCAATTATTCACGTGCTGGTGAGTCCCTTCGCAAACTTATTCGGCGTTTTTTTATTTTTGTTAAATAACGATTTGATGAAAAGGTCATTGCAAGTACTCTTAGACAATAATTGTAGAGTATCTTAGAAGAGTAGCATATTTTCTAAATAGAAATTGATTATTTATTAATTACTCACGATATAGGAGACAATCCTTATGAATTATGAACAAATTACGTTCATTTCTGACATCTCTCTCTCTAGATGTCGTTCATGTGGTTTTGTATGACGCCATATCGAAATAAGGGGGAAGGGGACAGTTTATATACAAGAGTAGGTGAAAAAGCGCCTCTTCATTAACAAGCACCACGACTTGTAAAAAGTTATTTTCTGGCTAGACTTGGTAATCTCACATTGCGCCGATTTTGTAACATTGTCGTGGGGCAGCAAATTGATGATTTGCCAGAAAAGAAAAGGACAGACAGTGGTGTTAAAAATTTTTGGGCTCTGTGGAAAAGAGAACACGGTAAACTCAAACTGGAACCAAAAATGACAAGGGATTTAGCGAAAATTGGGTAGAAATCAGCAGAAAGTAGCCAAAGAATCAGACAGGCAGTAATGAGAAGCGTTAGATTACTCTTCCAGCAGTCATTACAATGATATTCAGAAAGCTAGAATGACGTGAATGCTGTCATTTATTAGTGTTCCTAATGTTTTTTTAATGGTATAAAATATTACATTAAATTTTTGAATAATAGCTTTCTTAAGTTTGAGCCTCTGCTTACGGGGGATGCCTTACATATACGTAAATGTTCGTTTTCTTATTTCATAGAGCAAACAATCATTTTTTTTACAAACTACAGTGGGAAGACGATTTTAGCATAAATTTTGTTCCTAAAAGTCAATGATGAATGAAATACGTATTCTATTACTTTGTGTTCTTTGTGCAAGAATTGCAAATGATCGTTTAAGCATTTATTTGCCCAGTTTTATGTAAGTTACTCGTATTAGCGCAAATTGGCGTAAGTTGCTGTACTGTGGGAGTGTCGTGATTGGACATAAACGATTGGAAGTCTTTTTTTTTGTAAGGCGTGTCCCCAAAGTATAAGATCACACACATTTTTCTTATTCCCGTTAAAACAAATTAGTGAACTCATTCACAAATTTTTAGATGCATACAACACTTATCTATTATTGTACAAAATATTGTAAATAAAAAGCAAACAACAAAAATATTATTCACAATAATTGGTTTCATCCTGTCCCAAAAGTTTAAGACAGTAATATTTAATGCCCAATGAATCATCCCTTTTCCTCATAAGTTTGAAAATTTTGATTGGAAAAGTTGTGACTAAGTTTTGAAAAAAGGTGAGATAAATCTCAGGCAATCATCAAAGCACAGTTCAACTCTGCTATAGTTTAATACTGTTTACCGCCTGCTTAAACTAATCTGGCTAGTACTCCCCAGACATTTTGCACCCCATTAACTAGAAACCATTCTATGTAGCCTTTTGCACGATGAATAAGGGTATTATCTTGTGGAAAATCCATCGAATTCTTTCAGTTCTCTCACCACATGGGAGAAGGTTAAGATCAAGCATGTCTTGTTATCTGTAGCCTTCATTCGGCCATTGACATCATTCGGATTGGTTCGACCACTTAATCCAAATCCATCCCAGACCATGTTATCGTTTAGAATAGAGTTCTCCAGACTTCCTAATGTCATGCCAGTAGTACTGCTAGTCATCTGGGCCATATAATTTGAATTTCTTCTCATCAGAAAAGATAACACTTTTTCAGTCGTTATTCCATGCCATCATTTCTTGGGCAAAACACGTCCGTTTTTGATTATGATGCAACTGCAGGGCAGATTGTACTTCTCTTTTCTTGTAAACAAATGATGATGACTTTTTTATAATTCTCTGCAGAGTTGATTTGGAAACAGAAATATCTTCAGAATTGGCCAGTTGACGTAAAGATGTTGTTGGATCATTTACTCTTTTAATAATGGCCATTTTATGGTGGTCAGTGATTTTCCGCGGTCTTCCAGATCTTTTTTTTGACCATATTCAGGGCCAGATTTTAACTAACTCAGAACTCCCTGTTGTGATCGACCTATATCTTTCCCTACACCTCTTGCACTGACTCCAGGGACATTCTGAAGAATATATCTGCCCCTTTCATACTCTGTCATTCTGATGTACGAGGTATTGCTTTTCTGTTGTTTACTTTTAGCATATTAAGTTTTTTGTGGGGGTAACCGTGGTCTGGTTGTCTCGCCGATGCACGTCTCTCGGTGGAGTTAAGCAACCTTAGGCACGGCTAGTCTCTGGCTGGGTGACAGCCAGTAGATATCCATCTCCCCCCATGCATCGGAGGGCACGTTAAGCCGTCGGTCCCGGGGATAGTACAATAGACTCAGAGAGTCGCAGTGCTTGGTTTCTTCATAACCACTTCGGTTTCTAAGTTAACCACTTTGGTTTCGTGGTAACCACCCCTTACAGTTCATTCATAATCTTTTTGTGATTGCAGCCATATTGAATGATGACTATTACCATCTATTGATGAATTAATTAAATGCATATTAATTATTTTGCCTCATAGATGGCATTAAATATTAGTGGTCTTAAACTTTTGGGACAGGATGAAACCAATTGTTGTGAATAATAAATCAATATTGTATGCACATCTAAAAATCTGAAAATAAGTTCACTAATTTGTTTTGTTTTTAACAGAAATAAGAAAAATGTGGGTGGTCCTATACTTTTGGGACACGGTTTAGCAATAATAGGAAAAGACATGCTCGGGGTTTTCGTGGATGACAGCGATACCTATTGTCCATCGTAATAGAATTGTTGAGAAGTGAGCAGGATGAGGACTTTCAATTTAATCATTGACTTTCCACAACTTTCGCAATCCGACGCAAATGGGTTATGGAATATTGGAAAAAAACAAATTAGACATCGAAAGGGTTGTTTTGGTTGAATGCTAGTCTGCCTCTTTATCTGAATGCACTCCAACGCCTTGTCGAGTTTGTGCCAAAACCGCATAAGTACTATCATTTGAGCTTCAGTTTATACAGGATGAATACAAAAGACTGAACCCCCCCTTTGATTTTTTGAACCGAAGCAGATAAGTCAAATTTGAAGAATCCAATGAATAGGAAGTTGTGGGTGGCCTATCCCATGGTGCACTTTTCATCATCCCAAATATGAAAATTAGGACACATTCAAAATTTATCTCAAAAACCGTAAGGAATAGAGAAAAAAACCCAATTGCAAACTTGTTCAGCATAAAAAAACAAACAAAACAAAAAAATCATCCAAATCGGACCAACCAATCACCCACAATCACGTGGTGAACTGTTTGTAGCTTACAAACTGTCACACTGCACAAGGAAAACTGAATGTTGATATTTCCACCATGTAAAGCATGCAAATCAAAAAATTAACATAAATTACCATACTCACATTCACTTTCATGCAGAAAAGCAAATAAAAGGCATGTTTCAGCACACAGAAGACAGAACAATTCCAGGATGGCAAGCTACACTGTTCCGGAAATGGTCAACATGAATTGCTTCGGAGAGGCAAGGAGAAACCTACATGCTGCAGTTAGGTTGTATCGAGACAGATACCCTAACGAACGCCATCCATTTCATCAAACAATGCGTCACATTATTCAAAATTCGAGGCTACAGGGAATAGAGAAATAAATGGATGTCTAGAGTGATACGGATACTTAAGCGATTATTGCCGACGCGTTTCGGTATTACACCATCTTCAACAGTCATTAACAAAAGTAACAAATGTGAAATAATCGGCAATCGAACAGTGTAGTGAAAAGAAAGACGCGAGAGGTTCAGGAGCCCAGCTCACTTTGCACGCTCGCCCAAAGAGTAAACAAGAGGAGGTACACTGAACTGGGAGAGAAGCCTGATGAACCTCTTTAGTCCTCCAGAGAATAAGTCCCAAGAAGGGACGAGAGTCAGATTGTAGATTGACGAATAGAGTCCCCAAAAATCAGCAGGATCTAAAAGATCCAGTAGTTGGGGAAGACGGCCTTGTTAACGTCATCAAAGCAGATATCCAGGATATGGCGAGGTCTTCAAAACCTGATGGGACCCTTAACAACGAGTGGATGGTCCAGAATACCAGAAACAGAGTATTTCGTGATTCTCCATCTTGGGTAGCATGTTCTTCATAAGAGTCTGGACAAAGGTGCCTATGTGGGTCATCCCCAAATCGTCATAGATAGAGTGGTTGTTGGCAACTCTTCTGTCAAGTTGGGCAATGGATCGGAGAGCAACATTTTGGAAGGTCTGGAGTTCCTTCCACGTAGATTTGCAAATAGAAGCCCAAGCAGGCATTCCTTGGAGTAAAATAGTACGAATCACAACTTTGTATATCAAGAGTTTGTTATCCGCACCAAGAGCACTGTTTCGCCCCAAAAGTGCAATCAGACTGAACCTCGCTTTCTTTGCTTTCTTGAGCGCGTATTGGACTTGGTCGTTCCAGTTTAGTTTGGAGTCGATCATGACACTAAGATATTTATAGCTTTTTATCCACTCAAGTTTCTTGCCAAATAAGAAGAGGGGCTTTGGAGGGTTTTTGCATTTGCGAGTGATAAACATCACCTTGCACGTTTTGACATTCAGCTTTAATTGCGACTTAGTGAACCAGCTCTCGCACTGATGTAAAGCTTTTTGGAGTAGAGTGATGACATGTGCTGGGTTTCGTGCCCAGGTCATGATGGACCCGTCGTCAGCAAACATGTAAAGATTACACTTTGCAAACTTGGGGAAGTCATGGGTAAAGAAGTTGAATAAGGCTGGCCCCAAGACAGAGCCTTGGGGTACACCAGCATTAACATCGCAGGGTTCAGACAAGGAGTCCCCAACCTTAACACGAAAAGTCCTCTTTGACAGGAAGGAGCGAACCAGAGCAATTAGATCGTCAGGGAACCCGTAGGTAATCATTTTATGAATGAGCCCATCATGCCAGACTTGGTCAAAGGCCTTTTGGACATCGACGAAAACGAGACCACCAAGCATAGAGAGGTTGAGAGGACCGTTTAAATCAGCAACGAGCCTCCATAACTGAAGTTGACAAGATTGGCCTGGACGGAAGCCAAATTGCTCACTACGAATGAGGCTGTTTACCTCGCAGTACTCGTTGAACCTCTTGAGTATAGTGCGCTCAAAGACCTTCGAAAGCATGGGCAACAAGCTAATGGGCCTATAACTTGTGGGAAGAGCAGGATCCAGTCCAGGTTTAGGAATGGTGATGATGACTGAGTCCTTCCAGGCACTAGGGAAATGACCGCTAAGCCAGCAGTCATTCATGACCTTAGTGATGATGCAGATAACACTGGGAGGCAAATTCTTGAGAGCACTGTTGGTAATGGTGTCGATGCCGGCTGCCTTTTTGCTTTTCAGGCGCTTTATGATGTCCAATATCTCAGAGGTGCCAATGACACCAGGAGAGCCAAGAGCGCGCTGTGTGTGGCCATACCTATCACGCACGTCCTTGACCTCACGAGTGATATTGACCAGATTATCCTCTTTGGGCGTAGAGAATTGGCTCATCAGTGAATCGGCGATAATTTGTGCTTTGTCCTGGTCATTGCTAACGAAATCGCCACCCTCTGTAAGCAGAGGAGGGAGAACAATAGTCCTGTTGCTTTTAAGGGCCCTGACCATACTCCAGAGAGAGTTATCCTGGACGGACAGACTTTTAACTTTGTCGTTCCATCTTTGATTCCTTAAATCCTTAATCTGATCGCTTACCTTGCGGGATAGCCTGTTGTACTTCGTCTTGAAGTGGAGAAACCTGGTACGCTGCCAAAGTCTTCTGAAGTGGTTTTTTTCGTGGATGAGTTGCCTGATGGAGGGAGGAAGTTCCAGGTGGTCTGGCCGCTTGCAATCCACCGGAGTAGCACTAGCATTTGTAGCCATCTTGATGGAGTGAGTGACCTTTTTGATATTTTCGTCAATGTCACTGCTGGTGACGGGATCCTGATAGGGAATGTTACTGTCGTTCATAAGTTCTCTAAAAAATTTCCAGTCCTGCTTATAACGAAGATTTATTCTCAGGTCGATATTTATCTCCTCAAAATTTAGTGCAACTGGTAGGTGATCAGATGATAAAAATGATAAAAATCTGTCTTATCCGTGAAATCAATTAAGAAGTATCTATCTCGAAAGATACTATCATAGATTTCTTAACTGATTTCACGGATAAGACAGATCGGAAATAGATACCTCTGTAGGTCCGCCCTTTGATCACAAATTTCGTCTTTAAGATTTTGTTTTTTATGTCTTTATCCTCCAATTGCAGAATTGTAAACCACCAATCAGTGGTCTTTTCCCTGATTGGTGGTCCTATCACTGTTTTTACCTATGTATACTGATGATTTTGTATTTCACATTTGTTACTTTTGTTAATGCCTGTTGAAGATGGTGTAATACCGAAACGCGTCGGCAATAAACGCTTAAGTATCCGTATCACTCTAGACATCCATTTATTTCTCTATAATAAGTGATACTAGTCCAGTGGAAATTTTGGATCTACAGGGAATGTTAATGCAGAACGAGGACAACCAAGGCCACAAGGCGACGATGATACAACAACACTAGTTCTGGCTGCAGTTGCTGCAAATCCCCACACAAGCAGCAGAGCAATTGCTGCAGATGTTGGGTGCCATAAGAGAACTGTTCTCAACATTCTACACGCACATCATTTTCACCCATACCATATTCATTGTCACCAGGAGTTACTGCCATTGGATTATGTTGCTAGGGCCGCCTTCTGCAACTAGTTACTTACCTGCTTGGATGACAATCCAAACTTCATTCATGAGGTGTTGTGGACAGATGAAGCCCAGTTCACCAGGGATGGAGTTATCAACAGGCACAACCATCATCATTGGGCAGACAAAAACCCACGATGTCTGCGAGAATCAACTCATCAAGTGAACTGGAGAATCAATGTGTGGTGTGGACTGTACAAAGACATTGTGGTTGGACCGTATTTTTACGATGGAACACTGACTGCAGAACGCTACCGGGCTGAAATTCTCAACGTGGTAGTCACAGACTTCATTGACAATTTGCCATTGGCCTCGTATCAACGCTCGTGGTTTCAGCATGATGGAGCTCCTCCACATTAAGGGTTGGTCGTTCGCGAGCGCCTAAGTGGATTGGCCGAGGAGGACCAGTTCGTTGGCCACCCCGCTCCCCTGATTTTACACCACTTGACTTTTTCTTGTGGGGATACCTGAAGGACAAGGTTTATGCTACGCAGCCCGCCTCACTGGAGGATCTGGTTCAACGAATCCAGGAAGCGTGCCGAGGAGTGACACCAGCCATGCTTGCCGATGTTTTGGCGTCAGTTAGGTTCCGTGCCCAATTGTGTTATGGTGCCCACGGTCGTCACGTCGAGCATTTTATTGATTAACTTTTTTTTAAACTGTTTGAAGTAACTTGCTTGTGCAGTGTCACTGTTTGTAAGCTACAAGCAGTTCACCACGTGATTGTGGATGATTGGTTGGTCCGATTTGGATGATTTTTTTTTTGTTTTGTTTGTTTTTTTTATGCTGAACAAGTTTGCAATTGGGTTTTTTTCTCTATCCCTTACGGTTTTTGAAATAAATTTTGAATGTGTCCTAATTTGCATATTTGGGATGATGAAAAGTGCACCATGGGATAGGCCACCCACAACTTCCTATTCGTTGGATTCATCAAAATTGACATATCTGCTTCGGTTCAAAAAATAAAAGGGAGTTCAGACTTTGGTATTCACCCTGTATATACAGGGTGTCCAAAAAGTCTGGTAACATGGCAGATATCTCAAAGTTGCCAGGTAGGCGAGATCTGATGAGTGTGGTTTGTAGGTGATAGGGAGGTGTGGAATTCATTGCCGCACTCAAATTTAAGGTCATCCATTTGCTAACTCGAATACTATTAAAGATAGAAAAAAAATTTCCAATTGCTACCCTGGAGAGCAACACCACATTAGTCTAAAAACAATTTTTAATCACACCCTTCCCCTTGAAAGATTTTGAGAAAATGGGCGAGAAAGAGTCACTCAAGGTCAGGTTGAGCTGACTAGGTAGGGTGAGGTTTCTAACACATTTGAATTGCAGTGAAGCACACCGTTGGGAATTTTCTTTCCTTGAGTGACTCCTTCTTGCCCATTTTCTCAAAATCTTTCAAGGGGAAGGGTGTGATTAAAAATTGTTTTTAGACTAATGTAGTGTTGCTCTACAGGGTAGCAATTGGAAATTTTTCTATATCATATATACATGTATAAAATCAGCGACGGTGGACTATGTCACAACAAAGAAAAAATTTAACAATGGGTTATTTCCCGATTATACAATCGGGTGGGTTCGCTTCTAGTCTTTAATAGTTTTCGAGTTAGCAAATGGATGACCTTAAATTTGAGGGGTCAAAGTCAAATTTGAGTGCGGCAATGAATTCCCGACTCCCCTATTGCCTATAAATCACACTCATCAGTTCTCGCCTACCTGACAGCTTTGAGATATCTGCCATGTTTACAGACTTTTTGGACACCCTGTATAAACAGGATGTTTTTGAACTCGGTGCACAAACATCACAGGGGGATAGGTGATAACATACCGAAGATTTTTTTTTTACCAAAGAATGGATGGTCCAAAGTTCACCATTAAATTGCTACAGGGAAAAATGTTGAAAACTCAACAAATTGCCATTTAAATTATTCATGCAAATTAAAAAAAAGGAACTACCAAACCTTTTTGGAGGAACAAATTCCAGAACCGTTAGAACATGCACAAATTGCCATTCGCAATCGGATGTGGTTTCACATTTCAGCATTGGTGTGCGGAATTATCTCAATACAACTTTTGGGGCCCAGTGGATTGGCAGAGGCGGACCTATTGCTAGGCCATCTAGGTCTCCTGATTTGTCGTTTCTGGATTACTTTTTCTGGGGAAGCATGAATAGTCAAGTTTATGAGACTCCCGTTAACTCAGATGAGGACTTAGTTGCCAGAATTGTAGCTGCAGCTGGGAATGTACGTGACATGCCAGGCATTTTTGAAACTGCTAGCCAATCAATGTCGCGATAATGTCAGGCATATGTTACTGTTCATAGTAGCTCCTTTGAACAGTTACTGTAATCAGTTATCAATAAAATTGTTAACTAATTGTTGGTAACTTTTTCCCCCTGTAGCGATTTAATGGTGAAATTTGGACCATCCATTTTTAGGTAAAAACTGTTCAATAGTTATCACCTATAACCCTGTGAAGTTTGAGCACCGAGTGTTAAGAAAATACAGACACAAACTTTAGAGGATGATTATTGACACGATAAGAAAAAAAATATTCGGATACTTACTGCAAACGCGCAATGTGGAAGTGATTGTTAAAATTGAAATCGGGATCTTTGAGAAGATGCAATCTCTCTTTTGACGTTGATTGCCACACGTGGCAATAAATTTGGGCATTTGATCTGATCAGGACGGTTGTAACTACGCCACACCCCACACTCTTATGGGTTTACTATACGTTATAAGATGTTTTTTCCCTTGTCATGTCAGTAATTGTAAAGGCGCCCCTAGACGATCAATAATTTTGATCAAATTTCGCTTCAATATTGATGCTCTATATTGAAGCGCGCATCAATATGCTTCAAAACGCATCAAAATTTGCTTCAATATTGATGGAGGACCATATTTTCCAAACCGCATCACCAATACTCATTCAGCGAAAAATATTCGTACTGCTTGGTCGTGGTTGTTGTAAATTTCGAAATGTTTTCCAATTCGGATTTGGGTTTTCTAGCATTGACTCTTGCACTGTGCGAACAAAAAAAAATCAAAGAGAAAGAGAAATAGACGCTGGTCCAAAGAGTTGCTTTTGCATTGCAATTGCTTTTTTGTTTTTATTATAATAATCTTTTGACTTCACACACCACAATTCCGGATAATCACGATATGCAGCTATAAGCAGGGTGTGAAATAATATTGTCAAAATTTTCAATATTGATAGGACGCTTTCTTCAATATTGACAGAAAATATAATTTTCTATCAATATCCGTCAATATCGATAGGACGCTTCAATACACTCTTAAACGATCAAAATTTGCATCAATATGGTCTTCCATCAATATTGAAGCGAATTTTGACAATATTATTGATCGTCTAGGGCTACTTAAGAAAATTTGTGAAACACTATGTATATTCTAGAGATTTGATACTTAATTAATATGTTAGTAGATCATTTGTAAACATTTGAGATCACTCGTGTATGTTTTAGTGTCTTGTAAGGCATGTGAGAAGGAGTGATTTCTCTGTACTCATTTGGAGATGAAAGTCTGCTCCCAACCAAAATGTCCATTTCTTTTTTTATTGCGGAGAAAATTCTGTAGCGGCGCATTCTTTTCGAAAATTATTGGTTACACCATCTAAGAGGTCCCCTGTATAATTCTACCAATGAAACAAATCATTGTAGAAATATCCAAGGAGAATTTCTACGACATATTTAGCCATAGAAATCACGTAAATTGGCCTAATCCTGCTCACAGATCCAGTTAACCAACAGGCGGAGATATGCTGAAACAGACACAACTGTTCTCAGTACAATTCCTTACTGCGTAGAAATTCTAATAAATTAAAAACTCATCTGTTGAGAATTTAAATACGGATAATAATTTCAGCAGGAATGCAGGGGATAATATTTTCAATGCACGTAATTTTCCATATTTAATGAGAAAACATTAACATTAACATTAAATCTAAAAACACTAGTCCGCGTGGAAAAAATTTAATACCTACCTTTATTTATTAATAAACAGCATTTTTAGACAAAAAATTATAGCCCATGGAGGCTGCCATCTTTCACTTTCCCCGAATTCGCAAAGGAACACGGGAATTTTGTGACGTCAAGCATGGCCTGCGCAAAGCAAGGCCAACTATAGATGACAATGCACAGCTGTAGCAGGCGATCCAGCTTTAACGAGGTTGAGCAGAGGCAGCGGGAGGGAGAAATGGAAGCCAAACCAGTGAAACTGTTTACATTCTAGTTTTTATGTCGCCTTTAGTTTTACAGTAACCATATTCAACGTTCAATGGATTATAAATATTAAGAATTACTTACAGCTTTTTTTTCTCTGTTTTTGTAAAAATTAATTAATATTGCCAACTGGGTAAAGGTTAACAGTAATCTATGTTATCATTCGCGTGTTAAGCCTAATGCGATCAAGTTCGGTGATGTATTTTAACCTCGTTTCGTTTACCGTAATGTATATAAGAAACACTGACATTTCATTTTGAATTTTAAACTTACTTCAAATCGGTCTTTGTATTTCTGGAGCTGTTTGGATAGTATTCTCCTTGGTGTTTGTTCAGATTGCCGATGAACCGTTGGTATCGCGTCCGGCTTCAGGAGACAAGGAAGGCGGCCTACTTCGCTTCTTGCGGCCCTTAACAATTCTCCCTTGAAATCTCTCTCATAACAGGATTCAGTAAAATGATCCGAACACATCCTGACTATTTCATTTACTGGACAATTTTCCCTGTTAATATTATGCAACTATTGCTTCAACAATTGTTGATTTTTTAGCTGTAACTTATGCCAGCTGCAAGTTTTGTTTGTCGTAGACCTATTATTACAGCCATAAGCATGTTATTTCTTAAAGCTGGACTGCTTGTTGCAGCTGCGCGTTCTCATCTATATTTGGCCTTGTTTTGCGCAGTCCATACCTGACGTCACGAAATTCCCGTGTTCCTTTGCGCATTCGGGGAAAGATGGCAGCCTACATGGGCTATAATTTTTTGTCTAAAATGCTGTTTATTAATAAATAAAGGTAGATATTGAATTGTTTCCACGCGGACTAGTGTTTTTAGACTTAGATGTATAAAATATCAAAAAAAATTTTTTGACTAAAGGTTCACTTTAAAAATGGTTAAATTAAAAAAAAAACTCTCTTAAAAAATTACGACTGGTATGTCAAGTAATCCGAAATGTAGTAGAAAATTTTAAAATCACAAGATATGTTTTTTTTTTCAAATAACGCATCTTTTACAAAACTGCACAAAAGGAATTTTTTTTTGGTTCTTAATGAAGAAAATAGCAGAGTAGAGTTTCATTCCTGACCATCACACGGTTCTGTAGAGACCCATGTCTTAGAGCACTAGGTAAAGACTTAATTTGTGTTCTACATTTAGTGCTCTGCCATGTCTTAATTCGTTCTTTTCCGCATGAGTAGCCTCCAAGATCTCCAGACTTTATCCCTTACGACTTTTGGTGATGGGTCTATCTAAAGTTAAAGTTGTAAATAAGATTGACCACTTTCATTGAGTCTATCCGGTAACATGTTTCTATCATAACAACTGAAATACATATTGTTTAATGCTGAGTACAGCGTGTTATTTCATCTGATAACTTTTGCACTTACAGTGCATGAAGGGCCTCACGTTGTGAATTATTTTTCCTGTGAAGTACTACACTGGATAAAAAAAATTAAGTTGACACCAAGCATAAAATTTGTTTTCACTCTTAATTTAATAGAAAACAATATGTAAGAAATATGAAAAAAATACACATAAATACTCTTGCCTTGAGTCAAATTATCATACAAAAATAAACAAATTTATGCAATTACTTTCTGCATAAAAAAATGTTTCTGTATAGGGTATACAAAATACATGCAAAATAATTATGTAAACATCTGATACAAAATTAAAAATAAGGTTCCACATGGCATTAATAACGTGTATGACCACCCTTAACATCAATAACATCTTGTAGACGCTTTGGAATACTTTCAACCAATTTTTCCAAAAAAAGATTTAGGGATATTTTCCCACACATCCATCAAGGCAAATGAAAATGAATGTTTGTTTATTCTTTTATCATTCGGAGTCTTTTGATCAAGGAAATCCCAAAGGTTTTCAATGGGGTTTAAATCTGGTGAATTTCCTGGCCAATCAAGCACTCTGATCTTCCTTTTTGCCAAGTACACGGTGGCAAGTTTGGAGGTGTGCTTGGGATCGTTTTCTCTTTGGAATACAAACTGCCGTCTCAGGGACATCTTTGTGGCAGATTGTATTAAATTCTTCTCTAGGATACCTGTGTATTGAACTGCATTCATTGTAGAAGTTATCAGATGTAAATTTCCAGTCCCATGGTAGGAGAAGCAACCCCATATCATCACTGAACCTCCTCCATTCTTAACAGTGGGCTTCAGATATCTACTCTTTAGTGCTGTTCCATTTGGTCTCCACACATAACATCTTCTTTTTTGGTCAAATAGTTCAAATTTTGATAACGCTTTTGAACAGATAACGTTTTTCTTAAACTCCATTGGTTCGCTTATGTACTTTTTGGCAAACTCCAACCTTTTTTAAAAGCTTTTATTAACCTTGCAATGTTTGTTTGTTTAGGTCAAATCTTGTAATCAATATTAAACCAACTTCCCGACAAGCTAGGGACCTGAAACTTGACACACATACACAGGATCGATGACAATTTATGTTAAAGAAAAAAATTTTCAAATCTGTTTTCTAATGGTTCAAATTCATTACTACGAATTGATTGTTATGACAATTGGACAATTCGTTATGGCGAGAGCTAACTTGCCACTTTTTATGTATCTATTGTTTATTGTTGCAAAATTAAGCTTTATTGTTGCCAATAAATAAAAAAGCTTAAAACATTATAAAAAGCTTGGTTTGAAAAAACCCTTTTCCTCTTATCTTGTTTCATTTGCTTCATGGTCAATCTTGGTTTCTTTTTGGCAAATCGTCCTCTCAATCCAGATTCATGTATTCTGTTTCGAATAGTTTGAGTTGATGGAGTATTTTTACCATCACCAAACACCTCTTTCTTTATTTCTGCAGCTGTTATCCGTAGATTTTTTATAGCTTGCTGCCTTATTTTTCTATCTTCCCTCTCACTTCTCATCCGCTTTCTTCCACGACCTTCCTTGTTTTGGGTTGAATTTGTTTCTTTGTATTTTTCCACCACTCGCCTCACACCTTCATGAGAAATATTATGTAAACGAGCCACTTTTCTGAATGACTGCAATCTTTCATAGTCTTTCACAACAGCCATTCTTTGAACACTTGATAATTCCTTAACAGGAGCCATTTTACAGAATTCAATCAAATCAACACCATGCCAATCTTTTATTCTTTCTTAACACTTATGTTGATTTGCATAAATGATTTTATTGGTTCGAAATTTAATATTAAAAATAATGTCAACATAATTATTTTGCATGTATTTTGTATACCCTATATAGAAACATTTTTTATGCAGAAAATAATTGCATAAATTTATTTATTTTTGCATGTTAATTTGACTCAAGGCAAGAGTATTTATGTGTATTTTTTTCATATTTCTTACATATTGTTTTCTATTAAATTAGGAGTGAAAACAAATTTTTTGCTTGGTGTCAACTTAATTTTTTTATCCAGTGTACATCCCCACACAAGTTACGCTTATCTTTACGGAGGAAATTGAATAAATTCTTTTATTATAAATCAAAAATCCCACTTCTTTCTGTTCATTTCTGCGCAAACCGTATCAGATTACTCTGCAGTGCGATTTATTGCATTTTCAACTTTTTTCTTGATTTTATATCACCCGGTAGACGTTCGACCGGTTGGTGAAAATTCTTGAATGCGTTTATTCGACTGCTACCTGCTTTGTCTGTGTTCGCCTTTTGATACTTTAACTTAAGATTCTATCATTGATTCACCACAATTAAATTCATATGTATAGTATTTGTTAGGTTTTTAATATACCCTTTTACTTAACTCACAACTTCTTTCTGTCTATCTGTTTCGTTCAAATAATGTAATCAATGTTTTTTATTATTTCCCTTTGTTCAAACGACTTAAAAATTTAGCACATTGATTTTTCCCCATGACTATACAATCCTGTATAAAAATTTTCAGTATCCGAATTCTTAAAAAGGGTTAAAACTGATTTTCATTTAATTTACTTTTCGGGTAAGGCACTGGACCACCTATTCAGGTTTTCTTCATTTAATTAAAATCCCTGGGCAGAGAATGGGTCAACTTCTTTAGGTTTCCACCTTTTTGTTTTTGGTTTAGTAGATGTCATGTAAGCGCATACTTAAAAAAAGAATAAAACTAAAAAAATAAAAAAAACAACTTGAGAATGCGCAAACTTTCATTACCAGAAAAACGACCTTAACAAGTTTCTGGAAATTTTATTTCAATTTAGTACTTCTTTATAAGCTATATTTTTAATAAAAAAAAGTTTCCTTTTTGAGGCTACTTTTGAATATCTTCATTAATAATAATTTTTATACCAAGAATTATGTTGCTTTTAAAATCATGATGATTACTAATTTAAAAGTCGGGTCAATCCATATGAAATCAACCAATGGGTGTTGCTGACATATTTTATTTTATTTTTACATATCAGTTTTCTGTTTATGTATGTATCTGGGAGTATAAAATGATTTTTTAAAAAAATTTACCACTGCCACTGTGGACTCTAGGAGCCATTTTGTTTATAGGGACCAGCCGTTTTTGGTGTTTTTAGAGGTTAGCGATAAGTTAAATAACTTCTTTATTTATTAAGATATCAACTTGAAATAAACGCCATCGTGTTCTAAAGGAAACCATCTACAAATCATGTTATGGCCAAAAATGTGTTAAAGTTTAAGGAAATAACCTAAACTTAACTAGAAAAATGTGTTTTGATTAGAATGAATTGAAGAATATAGGGAATTGTTTCCAAAGAAGGGATTAAAACATAACTTTAATATTTTTCCCTTTAAAGATATAATAGAGGGCAAGACTTAATAAATTTTTCAAAACTTTTAAATGCCTCCTTTAGGTTTTACGGGCCTTCAAATATCGCAACTTGTCCAAAATTGCCGATTTTCAAACAGGTATGTCGTAAAAAGGACTGAATCAAAAAATCTGAAATTTTCACAAAATACCCTTCTAATAACTGGTAATCAACACATAAAATTTCATCATTGTGATTTAATCAGAAGTATTTTTTTGTATTAAAGAAAAAAGCGAAAATACACAGTACAAGGCACATTGACGCAGACGCCTGAAGTGTTAAAACACTGAAAAAGTAGTGGGTTACATTAGTGAAAAATAAATATCCTGTTAGTACAATGTAGGCAGCATATGGATATTAATATTATTTTTAGCCAGGTTTACAATTCTTTTAATTTAGATTTTTGACAATATACAATTAATGCGAACGATCAGTATACGATAAGCCTATGATGATGTGAGCCGTGATGGCCTCGAAAACATGTTTAGGCAGACATAAGATGTATTTTAGTGTGTTATAATTATTTCCATGTAATCTTTGGAGTTCCTCGTGTGGGTGATGTAAAGTTATGCACCGTATTCAAGATCCAATGGTGAAAAGAAGGCAACAGGATTTGGTTTCTTTCACTTCACAGCGAGGTAACCAAGGAAAATGAATTTCTGTAAATATTTTTAATTGTAAATAGCACTAGTTTTTGAAAATTGAAATAATTATGAAACAGTGATTATGTCAAAATAAATAGTTGAGATTCAAGTCGTATAAAGTTGTTTTAAAATAAATACTGGTACTCTGAAAATAATGTTGAAAGGTCTGGTATACTGCATTCTTATAATAAAAGAAAACTAGGCCTATATGTACAAAATGTGTAAACTGTAAATGAAGAGTACCCATGAATATGTTTAAAAATTATTACATATATATTAAAATAAAAAACATATTAAAATAACTGAAAAGCAAAACATAAGCCTAGTTACATTTTATGGTAGATTCAATTCTTTTTGTGCATTGAAACCTTAAATAAACACTGCAATTTTTAAATTCTTGTAATTGATAAACTATACTTGTTTTTGGGCATGATCAAGTCATTCTATTTACTTTACTCTAGTTGTCCAAAGGTCATCACTGTATTGAGCAGTTGAGAAATTTCTTGACATAATTTTTCAGTTACCCTGTATGTTGTAGCCCTGACCCGTCATGGTTGTTAAAGTCCAATGGTGATAGTTTCCTCAAAACCTCCCACACTCTGTCAGTTTTTGAAATCTCTCTCTCTCTATATATAAAAAAGGATGTTTGTTTGTTTGTGGGTTTGGGTGTTTGTTTGTTTCTTTGTTTTTTTATACAAATCTACAGTTTTATTCCGTTCTTGATAAAATTTCGCATACACGACCTTCAGATTTCGAAAAATAGTAATTATTGATAAAAAATCGATATTCATGGTTATGGTAGGGCATATTAATGAGAAATATCTCATGACCAACAATGCAAGACAAAGTTTTTGCAACAATAAGTATCAACAATGGTATCAACACGCAATTCACAAACACTCTGCACGGACCAACAATATATATCTCATGACCAACAATGCAAATAAAAGTTTGTGCAACAATAGGTATCAACAATGGTGTCAACACGCAATGCACCAACACTATGCAAGGATCAACAATATATGTCTCATGACTAACAATGCAAGGCAAAGTTTGTGCAATATAGAATTCAATGCATAGAATTCCTGTTATTCAGGCTTTTCTTAGAAAAGAGAATTCTTAGTACCTAACAATTTCTTGAAAATCTTTAAAAATGATCAGTAACTGGAGATAATGAGTTAGCAGACTATTGAGAAAGAGTGAAAGACGATAGAGGAAGCACTCCTTTAGCTCCGTGCTGTATTGAGCAGATTTACCAAAAAAAATTTTTTTAAAGGCTCACAATGGATGGACCTCTCCAAGGATGCTTTCTAGTCTAAATAAATTCTTACTCACGTAATCTTATTTTAGATGTACACTTGATGTTGTTGCAATTTCCTTTCTTCTTTCGATGTCTTGAAGCAAAAATTGTAAGCAAGTAAATAGAAGAATTGGCGACCGCTAGACTACACAAGATCAAGTAATGAATGGCCAATTTTTGCTTCAAGACATCGAAAGAAGAAAGGAAATTGCAACAAGATCAAGTGTACATCTAAAGTAAGATTACGTGAGTAAAAATTATTTAGACTAGAAGGCATCCTTGGAGAGGTCCATCCGTTGCGAGCCTTTAAAAAATTTTTTTTCGGTAAATCAAGTCCCGGTATATCACCTAGAATGGATTTTTACAGTAAAGACGTAAATTCCTGTCTTTCGGATTTTTCTTAGAATGGTTAGTCCCTTCGCTCTATATTGTAGTGATTGAGTTATTATTTAACCAATTTGGAGGTTTAATTTAGCTTTTTGAGGTTGTTCTGTTTACCTACAAGCGTAATTATCCCGGGCAACGCTGGGTCCTCTGCTAGTCATCTATATATATAAAAAAGGATGTTTGTTTGTGGGAGGGTTTGTGGATTTGTTTTTTATACAAATCTACAGTTTTATTCCGATCTTGATGAAATTTTGCATACTTGACCTTCAAACCATGAGGAAGGTCACTGTCTACCTCAGATTTCGGAAAAATAATAATTATCGATAAAAAATCGATATTCATGGTTATGGAAGGGCATATTAATTAGAAATATCTCATGACCAACAATGCAAGGCAAAGTTTGTGCAACAATAGGTATCAACATTGGTATCAACACGCAATTCACAACACTCTGCACGGACCAACCAGTATACGTATATCTCATGACCAACAATGAAAGGAAAAGTTTGTGCAACAAAAGGTATCAACAATAGTGTCAACACGCAATTCACACTACGCTCGGACCAGCAACAGATATCTCATGACCAACAATGCAAGGCAAAGTTTGTGCAACAATAGGCCTGTCGTGTTCGCATCAACAATGGTCTCAATGTGCAATTCACCAATAACAATGAGCACAAAATTATTCAAAGAATTATAACAATGAACATAAAATGATGATGCAATGACAGAACATTCGTTTCCAAGAATTATTAATAATGAACAGTGAACGGATATATATTAAGAGAAGGACGAGACACAAGAACCCTGAATACAATAAATAATAAATATTAATTAAAAATACAAATTAGATAAAAAATAAGGTATAATCAACAAAAATAATTAATCTAAATCAAAATAAAAAGATGACGTTTCGGACAGAGCCTATCCTTTATCAACGCAAAAAAGGATAATTCTCTAAAAGCAAATAGATATTAGAGAATTATCCTGAAGTTATGAAAGTTGTCGACAATCGACAATCGACAATCGAACAGTGAAGTGTACATTTGTTAGGATGGGACGAAAGCAGCGCTTTCACAAAGCTCATCCAACCAGAATAAACTCCAAATGAAATACACTGAGGTAGTCAAGAAGCCTAACCAACCCAAGCGGTCTTCCATATTATACAAAAAAAAATAAGATTGACGATTGTCAGAAACAAAAAATAAAAGAAATAAAAAAAATACAAGGAGAAAGAAGATTATCACATCTTCCAGTAGTCTGGGAAAGAGACGTTGCTAATATCTTCAAAATTGATGTCAAGAACGTGCCTCGGTTTACGATACTTCGTATGCCAGTTCATATTCATTGAGTTCTTCAGTATCCCTTTCACAAGCTTATTGTCGTGCGTCTTCATCTTCTGTATCATAATCAAAAGGAGATCCTGTATAAACTTTCCGATATGGGCCATGTTTAAATCCAAGTGAATGGATTGGTTTTTCACCGTCCTTCTGTCCAGCTGGGCAATGGTCCTCAGGGTAACATTCTTGAATGACTGTAGTTCACTCCATCTGGTTTTACAGATAGTCGCCCACGCAGGGATGCCATAGAGGAGTATGGTCCGGATAATCGATTTGTACATAAGTAGCTTGTTGTCAATGCTGAGGGCGCTGTTGCGACCCATGAGAGCTATGATACTGTACTTAGCCCTCTTCGCTTTGTTCAGAGCATAGGACATATGCTGGTTCCATGAGAGTCTTGAATCAATGATAACTCCCAGATACTTGTAGTTGTCCACCCAGTTCAGTTTCTTATTGAGCTTCCTATTGAGGTACAAAGCCCTGCACTTTCCGACGTTAAGGTTCAACTTCCAGCAGTTAAACCAGTCTTCGAACTGCTTCAAGGCGCACTGCAGCCGAGTGATAACGTGAGCCGGCTGGTGTGCCCATGTCATAATGGCTGTGTCATCCGCATAAAAATACAGATTACAATTATCGGGTTTCGGGAAATCATGTACAAAGTAATTAAATAGCACAGGCCCGAGGACAGAACCCTGAGGGACACCGGCCTTTACAACACGGGGTGTGGAAAGATTTTCTCCAACTTTGGCTTGATAGGATCTGCCGTCAAGAAAGGATTTCACCATCAAAATCAAATCGGCAGGGAACCCGTCTCTGATCATTTTGTAGACAAGGCCCTCATGCCACACTTGGTCAAAAGCTTTACTGACATCGAAACTTTAAACTTTAAAAGAGACTTTAGGTGGTTCTGGTAGAATGGAATGGAGAAGAGGAGAGTTGTCAATTATATGTTGATGTTTCCTTAGGATATTTTTAATACTATTGAGGGTTGGATGATAAGGAAGAACTAACGTAGGTGTGGCCATGGCTGGAGAAGGTTTAGGATTGTTGTTAGAATAGGAATTGCGGTGCTTATAGATAGAAGCGCGTATGACAGATTTGGGGTAGCCTCTTGCTTTAAGGGAGTGAGTAAGAGCGTTAGCATGGAAGTCCTTGTCAGACTGACTAGTGCATATTCTATGAAAGTTGTATCGACAATCGACAATCGAACAGTGTAGTGAATAAGAAAGACGCGAGTGGTCCAGGAGCCAAGCTCACTTTGCACGCTCGCCCAAAAAGTAAACCAGAGGAGGTACACTGAACTGGGAGAGAAGCCTGATGAACCTCTTTAGTCCTCCAGAGAATGAGTCCCGAGAGAGGACGAGTCAGATTGTGGATTGACGAATAGAGTCCCCAAAAATCAGCAGGATCTAGAAGATCCAATAGTTGGGGAAGACGGCCTTGTTAACGTCATCAAAGCAAACATCCAGGACATGGCGGGGTCTTCGAAAACTGAGGGGACCCTTAACAGCGAGTGGGTGGTCCAGGATACCAGAAACCAGGGTGTTTTCATGATTCTCCATCTTGGGTAGCATGTTCTTCATAAGAGTCTGGACAAAGGTGCCTATGTGGGTCATCCCCAGATCCTCATAGATAGAGTGGTTGTTGGCAACTCTTCTGTCAAGTTGGGCATTGGACCGGAGAGCAACATTTTGGAAGGTCTGGAGATCCTTCCACCTAGATTTGCAAATAGAAGCCCAAGCAGGCATTCCATGAAGTAAGATAGTACGAATCACAACCTTGTATATCAAGAGTTTGTTATCCACACCAAGAGCGCTGTTTCGCCCCAGAAGTGCAATCAAACTGAACCTCGCTTTCTTTGCTTTGTTGAGCGCGTATTGGACTTGGTCGTTCCAATTTAGTTTGTAGTCGATCATGACACCAAGATATTTGTAGCTTTTTACCCACTCAAGTTTCTTGCCAAATAAGAAGAGAGGCTTTGGAGGGTTTTTGCATTTGCGAGTGATAAACATGACCTTGCACTTTTTGACATTCAGCTTTAATCGCCACTTTGTGAACCAGCTCTCGCACTGATGTAAAGCTTTTTGTAGTCGAGTGATGACATGTGCTGGGTTTCGTGCCCAGGTCATGATGGACCCGTCGTCAGCAAATAAGTAAAGATTACACTTTGTAAACTTAGGAAAGTCATGGATAAAGAAGTTGAATAATGCTGGCCCCAAGACAGAGCCTTGGGGTACACCGGCATTAACATCGCAGGGTTCAGACAAGCAGTCCCCAACCTTAACACGAAAAGTCCTCTTTGACAGGAAGGAGCGAACCAGAGCAATTAGATCGTCAGAGAACCCGTAGGTAATCATTTTGTAAATGAGCCCATCATGCCAGACTTGATCAAAGGCCTTTTGGAAATCGAGGAAAATGAGGCCACCAAACATAGAGAGGTTGAGAGGACCGTTTAAATCAGCAACGAGCCTCCATAACTGAAGCTGACAAGAGTGGCCTGGACGGAAGCCAAATTGCTCACTACGAATGAGGTTGTTTGCCTCGCAGTAGTCGTTGAACCTCTTGAGTATAGTGCGCTCAAAGACCTTGGAAAGCATGGGCAACAAGCTAATGGGCCTATAACTTGTGGGAAGAGCAGGATCCAGTCCAGGTTTAGGAATGGTGATGATGACTGAGTCCTTCCAGGCACTAGGGAAATGGCCGCTAAGCCAGCAGTCATTCATGACCTTGGTGATGATGCAGATAACACTGGGAGGCAAATTCTTGAGAGCACTGTTGGTAATGGTGTCGATGCCGGCTGCCTTTTTGCTTTTGAGGCGCTTTATGATGTCCCATATCTCAGAGGTGCCAATGACATCAGGAGAGCCAAGAGCGTGCTGTGTGTGGTCATACCTATCACACACGTCTTTGACCTCACGAGTAATATTGACCAGATCATCCTCTTTGGGCGTAGAGAATTGGCTCTTCAGTGAATCGGCGATAATTTTGTGCTTTGTCCTGGTCATTGCTAACGAAATCGCCACCCTCTGTAAGCAAAGGAGGAAGAACAATAGTCCTTTTGCTTTTAAGGGCCCTGACCGTACTCCAGAGAGAGTTATCCTGGACGGACAGACTTTTAACTTTGTCGTTCCATCTTTGATTCCTTAAATCCTTAATCTGATCACTTACCTTGCGGGATAACCTGTTGTACTTCGTCTTGAAGTGGAGAAATCTGGTACGCTGCCAAAGTCTTCTGAAGTGTTTTTTTTCGTGGATGAGTTGCCTGATGGAGGGAGGAAGTTCCAGGTGGTCTGGCCGCTTGCAATCCACCGGAGTAGCACTAGCATTTGTAGCCATCTTGATGGAGTGAGTGACCTTTTTGATATTTTCGTCAATGTCACTGCTGGTGACGGGATCCTGATAGGGAATATTACTGTCGTTCATAAGTTCTCTAAAAAATTTCCAGTCCTGCTTATAACGAAGATTTATTCTCAGGTCGATATTTATCCCCTCAAAATTTAGTGCAACTGGTAGGTGATCAGATGATAAGGCATTTACTGTAAAAATATTGTAGGGTTTGAAAAACCCCTTGAGAACAGCAGTGTCGAGCACGTCACTAGCGGGTGAGTGATCACAGTATTATGTATCTTCAAGAGGGCCAATAACCGAAGTGTCGATCTGATCTACCATGTACCTATAAAGTACCAAACCACTTTGATTAGTGCATCTGGAGTTCCAGTGTGGGTGTTTCGCATTCAAATCACCCGCTATAACGACTGGAGTGGGCCCAGACAGTAGTTCATCTAAGTCGTGAGGGTCTAACTTGTGCCTGGGTGGGTTGTATAGGGAAGTAAACTTCACCTCTCCAACATCAGCATCTTTGATGACAATGGAAACTGCTTCCATATTGACAAGGTTAGGTGTGACAATCTTAGTGTGATTAATACCTTTTTTGACAACAATAGCTACCCCACCAGAAGCTGGATCTGAAGCTTTTTTAGGGGGCCTATCTTTCCGGTAAACATAGTACCCTGGTAGATTGAAAGCCTTACTCTGTTTGAGATGGGTTTCGCACAGGAAGGCAACATCGATGTTTCAGGTTGTGAGGAAATCGTAGAACTCATGACACTTGCGAGGGATGCCCCTCGCATTCCATATAGTGCAACGTAGCTTACCTTGATTTATAACTTTGTAGGGCTGTCTATCCATGATTATTTTCTTGTCTCAGTTTGAGTGGTCTGCGGCAACGCTTTGCCACTATCCTTTAACATATTCATTAGGTTACCCAGATACCTTTGAATTTTAATCAATTCGTCGTGGTCAGCGACTCCCTTACCAATAGAAGCAGAAGCAACCGATGCGAAAGATCTTCCCTCAGTTACTTTGGAAGTTTTATTCCTTTTAACTTGTGGGTATTTGGGACATTTACTATAACTCGATGTGTGCTGGCCTTCACATCGAATACACTTAGGAGGGTCTATACCTTTTATATTTGTGCAGTCCCGTGACTGGTGGTCGCCCGCGCACTTGTTGCAACGCGGTGACTCTGTGCAGCCCTGGGACACGTGCCCAAAACGTAAACAATTGTAACATTGTAAGGGCTTCTTGTTGCCCCTAAACAATTCAACCGTTACAGCAAGTGGACCCACGCGCTTTAAATTTAGGAAAGATTTATTATGCTCAGTGTTTTGTAAGAGGACTAGGACCATTGGCATCTCAATTGCACCATTTGCTTTTTTAAGTCTAACTGACTTATCGGGGAAAAAGTTAGCGTTTCTAAGATCTGCGCAAAAATCTTCCATGTCATAGGTTATGTCCACATTACGGACAACGTATTTTAATAGCTTCTCAGACTTGAGCTGATGATGCTGGATTTTAAGCACGCCATTCGCTTTCATATCTTAATAAATAAAAAAATTATTTAACTTATCGCTAACCTCTAAAATCGCGCAAAACGGCTGGTCCCTATAAATAAAATGGCTCCTAGAGTCCACAGTGGTATGGTAAATTTTTTAAAAAATCATTTTATACTTCCAGATACCTACATAAACAGAAAATGCATGTGTAAAAATAAAATAAAATATGTCAGCAACAAATTATTTTTTTATTGGTTGATTTTATATGGATTGACCCAGTCACTTAAGCGCAAGTTCGAAGAAAATTTCATGATGCTGAAAAATACGACACTTCGAAGCAAAAATATGTAATTCTCCTTAATTCTCTTTAATTTTCTTAACCCTGTTGTATTTTAATTGTCAGTAAGTTTAAATAAAGAAGATTAAATATTATGCAACGAAATTCATTGTTTTGAATTAAAAGTTGAATAACTCAAACAGATCAATTAAGCATGACTCCATTGTCCGAGTAGCATTTTCCAAACGGGCCATAAACAGACACGGTTGATGTGGTCTTATTTCTATGAAGGGTCGTCTACCTAATGAGTTCCCTCCCAAAACCTAAACTAGAAAAAATCAGAGCAAAGAAGAAAGGCTTAATTAAGTTAAAAATATTCAGAGAGAAATTCATTAATATTGCCAAAAACTATAAGAAACTCAGCCATTTAGGCTTATCGAAAAAAATCTAAAATATTCTGATTTTAGATTCTGAAAGATTATCAAAAAGTAGAAGTAGAATGGGAATGCCTTAAAGATCAACCTTCTTACTCTAAAATATGTTCTTTGTTGTCATCGATAAAATCCAATTGAAACTCTAAAGATCATGCACTTTTAAAAATTTTGAAAGCAATTTTTGACTTTTTAAATTCGTTGAAATTACAGGTGGTTATTAAACTTTTCCTAAATAACCCACCCTAGACAGGAAACTATTTATTGTACGAGTACCAGATGTGGGCCACATTTTAGTGCATTTTTTAAAGTAAATGTGCCTAAATTCCCCCCCCCCCTCGTTTTTAGGTTCCTGACAATTTCAAAATTATATAAAGAAATGAAAAATGAAATCAGAACATATAAATGCAACGAATTACATTAGGCCAGTACAAATGCATATCCGTTCAAGAGGTACACGGTTTTTAAGTTTTTGCAACTTAAAAGAAAAAAGATTTTTTTTTTCCGGGAAAAAGATTTTTTCTGTTCACATTTCTTCTAAAAATCTACTTTTAGAGTTTTCTTGTTTAGACTCTATCAGCATTATCATAACGCTGAAATAGATTCTAAGAATAAGAAGGGATTTCTCATTTGTATGGTTTCATATTCGACCAAAAAAAATATCCAACCTTGCTTTTCAGTAATGTACAGTAGGCGGGTGAGCGGGCGCTTTCACTTATTTCGAGATATTCAGTTTCCTCCACGTGGGCGCGTTCCCTATAGCAACATCGTCATTTTTACTGTTTGCCGATAATGAGGCCGATTTTGCTGGTCATTTTACCAAGTTTAAAGGAAAAATAACTTTTACAAAAGTTTTCCCTTCAGAATGATCACCCACGTGTGTATAAATTTCGCTGTTTGGATAAGATGTCGAGTTCTTTCCATTTTGTTTATTTTTTAATATAAAATAATAGAGGAGCATAAAAAATTAAATAGCTCTCCTTTTCTGGGATTAGTTCTTCTTTCAATGAAATAATTCTATTCGGTGAAGCAGAATATGACCTTGTAACCCTTCAGCTGAGTTCTCAGAAATAGAATTTACGTAATTTTATAATAGTGTTATTTACCGGCTTTAAATAAACCGCCTATTTTATTAATTAATATATTATTGGACCTTCTTTGACCCAATTTGCAGCAAGTATGCGGGTTGGGACAGAGTCAGTATAAGACCCTTAGTTCTCTTAGCAGATTTCTTTCAGGAAGATCTTTCGAATATTTCGTTCCAACATGTTCCAACATTCTCCATGGGAAGTCACCTTCGTACTCGCAAAACCACTGCTGAAACAACCGTGCGCAATAAACAGCAGCATTATCATTTATGTAGCAGCCGTCACATCCAGATTAAAACTGCAACGTTGCAAGATAGTCTTGGTTAGGTAGTGCGGGAAATGCACCCGACATCCCTGAATATCAAGGGACCAGTTCCATACCAGCAGAAAAAGCACCATACCATCAGTCGTAAGTTGTCTCGATAAAGTCATGCTAGATTCATTACTTCATGGGGTTCCCGCCAAGCTTCTGCTTCCTGTCGGTACAAAACAACAACGTCTATCCTGGTTCGTTAGACCATATTAACTTCTTTTACTCTTCACGTATCCAGTCATGATGTTCCAGATAACATTGTAGAAGAACCTTCCTCTTCGTTGCAGAAATCAAGGTTTTCGTATAAGCGTGCGACTACCGACTGAATCCGGCTTTGTTCTTTTTCTTTTGTTCCCAATATAGGTCGGAAACTGCTGTGGTTAAAATCGTTTATCATTTGCTGCTTAGTGGATGTCCTGTTTCTTACGACGGTGGTCTCGCTCTTGATGAATTGTCTTTGAGCCACATTTACCCATTTTACACAAAGACTGAATCATCTTGCAACAGTTGAATGATCTTCTGTGGGCCTTCCGAGATTGTTTCAATCGTGGCTCCAGCAAGACGAGCACCAACAATGAATCCTTTTTCTCCATGCTGATCAGAACTTTATGATTAGACTCATCCAACTCAATCCTAAATAGGTAGAAGCTTGAAAAACATGGCCTCAAACTATTTTACATAAAAACGGATATTAAAAAAAATTTCTGTATGTTTCACACGCGTTTCTAATTCATTGGCAAAGTGTGTGTATTTGAATAAGTCCTTATGTTTCCTTTTCTCCTTTCTTCTCCCCCTACTCCCCCGCGGGAACAGAATTTTTGCAAAATTTCTACCGCTGCCCCCAGCTCCGAACTGCGTTCGGTGGCATTATAATTGTTTTTATTTATGACTCTTAGCCCGGAGGAGATCTTCTCTTTTCGGGTGATTACACAAAAAAGAGGAAAATTTAATTTTCATTTTTTGGTTCTTCCAGTCATAACTAGCCACTTTATTTCGATAACGGTCCCTGTATCTACCCATTAAAAACGTCCCTGGTATAGGGTGACGACCATTAATGAAGCTAAAGTTCATTAAGAAGTTCGCCCTCGACCTTTTATGCCAGCACTCAAACAACTACAAAGATACTCTCCTGAAGTTTGAATACCAATTATATTTGAATAGGCTTCTCTTTAAAACAAAAAATGCGTAATTTATCGCAATCATGACAATTCCAGCTCCC
Organism: Rhysida immarginata; assembly: GCA_023313115.1. Lineage (NCBI taxonomy): Eukaryota > Metazoa > Arthropoda > Chilopoda > Scolopendromorpha > Scolopendridae > Rhysida > Rhysida immarginata. The sequence goes on along the minus strand of JAHWFO010024403.1, from coordinate 1,212,036 downwards.
TCCGAGCTGAGTGTCCCAACTTCTTCGTCTTCAAGCAGGATCCGCTAGGTGCTTGAGAAAATAGGTTACGTATGCAACTAAATATTTAAAAATTTTAATTTAAAATAAAGCCAATACGAAGTTGCTATTTTAAAATAGATAATAAGCTCGACAACCAGTTTCCACTGATTAGTAATTTGTATGGGCACTATTAATCAAAAAAGGGATGTTATTGCATTCGAACATTAAAAAATTTGAAATTAACGCGGTGCTCTGAACATTGAATGTTTGATGAGTTATTTTAAGAATATAAGAAAAGCTAAAAATATGAAAGATATTATGATATTAAGCATTTTTGAAACTACAGGGTATAACAAAAAGGTTCATTACATTTCAAAAATTATATTTTTTAAATAAATGAAGATACAGAGATAGGCGACATATTGAAATGTTTGTAATAATCTTAAGTTTTGTTTATAAGTGTTCGATATGTCCTCCACCTTCTGCAGGCACACATTTAGCCGATAATCAAATTCCTCCCATACCTGCTGAAGCAAATCTGGAGTCACCTCACGAATGGAAGAGGTTATTCGAGTTTTTAGCTCTTTCAGATTAGCCGGAAAGGGAGCACAAAAACACGGCCTTTTACGTATCCCCACAAGAAGAAGCCACAAACAGTGAGGTCTGGGGATCGAGGTGGCCACATAAAGGCTTTGTATTGTGCGTTCGCCATCTTGATGATAACTGACGGGACTTCCCTACGTCTTCCAGATGCACCCTATAGGCTTCTACCCCTCTTTCAAATAGTGTGCGATTCATTGACCTGCGACCAACGGTTGCCGAGCTATTTACGATTGAAATGTGATGAACCTTATTGTTACACCCTGTATAATAATAGGCCTATGGGCATGTAAAAAACAAATCACATGTACTTGAGAGAGAGAAAGGAGACTCCACTTGTCCACAAGAACATTTTAATACACCATATATGTATACATTTCGGTCACAATGTGGCCTTCTTCAGTATGACTCAGGTTACACAAGTTCAGATACAAGTTTATATAAAGAGGAGGGACCAATCAGAATGCAGGGCATCATGTTTGGTATACACAAAAGAGGGGTAATTCAGCATTGGAGAGGGTCAAATGCCCAATGACAAAATACACTTATGAAAAAAATTTAAAACAAAACCTGGTACGACATTTTCGTCATAGTCGATATACAACAACTAGATTTGCTTGTGGAAGACCTCAACAATTTATCCCCCTCCATTACATTCACTGTTGAGAAAGAGAAAGATAGAGCTTTACCATTCTTGGACTTAGTAATACTGAGAGATGAAGGGAAACTCAAATTTGATATCTATAGGAAACCCAACTACGTCCCTGCGTATATCAATGCCAAATCCAACCATAGCTTTAGCCACAAACTATAAGCCTTCAACCATATGATCAATAGAATGATGAACACTCCCATGGTACAGGATAAGAAACAAGAGGAGATCCACCGGATTAAAGAGGCAGCCATCTTCAATGAAAACAAAGAAGATATGATTGACAAATTGGATAAAAAACACGCTCTCAAAAAGAAGTTAAAGGACATTACGACACTCCAGAATAACCAAGAGAAAGGAAAATTCATAGGTCTCCCCTACACCCGAAAATTAACTGGCGGCTTAGAGAAGATATGTAAGGTATATGGCCTCAAGGTAGCATATAAGAGTAGCCATAGCCTTAAACACCCACTAGGCAGCACGAAAGATGGAATTTGTAAAGTAGATAAATCGGGAATATATGAAATTAATTGTTCCTCGTGTGGCTGTAAATACATAAGCCAGACCAGAAGAAGGATCTGTACCCGCATTAAAGAACACTTTAGCTATATCAAAAAAAAAAAAAACAAGCCCGAAAAATCTGCATTCGCTGAGCACATTTTATCCACGGGGCACATTGGGAAATTAGATAATTTTCGGATACTACATTGTGTTGACGAACCTAAAAAGCTTAACTTCTTAGAATCTCTTGAAATAGCTAAAATACCGCCTGATATATTATTAAACCATGAAAGAGGTCCACTTGACCTGTCACAGTGGGCTTCACTGGTTTCTAAACTTTAACCAGGCTGAATGTTCTTACTATTACTTCACACTCCTGATATAAGAGCCTCTCCACTTATAGTAGCTTTTCGTTTTTGTTCCTAAGTTTTTTACCTCTGTATTTTTTTCATAAGTGTATTTTGTCATTGGGCACTTGACCCTCTCCAATCCTGAATTACCCCTCTTTTGTGTATAACAAACATGATGCCCTGCATTCTGATTGGTCCCTCCTCTTTATATAAACTTGTATCTGAACTTGTGTAACCTGAGTCATACTGAAGAAAGCCACATTGTGACCGAAATGTATACATATATGGTGTATTAAAATGTTCTTGTAGACAAGTGGAGTTTCCTTTCTCTCTCTCAAGTATTCTAGCATCCACAGATTTGTAAGGTCAGTTTTTAATTTTTTCTTTAGCTTAGAAATCACATGTATTTAGATATAAGTTTGAATAAGCACGAAATTAAACCGTATATTTATGGAAAAGTAATGAATATTATGAATGAATAATGGAAGGAGCATCATCCTGGGAAATGGCTTTGCTCTATCCTAGCTTCTTTTACAAGTCAAAGTCGGTACCTTGAAGATATAAATCAGAGTCTATGGTCACATGCAACTTTGCTTAAAACAAATCAAAAATCACTTAGCATATGACAGGTGTTTCACGTAAAGTTAACTAATAGCCAACTTCTAAAATACAAATCTGACAGTGTACTTTGAATGGAAGAATTATTGTACTTTTATGTGAGAGGTTTTTATGTGTATTTCATTTCCAAGAAAACCGATGCCATTTTCGAATATGGAAGTCAACTTTGAAAGGTGGACTGGAAAACCCTATTTTAATGATATTTTCAAATTGTACACAGCATTTGAGAAATGTTTTATTCTTGGTGGTTTTTCAATCGATCCAACCGTTTAGGAGATAGAGGCACTGAAAGTGTGGTGTGTTAGCATTTAAAAAAAATGCAAAAAACAGAAATTGTTCCTAAACACAATGGATTATAAAATGAATAGCAACGTTTTTAGTTGAACATAACATTTTTACAGTAATGCACCGTTTTCGTTTAAATTTATGAACAATTTCTGTTTTTTTTTTCTTTTCTTTAAATGCAAACAAACAACACATTCTGTGCCTCTATCTCCTAAACGATTGGATCAATTGAGAAAACACCAAGAATAAAACATTTCTCAAATGTTGTGTACAATCTGAAAATACCATTAAAATAGGAGTTTCTGAAGCACATTTCAAAGTTGAACTCCATATTTCGAAAATGGCGTCTTTTTTTTTTGGAAATGGAATACACATTAAAAACCCTTCACATAAAAGTACGATAATTCTTCCATTGAAAGTACTATGTCAGATTTGTATTTTAGAAGTTGGCTATTGGTTCACTTTAGGTGAGACACCCTTTATATAAAATTTTCAAATCGACCTCAAAATTAATAAAAATAATTTTAAAAAACTTTTTATCTGCCCCCTTCCCTGCGATCGAGAGGGACGCCATATTTTTCGGTCTTTAGGACGTCACAAGTTACGAAGGAATGCGAAGGACCTTGTAAATTGCAGTACCAAAGTTTCTGTCGGTTTTTTTGCATTTACACATCTAAAAACAGAACGTCTGACCATCCTGCAACTGAAAACAGATTAGCGAAATCTTGCGATAGGTATAGTAGAGTCGATAGAGACTAGAATCGAAAATGCTTCTTTCGGCGACGAAATTCCCAGCAGATTCTCACGACAGGAAATGATGTCATGTTCCGATGAATTTCCTCAAAAGCAGGGAGGGAAGGATCAAAGAGCAAATTTTCAGTATTCCGAGGAAAGTGCCTTCGTCAAATCAATAAAAAATTCTGATTATTACCCATGGTTAAGGGCCAGTTTATTATCTACTTTCTCAATTGAGTCTTCTCTTATCATTGTTGAGATGAGAAACACATGGGTTACAATAATGTCTCGGTATTGGGCTGAACACCCAGTTGGTTGGTTTGGTTATGGTTGATTTGTTTGGTATTAACGTTCTTTTCAACTGCTATAGTCATTTCAGGACGGCGTTATAGAGGCCGCAAATTTTGCCTCGCAAGGATTCTTTAACGTGCAGCCGGCAAACGACTACTTCTCTTCCGAAGGAAGTGCGTAGTCTTAGGATTTTCCCGCTGAAAAATCCTCGTCGTCCTCGGCCGATGTCGAATCCGCGTCCTCGCGCATCAGAGGCGGTCACGCAACCACTGAGCCACCGAGGCCGTTACACTCAGTTGAAAAGTCTCGGCTGAGAAATTGGTTAATGAACTGGCTATAAGTTTATGATTCTTCTGTACAATTTACCGTTAAAGTATATGAAACTTTCTTAAATTAAAATTTAGGGTTCCATTACTTGTTCATGCTATTTTCATAAATGAGAAGAAAAGTAACGCGCTCTTAAAAAGAAAGAACCTCCCTTTGCTTTTACGAGGGGATATCAAACAGTAACGCCACTTATTTTTTAACGGAGGAAATGTAGTCTCTGTGTAAAAGTTAACATAGTCAAAAAAAAGGCTGAGTACATGCACAGGCATTGCATAACAAGAATTGTTCCTGCGCACGCGCATTATATGCTACCAGTCGTTTTACAAATGGACCGCCGCTATCATACCATCTACAGTGGAAGAGCATCGAGCTGTTATAAGGTTTCTTTTCGCAAAGAGTAATAAAGCCAGTGAAATTCACGGGTGGGGAAATGGTAGAAGTTTACGATACCTACGTCTGGACTATTCCAACCTGTGCAAAGGGTGTAAAATGTTTCGGGAATGAAGAGTTAACCTTGCAGATAAACAGCATTCTGGGTGGCCTGCATCAACGGCGACACAAGCCATTATCGAGGACATTAACAACGCAATCAGAGAAAATCGTCTTATTTCCTTGAAAGAAGTGAGTGAAAAGTTTCACATATCCTATGGATCTGCATGGGATACGGTACATGAGAAGCTTGGATACCGCCAAGTCTCTCCGCGTTGGATTCCAAAAAGTCTGACACCAGAATAGGCCGGCAACGGAATGTGTGAAACCTGTATAAATTTCTTTTAATTCGTTTTTATGCAAAATAATTTAATATCATGTGATTCGAGCATGTATTTATTTAAGAAGGAGTTAGGTGAGCCAACTATAGAACTTGATCAGCATGGGAGAAAAGAAGGACTTAACAGATTTTGAAAAGTCATCTTTGTAGGTGCTTGTCTAGATGGAGCCACGATTGAGACAACAAAGCAACTAACTTTATTCTCGAAAAATGCGATTCTCCAGAGTATTCAATCGTTGGAAAAATGATCCACAGTTTTTGTCTAAAAAGGATAACCGTGGCTCAAAGACAATCCACCAAGAGTGTAACCGCCATCGTTTAAAACAGGGCATCCAATGGGTAACAATTGACAAACGATTTTAAGCAAAGCTATTCCCGGCCATTATCTAACCAACTATGATACACGTTGTTTTACACCGCAGAGGGTTTTGGCGGGTATTCCAAAAAGCAATGGACCCAGCAGGCCTTATCAAGACAACTCAAAGTTTCAGTAGTGGTCTCATCGTATGGAGCTTCTGCTGATATGGAACTGGCCCCCTGATATTCATGGGAGGTTGAGTTCGTTCCACAGGCTATCTACACATCCCTGCCGGCCAAGTCTATCCTTCAATAAAATATTAAACACATGTTTCTAATTCTTTGGCAAATGTGGTGCATATTATAACTTTCACTGAAAGAATTCGTCTTCCACCGCATAATAAACGTCTCGCGACTCGTGTATCTCAGTCTGTTCTTCAGTGCAACGAGTCATTGCCTTAGCAAGGCTCTTGGGTTGAAAACGCTAAGCGACACTCATACATCTGTCACGTAGATTCTTGACATGAGAGGACACTTCATTTCATAAAGTTTAAGGAAAACAAACGCCAGAAATTTTCTCCCGGTCTGTGATATTCGGGATTAGATGGATCGAAGAAGAAGGTGGTTAATAATAAAGGGTAGTGACAGTCAAATTGGTTCACTTTAATGGATAAAAAGGGAGCAGAAGGAGAGAGAGAGAGTAGAATGTTTAAAAGTTTTCCCTTCAAAAATTGAATTTCATATTTATGCTCGGGGAATGAAAGAGGGGGTAGCGAGTGAAGGCGGTTGAAGATTCCGACCCGAGCGAAGAAAACAATGTTAGCGAATCAATAAATTAAGTTGCGAAGGTGTAAATGACACGGAGATTAGCGATAACAATGGTGGGGGTCTCCGACTGATCGCACGAATTCCTCGCTGATTCTCATCTTTTATTCACTGACTCATTTGATCCGCCATTTTGCATCATGGCGACGTGGCTGTTTTAACCTTTCGAGTTGAGAGTGATTAGACCAGCGCGCCTCTTGTCTGCCACGTGACTTGGAAGCGACGCTCGGTGGCGATACTTTGCCATCGATCTGAAAAGGACTTGGGCGCTCCATGACGGGAGGGAGGGCAAGAAAGTACGTCGTTTGTATGTAAGTGTAGATGAAGATTGTTTCTCCTCCCCCTCTACTTGTGTGCGTGAGGTGGGCGTTTGCAGGGGGTGTAAGAGACCGATTTCAGCCCGGGCTACTTTGCCTGCCAGGCTCCAGCAGCAACCCCCTATTGAGTTGGCCGTACGGAGGAATTACATCGAATTAAAGTACCTCGGAAAACAAACACAGATTGATGCTTATCAGGTGTAATTATTGTTGCGATTGGTGCTCGCGTGCACGTTGATCGCTTTAGTGGTGCAGAACGACGCTAATGGTCCGATGGCCCTATTGCAACCAGGACCGTTTCACTATAACGGAGTCGGCCTGGTTCCTTCGTCGTCGTCGCCGTTTTCTCTTCTTCCTTTCTTTCTTTCTTTCCTTTTTTTTTCCCTCTTTTTTCCAGGACCCTCCCTCCACCTCCTCTCCTTCGTTTTCTAATCACTGCCGCAGCCACCATGGCTGCCAATGTGCACCAGATGCTGGGCCGGGATGACGTTGCCATGGCGACGAGATGAGAAGCTGCGCCATCCCGGCAGCTGTCAATCTTGCTGTCATGGCGCGAGGCGTGCGCCTGCTGAGCGTCTCGTTTTATTGACGGAACGTGCTGAGCGAGCGCTGCCACGCGCTTCTAATACGGCTCGTGCGGAATTAGTCGATCATCTTCTTCCGGCTTTTAGAGAACAGACAAAGAGAAAAACAGAACAAAAGTTGAAAGATGGAAAAGAAGAGCTCTTTTTACGTCGTACGCAGCTGCCGACATTCGCCTAACGACAACACACACATACACACAGACACTCACCCTCAAAAACCCAGCTCCCACGGCCCCCATTTTCATCCCGATTGCAAAGAACTGGGAAAAATCTCCTTCAAAAATTCTTGAATACTCGAGCGAAGGCCTTTTTGACACTGGACTCTGTTCTGGTTAATTTCAGTTGTCATAAGAAGATTTTGTAAGCCAAACAAATCTTGGGAAATTCTCAAAAATTGGGATTCTTTATTTCTTTATTATTAACAATGAATAAGTCTGTCCATTTTTTGCTATATCTGAATGTATATTTTTTATTGGTTTCTATTTACAGAGTACAGTCTCAGTTATCCGGCGTATATGGGACGGGAGTACTGTCGGATTATGTAGATAGCCGGATTACTGGAAAAAAGAGACACGAATTCAATATGCTATACGCGAGCTTTTAAACACTTCTATTTTCATTTGATATTTGGGATACAAGTTATCGAAAATATAGGGAGACTTAAAATAGATTATACCTATTCAAAGCACTCTCGAGAGGAAACCAGTATCCTTAAGAAAGCCAAAATGGACTGGTCTACACTTCAGGTGACGAAGAAACGAGTGGTGCAATAAAAATAATTAGTTTAAAAAACGACTCTGCGAACAGCACTTTCTGATAAAATTTGCATAAAGCGTAAGAAGTTCCTCGCATCATGATTAAAAAGGCGTGCGAACATACTGTAGTCGGGTAACAGATTTGCGTAACAGCAAACTCTACACTGAGTGGCAAGTTTATTAGGAACACCCATGACTATGCAAATCCGTTGGCCTAGCAATTACCACGTATTATTTGGTCACGTGACAATTGATATCAATATAACGAGAACGCAACTGCAAGTAGTTTGACTGTCACCATGGGGAAAACAAAGGATCTGAGCGACTTCAAGAGTCGAGGGATGATAGTTGGTGCCCGGCGAGGTGGACTGCGTATTTCCGAAACCACACGTCTTCTAGGCTTTTCCCGAACAACCATTTCAAGGGTTTACCAGGACTGGTTAAACAACCAAAAACAACCAACTAGAGACAAGCCTGTGGTCGCAAACGACTCGTCGATCCAAGAGGTGAGCGTAGGATGGGAATGCTTGTTCGTGCGAATAGAAACGTCACGATCGTCAACTAACCGTGGAGTACAACATTGGGCCGCAGAATAACATCTCTGAACGCACTATACGCCATACATTGGCAAGGGTGGGCTACAACAGCTGACGGCCAGTCCGGGTACCTTTGATCTCATCCAAAAACGCAAAAATGTCTTCAATTGCCTGTGATCACCAACACTGGACCGTCGACGACTGGAAGAAGGGTCTGCTGGTCGAATGAATCCCGTTTGCTATTGCACCATGCAGATCGCCGACGCAGAATTTGGAGACAACAGCACGAAGCGATGGACCCCTCCTGTCTGTTTCCACTGTTCAGGCTGGTGACGCTCTGTAATGGTCTGGGGAATGTTTTCCTGGCATACTCTTGGTCCGCTGAACTTGTAGAACAACGCCTTAATGGTCAGGGCTACCTGAACATTGTTGCCGACCACGTTCATCCCTTCATGGCTACTGTGTTTCCTCATCGAAGGATATACTTCCAGCAGGGCAATCTTCCGTGTCAGCAAACGATAATGAATTCAACTTACTCCTCTGCCCACTACAGTCCCCGGATTTGAACCCAATCGAACATCTTTGAACCTACAATTTTAACCGGACTCTTCGGATGGGAAGTCTTAGAACATCTACCACCATCCAATAAGCATCAACTGGGACCAGCTATTGCATCCGGATGGACAAACATCACGGAACAATGCTTCCAGCGGCTAATTGAATCCGTGACACGGCAAATTCGTGCTGTTATACTGCTATGGGTGGCGGAACACATTATTGGGGGGGGGGGTTCCTAATAAACTGGCCACTCAGTGTACGTCAGCATCAGAATTGCACCGCAGTCCTTTTAGTGATTGTTTTAGAGTACCGAAGACATGCATATCGCACCGGGACAAGTCCGGACTGTATGGAGGATGTTCTAAGACTTCCCAATACATGCGAGCGAGTAGATCTTGAATCTTTCGGCGAGCAGAAGGGCGAGCAGAAGGATAACACCGTTTGTGAGTTTCTCGGGACGTTTATGGTACCGTTGTAAAGTGCCTGAGTATCGATCAGCATTGATGTTGACTAAAGTTTATATCCAGAGTATTATCTACCCTGAACGCCATTTTCCAACTTATAGAACTCTGGCGATCTACTTTACCTTAGAATGAATCAAACAGCAAATATGTGTGCAGACGTTTCTCTAGTATTTAAATAATGTATATAAACAATTGCTTTCCATTATCTTGGGGAAATCTTCGCGACAGCAAACATGTTTCTATTGAATAATCCTCGTATTATTGGATCCCACTTTGGCCCGAATTATAGCATGTATGAGGGTTGGCATGGAGTTAATAAGGTTTTGAAGCACCTGTAAATCAGTGGAAAACCAGGCGTTCAGCACTTATTCCCTTTAGTTCTCTTAGCAGATTTGTAGGAAGAAGTTCTTGCTGCCGTTTCAACATATTCCAGGCATTCTCTGTCTGGGATCTGGAGCATCCAAGGTAAATGATAGTTATCATCTTCGTGCTTGCTGAACCACTGGAGATTAGCATTGTCATCTATTATTGTTATATGCAAGATGAAATGCAGCATTGACCGGCAACTGTGTTGAGGGCTGTACCAACACCTTCTAGAAAGAAAGCAAAACAACTGAAACATCAGACATTGTTACATCATCATATTTCGACCATTGTTAACCGTATTTCTACCAATGATAAGCCTTAAATTTGGTCGACTTATGATGATGTAACAATGTATGACGTTTCTGTTGTTTGGCTTTCTTTCTTGGAGGTGTTGGCTGTACCCAACCTTCCATGAATATCAGGGGACCAATTCCATACCAGAAACTTGAGGTATCTGGATAAGGCATGCTGGGTCCTTTCCTTCCTCCGATCGTACAAAACAACGTGTATCGTGATTTGTCAGACCACATACCCTTCTTCTAGTCTTCACGTGTCCATAGACGACGTTCCAGACACCACTAGTGATTAACTTTCCTTTTCTTTGCATATACCATGGGTTTTAGTATAGACAAGCGATTGTCGATTTGGATGCATGATTCTCTCAGATATAGGTCAAGAACATCCTTGGCTAAAATGATTTGCCAATCATATTACACGCAAGTTTGCAGACTCCTTAAAGTTTGAAAGGCATCTTTAAAATTTTGTTCAACATACTCTTTGGTGATCTCGGAAAGCTTCTGTTATCTCATAATCTGTAGTGTTCATCATTGTCTTTACATATCAAATTCTATTAAAGTTCGTTGTTTACCCCTTTTAGATATAGACTGTGAATATTTATCTAACAGTTGGAATACTCTGGATATACACCTTTCGAGAATCCAGTCGGCAGCTTCGTTGTTTCATTCGTGGCTCCAATTAGAAGGGTACCAACAACGAGTCCATTTTCGAAGTCAGTTAGGGTCTTCTTTTTCCTCATTGCTGATCATTTCAAATACGTAACCTTAAACTATTTTACATAAAAACGGAATAAGACAAATTTACATAATATGTATTACACATGTGTTATTTCATTGGCCAGTGTGTGTATCTGTTGTCAACACCAATAAATGTTTTCTTTCTTTCGAATCGTACAGATTGCTTTCGTTGAATGACCTGCAGAAACCAACCTAGAACAAAGGATAGAATTTTTAGAATTTTTTCCCTGATGTCTTCGATCCGCGGATTGGAGGTCTGTCAGTCTGTACTCCTCATCAGCGTTTCTCATTTCTTTTTCTTTTTTTAACCTTGCGATCCAAGAAATTTGTTTGTAGTTTTACCGCGACCCAATGTTGGGTCTGATTTAAATACCTGTCTGCCTATGATTTGGATTATTTGTAGGGTTTATATAATTATACCATCATTTCGTGAACCAACGGTTGAAAAATGCTGCTCTACATGTACACAACGTTTTCTACGCGACCTAACAGAATACACCTAATTTGACATTGTTTCCAAATGTCCCATTTGATTTCATAGATTGAGTGCATTTGTTTTTTTGGTGTTACGAGGAAGGAGCTAATGGGAGTTGGCATTTGGTTAGAGGAGTTAATCGCTTTTGTTTTTATTTTATTTTTTCTTTTTGTTTTATTTGTTCGTCACTCCCGATGGTGAATGCATAATTCAGTTCCTTTAAACCGTCGGAGAGGGCAAAACATAAAACGTGCATGGCTCGAGACAAATCGAACCCACTTCTCGATTTTCTTACAGCGTAGTGCCCCGAGTCGGATCAATAGCGAGAGTGCGTGTTAGCGAGGGTCGGCTGCAGTGTCCCCGGGGACCCCTATTAAAAGCAACTCATTGGATTGTCCTTCTCCACCCACCGCCATGGACTTCTTCTTTCTCTGCCTCTCTCTTTCTCTCTCTCTCTCTCTCTCTCTCTCTCTCGTCTGAATGCACACGTTTTACACTCGTTGCTCCCACTTACTTTCCATTCCTCTCTCTCTTTATAGGATGAGATGGGGTGGAGCCTTCTTTAGGCTATAAACATAAAACGTGTTAATAGATGGCTCTCTATAGGCCGCGGTGGAAAAGTTAATCCTTGCGCATTGTTGAATGATTTCTGTAGCTAAGGAGTTAATCCTTTGAACACAAATAAGCTCGATAACGTACGTCAGTGAAGCAGAGAAAGGAAGCAGATTGAGGCGGCCGTGAGGCGAGTAAAGTGGCTTTCCTTCTTTTTTTTCTTCTTCTCTTTTTTCAGGAGGAGGAAGAGGAGGAGGAAAAAGTCAATGTGTTCGCCCTCTCTTAATGGATTCTGGCGGTGGGCAAAAGAGAAGGAGGCTCCGCTGACAAATCCGACCAGGTAGTTAGCCGCCTTATTGCTCCGGCCACCCTCGCCTCGCTTTTGCAAATAGACGACTGATTTCGGGGGACCCCGGCCAAGCGTCGCTCTTTCTTTCTCTCTCTCTCTCTGTGCCTGTATATATGTGTGTGCCCACCTTTTTCCCTTCTTTCTATCTACGCGGATCGACACGGGAAATTACGGGCGAGTGTCGAGGAGAGAGAGCAAGTGGCGCCGCTACTGCTGCTTCCTTCTCCTAGAGATGCCCACCTCTTAACTCCCATTCCCTTACAAGGAAAAAAAAACCCGCATCTTAAAGGGAAAAGAGACTCTTCTCTCTCTCTCTCAGACGAGGTGGACGACGACGTCACACGACCTCGTTTCGCCAAATGACCGATAGAGATATAACAGAGTCAAGAGGGGGAAAAGGGAGACGAAGTGGAGGCACAAATGTGATTGCAAAACATAAAAGTTCTTTCAATACGAGACCAATATCGGGTGAACTTTTATTAATGTGTATATGAGTGAAATCATAAATTTGAATTTGCATATAAACAATTACAAGCAGATTGTTAATCACTATTTATCGCAAACATAGTCAATTAACACAGTTTTACAAACATATCTAATTACAATAATAATTACAAACAAATTATGATATTTTGTTATTTCTCAATAATAATTGGCTGTGTTTGCGACAAATAGTGATTAACAATCTGCCTGTAATTATTCACTTATTCAAGTTGTGTACGCAGTTATAATATTAATTTACTACTTTTTTAAATTCTTAATGGTATTTAAGAAAACATTATGCAGAGCTTACAAACTACTGATTTCTTATATCAATTCTTTTGAATTTTAAGATCACCAATGCAGCATAAGTGATTACTCAATCATTAAAATCGATGTTCTTTGTGAAACACAGCTACTTAGGCAAAATGAAATTTTTCTTACTGCAACCCATTTCCCATTTCATTCTTAAGGGAAATGTTTCTTGAGCTTTTAGAAACGCAATTCTTGCAATTCTTCAGGTAGGTTCTTCCAAATTTGACGCAATTATGAAATATTGGATTCATGCTTAAAGCCCGCGGAAAAGTTATATGGAAATGTACCCATTGAGTATCCACAATGAGTATCCACAAAAAAACAGTGGGTGCTGCTAGATTTCAAACGCATTAATTAAAATATATTGATATTCCTTATTATTTTTATTATTACTGTTTGGGAAAACCAAACTCGGGTCAAGTCCAGAAGCCAAGTCTCAGAGGCGGACCCAAGAGAGGGCCAAGTCCAAGGGACTCAAATACAAGGAAGGGAAAGTTACGCACTCGTGGGAATATTGATGTTTGGGTGTAGGAATTTTCTTACTATGTGACAAGTGTTTCGGATTGTGGCTTTATGTAAGGTTCTGAATAGGTGTGGGTTTAAATTTAGTGTTCACAGGCTTTTGTGTAATGAATGCGAAATAACCCAGTGGCAGAAAGAACGATGGGAACAATGTGTACTCTGGTGACTCCCCAAAGGCGTTTTATTTCGTGTGCAAGATCTGTATCTAGTGATTTTGTCAGTATATGTCTTTTGTAAATTGTGTGCATGTTGGGGATGGAGATATCAATTATGTACAGGGTGATTCAGTCAATTTCTGACCATTTTACTCGAATGACGTGCATTAGGGATAAACAATTGAAAGAATATGAGCGCCATATCGAATTTCTAAATAGTTGGAGTTTGTATTGTTGCAACGGCGCTGCATGAAAATCGTATTGTTGAAAAATGGCGCCCGCTTTATCAACAGAGCAGAGATGCAAGGTTGTCGAATGGTATTTCGAGACAAAATCACCTGTAACCGTGCACAGAAAGTTCCGGAAGGAGTATAAGTGTCGAGACGCACCAGGCAGGCAAGCAATCATGGATTTTGTCAAGCAATTTTGTGCCACTGGATGTGTTAAAGGCAAGAAAAAAGGCGGGAGCGAAGCTTGTGTTCGAACGGCCGAAGTTGTCGAAAATGTTCGCACAAGGTTGGTCGATTCCCCTACCAAAAAATCTGTTCGCCGCCTATCCATTGAAGAAGGGCTGTCGTATACCACGACGTGGCGAATTTTGAGAAAGGATTTACACCTGTTCCCGTATAAGATTCGTGTTTATCAGGAGTTAACAGACACTGGAAGACAGAAGCGACAACAATTTGCGATGGAGTTTGGAGCAGAAATGGAAGCCAATCAGGACATTGTGGACAACCTGTGGGTGTCAGATGAGGCCTTCTTCCATCTGTCAGGCGACGTTAATAAACACAACGTTCGTTTTTGGGGTTGCTAGCACCCTCATGAGATCCATGAATCACCTCTTCATCCACGAAAGGTTATGGCTTGGTGCGCGATTTCCAAATGAGGCATCATTGGTCCGTTCTTTTTTGAAGGCACCGTAACGTCACAGGCTTACCTTAACATGTTGGAAACCTTTTTCATCCCCGAGCTGCGAAGGAGGCGTATACCGCTTCGACATCAATGGTTTCAACAGGATGGGGCTAGGCCTCACACCACTAATGAAGTGCTAGACTTACTCAATCAGAAATTCTGAAATCGTGTCATTTCAAACAGGTTTCCAGGTGGCTTTCTTTGGCCCCCTACGAGTCCTGACCCATGTGATTTTTATCTCTGGGAGTTCCTTAAAGACAGTGTGTTCACTACAGCACCAAGAACCCTAGACCAGCTGCGACAAACCATCGTCGACTGCTGCACCCTTGTGGATGCAGAAATCCTGGATAGAGTTATGAACAACTTCACCATTCGGCTGCGAGCAGTTCAAAACGTTCGTGGTGGCCACATTGAGCATATCATCAAGACTTTTCACGGGAATAAAAACTCCGAACTGCCTAAAATATCATACTGAAATGCTAAATTTGTAAACATTAATGGGTCAATAAATCATAGTACTGAAATGGTCAGAAATTGACTGTAGGTCATTTTGTTTTGCTTATCTACTAGTGTAATGTCTGGTCTGTTATGAGGGATAGTATTGTCAGTGATTATAGCTCTGTCAAAATACAGTTTATGCGTGATGTTCTCTAAGACAGTGTTCCTAAGCTTGTTTATCCTAGCTATATGTTGATGTATGATGTTGGTAACCTGATTAGGTCTGTATAGATAATCTGTCTGCGTGAGCATTTTGCAGCCGAATATGATGCATTGAATGGTTTCCTCTGCGATATGGCATTTCCTGCAAGATCCATCAGTCGAATCTTTGATAATATGTTTTCTATAGCTTTTAGTGTTAATTACCTGGTTTTGTATGGCATTCATGATTCCTTCAGTTTCCCCAAAGAGATTCCCTTCACTCAACCAAAAGTTCGATGCTTTTTTTGTCGACGTGCGTCTGGTTAAGTCAGAAGGATGTCTACCGTGGAGAGTTGCTTTCCGGTGCATGTTGTAGGAATGTTATGGGTGTTTTGCACGCCGTTCAGATTCAAAGGTGTGCATTTTGTATCAGCCATACAGATTGATTCGTGTAATGGTGATGTGTGTTGTTTAGAGTAAAAGAATTCTCTGAGTGACTGAGTCTGGTTCTGAAGTAGATCTACAGTATTTTATCAATAAGACCTCTGCCTCCCTCTGAACGAGGCAAGGTGAGTCTCTCAGTAGCTGTTTGCGGGTAGTGCTTTCTGTGCATTGTAAGCAGTTTACGTTGTTGCCTCTTAAGTCCCTCAAGATCTGTGTGTCCGCTGTATGACTCTAAAAGAGTAGGATAGTATTGGGGTGGCCTAAGTATTGATGGCCTTGATTAAATTTCTGGAATTTAAAAGTTAGAAACAGTTACATCATTCACATTAATGTTGTTGTTTTTATAATTTGCGATGAAGATATACAAATTGATGGTATTGTTCGTCGTCATTAATATACGATAATTTATTTGTTTATCTCTCTACATATTGATAACTTATATTCTATAATTATATTTATAAAATTTTCTGCTTTCAATAAAAATCGTATATCTAGAGTTATTTATTTATTTATTTATTTATTTATTTATTTATTTATTTATTTTTACACGGATTTATTAGGAGCAAAAAACAAAAATTGTTCCTAAACACCCTGGAGTATAAAATGGATAGCAATGTTTTATTTGAACATAATATATTTACGGTAATGCACCGTTTTCGTTTAAATTTATGAACAATTTCTATTTTTTTTGCCTTTTCTTTAAATCCAAACAAACAACACTTTCAGTGCCTCTATCTCTTAAACGGTTGGATCAATTGAGAAAACACCAAGAATAAAGCATTTCTCAAATGTTGTGTACAGTCTGAATATACCATTAAAATAGGAGTTTCTGTTGCACATTTCGAAGTTGAACTCCATATTCGAAAGTGGCGTCGGTTTTTTTGGAAAGGGAATACACATAAAAACCCCTCACATAAAAGTACAATAATTCTTCCATTGAAAGTATTCTGTCAGATTTATATTTTAGAAGTTGGCTATTGGTTCACTTTAGGTGAGACACCCTGTATTTTTTGGATTAAGACATTTTTGGATCATTATTTTACTTCACCGAGGTTCAACGAAAACGACTGTGGTTGTTGACCTTCCCTTTGCTTTTATTATGGCCTTTATTCTCGGAGTAAAACTTTCCATCAAATTTTGGTATATAGCTTCAGGAATTTTCTTCCATTTTCATAAAGTTCAGTGAAAGTTCAGTGAAAAATGTTGGGCGATGTGACCTAGGCGGTAGTCGTCGCTCAATTCATACCACAATTCGTTGGTAATTTACTTCACGTCATTTACAGAGAAGCTCATCGTTGGTGTCCATTTTTCAAAGGTTTGAATGGTCACCAACATGGAGCACTGTTGCCAAAAATGTCAAGTTAATGATAAGAAATAACAGAATGAGAATACAAGTTAATACTACGTATGTGCATTCCGACGACAAAGTCGTCTTCTTCAGCGTAATTCAGAATAACCTCGTAGTATTAAAATAAGTTTGTGGAATTTGTGGTTCTCTTTCTGTTACTTCTTATCATGACCGGATTTCCACAGTTTCCTGGCATCATCGGATTCCTTTAATGCCAAGTTAAGTTGCATACGTCATAGTTTTTGCTATGTGTTGATGTGTTCATAGTTGATGTATTTCCATTGTTCCATGTTGGTGACCATTCTAAACGTTGCTTCGCATTGAAATTGATTCAGCTGCAGACTCAAGTTCCAAGGGTGATTCTTTCGACAGTTCGTTAAAGAAAACTACTGCATCTCTAAAGTTCATTTTGGTCTTAAATAAAAGATCTTAGTCTGTAGATTTGTCAAAATTAGTTTTGGTATACACAATTACTATTAATTATCGGTAATTTACAATTCAAAATTGCTTACGCTGGCGAATAAACAATCCTCTCTACAATGACGTCACAATCAACAACTTTGCTAGCATTGATGATCAAATTAATAACAATACACAAACAATTAACAACGATAACAATAAATAACAATTGCAGGCAGTCATTACGTCATGATTCCATTTAAGGCACTATATAGAAGGTATACGCCAATGACGTATATTAAAGATAGACTCCGAATCCTATTGTTAACAGCGGCAAAAAGTGAAGCAAATTGAGCCATGATAGTTCTAGGTATGAGTGAGCCGTGGAGTAATTAGCTATCTGGCTGCTTTGTTTTTTAAGATTTTGGGCCCGAGGAATAATTAATTCAAAACCATTATTCCAAGTTGTTCTGCGTACAACTGTACAAACAGACAAGAAAAAGGATCAGGAATCATTTTCCACAAAAATAAATCAAAAATACGTAACTAAAATGAAAATACGTTATTGAAAGACAATCGAAACGAAATTGAAATTGAAACCATGATCGAAAAATTGTTTATAAAATATAATAAAATACTTCAAATACAAAGTAAACGAAAAGATAAACTTATCACTCCGTGATCGGCGTGTGAAAGAATTATTAATCAGCTACTCTCGTGTTTAGCCATGTGTTTTGCATCATCTTCACTCACTTTCAGCCATGACAGTTCTGGGCATGGAGCTTCCCAATTTGCTTCAAGTTACAACAATAGGATTCGGAGTCTATCTTTAATATACGTCATTGGTATACGCATTCCGCCATCTTTGGTCAAACGCGCAGTGCATTATGGTCGTCTGACCAGACAGTTAATATGAGTGGTTGTCATTGTCTACTATCTAAAGACAATGGTGGTTGTGCAACACCAAACTGAACAACAATGGCGGATTGCGTATACCTTCTACGTATGTAGTGCCTTAATTCCACTGTATATTAGCTGGAGATGGGGATTAATACTAGTATGGGTTGTTTACAGTCAAATTTTGACGGGATTCATCTAGTACTAGATAAATAGCACTTTCCAGTTGTGTGAAAATTGATGGTTATGGATCCAGCTGTTCCATGGCCTTTTCAACTTTATCCCACAATGCTCAATGGGAATGAAATCTGGAGATTATAGGGGGCCACGTAAGCAAGGAGAACATTTCTTCATGTTCCTGAAACCAATCCTGTTAAGACTTACAGGATGAATTTTATGCACACCGATAAACTACAGGAAATGGTTCCTGACTGGAAATAGAATAAAAATAGGTCATATCAATATGTGTCCGGAAATGCATTGTTGCCACGGTAGAAGTCATGATGGAGCGCCACCCCACTTCCGAATTATTGTTCGCCAATACCTCAACAACATCTTCCCCGGACTTAAACCCCCTGGATTTTTACTTCTGGAGGCATCTGAAAAGCCAAGTACCGTGTGTCGGGACAATTTGCACACGCACAGTCCATCTCCGGACACATGCTGATATGATCTTTTTTATCCGTTTCCAGTCAGGAACCATTCCCTGCAGTTTTTTTTATTTTTTAATTCATTATAATCCAATACGTCCATCCAGAGCCTGTATGGCCTGAGGCCGACGAGTTGGGTCTCTGGATGGACCTGGATTAACGACTGCTGTATGATGGTCACAGCAGCCGGGGCGGTGAAGATCCTGAGTCACTGATGAGTCGCCCATCCAGTGACTAGCCGTGCCTGATGTTGCTTAACTTCACTGAAGTTGTGTTTCAGTGAAAGCCGACCAGGCCACGGCCTCCGCCTCAGTTTGTCGGAGTATTTAAAATTTGCCCTGTATAGCTAATACACATCGATTTTTAACTAACTTGCTTAAGGACAGTCTTGATGTTCCCGTTTTTCCTAGAAAGTATTGGTTTTCTTAGTCCTAGGATTTTTTATAGAAGTAACTTAAAGATTTCAATTAGCTTCATTTTTTACTCTCATTTAAAACGTGGTTGTGAATTAAATTCGCCTTGTCGACTGATAGGCAGTTTTGAGTTGAAAAACTACGGTGTTTAAAATTTTGATCATTTCTATTTATACATAATGCATTAGTAGCAATTTATAAGTTTAAATCTGAAGTTTTCTCTGTGTATTAGTAATAAGAAATTTAATGTTAGTAAATTGTAATTTTAATAAAAATTTCATGTTGTAAATTTCTATTTATTTCATCTAAACATACTATGTGTGATAATTAATATTTTTATGCAAACTTGTTAGGAATGTTATGCGATTACATGTTTGCTGTTTCCTTTTATCGAGTATTGATGCTGTTCTTCATGTCGAGTCAAATTTAAAATGTAAAAAATTATTTCCTATTTACTTAAAAATTTATTGAAATTAAATTTTCGATTGGAGAAATGTAATGGGTTGACATCTTCTACTTCTCAGGTTTGTTAATCGAGATATAATGAAGGTCCAATTTTTAGGATGAAAAGCATGCATTTAAGTTGGATAAAATAAATAACCTCGATATTACAAACTTTTTTATGAAAGCGTAGTACTTGTATGTTTCATATCCCCTAATTACATTTTCATGTCCTTTCCCCTTTCAAGATTGGCTTTGTCTCCATATTGCCACGTTTCAAACGAGCAATAAACGTATCCGAGTATCCCCCGCGTCATAAATAAATCGTCCATCAGGAACAGGTGGATATCTAGAAGCACTCACGCACGCGACGAACGCAGTTGACAGAATCGTAGTAAGTTGAGTGATAGTATCATAACACTTGGCCTCCTCCACTCCCTACAAATGTGTAGGCAATCATTGGAGATGCTAGCCGTTGTCCCCGATCCACTGTGAGCGATGTCATAGTGGAATGGAAACGACGAAGCCCCAACGACAGCGAGGTCACGTACAGGTAGACCAAAGAACTTCGCGGAGCGGGACCACAAACAGCTGAGATGCGTGCTTTCTCTATGCCACCGAACTATCAACTCTACCAAGTTACAGAATTGCAGTGAGTGCGCAACAAGACTGTTCGACCGAACGAGCAATGTCATAAGTCGAGGATCACCCGTCTGAAGATGGCCCTTCATTATGCGGAGTGATGTTCTTATCGGTTTGAATTTGGTTTTGCTTATTTCGGAAGTTGGATATCTCTTTAATACTGAGCAGAATCAAGCAGTATAGAAAATTGTTAGGTTGCCTATTCCTAAAAAGCCATGGATTAGAGGACTATGCTCATAGCTATGGGTTGAGAAGATGGGTCTGCAAGAAGACCATATTTTTTAGCACTTTTCTAAGTACTCTCTCTCTCTCGGCTTCTATACAAAGTTTCATCCTCCTGAATCCGTCAGACATACTTTTTCTTCCAGTCCTCAGCAGTGAGCTCCAAAATATAGTTGTTATACGCTACTGTCAAAATGGAACCCCTGAGTTTTCTCTTGATTGTGGGAAATAAAAAGCAGTCACAAGATGTCTAATCTGGAGAATAGGGGGGGGGAGGCATCAACATATTGACCCGATTTTAAGAAAATCTCAGTTGTCTTAACGGCGGCATGTGCTGGGGCGTTGTCATGATGCCACAACAAACGCTTCTTCCATTTTTCTAGGACTTTTGTTACGCAGAACGTCACATATCACTCGTCTGTAACCGTCTTTTTGATTCAAGCACAACAGTGCACACACGATCAGTGGAGCAGAAGAAAGTTACGGATTGTTCGTTAGTTTGGATTGTTCCTTAGTTTCGGAGTCGTAATGATAGACCCATGTTTCATCGCATGTTGAGACGTTGTTGACATGTTTTGATGCCCTGTTGTTGAACCTTTCGAACATTTCTTGGCACTATGCACTCGGGCTGCTTTCAGCTCTTGGGTCAACAAATGAAGAACCCATTGTGATGAAATCTTCCTGAGTTGCAGGTGGTCAAGATTGTTTTAACCGCTGATGAACCGATGCCCAGGCTTGCCTCAATCCGGGAATAGGTTACCCGATTTTCATTCGTGATTATCGCCGACAAAGCACGGCTGTTTTCCGGCGTAACTGCATCGGCTGGCCGGCCACTGCGAAGTTCGTTTTCAAGTGATCGTTTTCTCTTCTTAAACTCGCAATACCAGGACGAAGCTGTGGCTTTACTCGGAACTCTGCCAGGAAATTTCTGTTGTAAATTTTCAAAACAATCCGACATCTTTAAACCTTTGGAATAATCATAGAAAATCATAGCACGCCATGCCTGCTAATTCAGCTCCATGGTGTTTTACGTCTATCTGCCTGTGCCCGAGCTTTGGATTGTGCCACGCAAAAACAATGCAACGTGTCCCGCTCAAATCTTGCACGCAACTATAGAGTGACGTACTTGGAGAAAGTAAAACATATTTGGTGGGATGCGTGCAGTATTCCTGGCTACAAACTTTTAGAGTGACCCTCGTAGAATATCCTTGAGAGAAGTGATACTTTGAGTACCGACAAGTCCAACTTCAGTGAGTGGCCGTCAGTGGATAATGGCACCAAATCCCACAGGCATTTCTAGGCCAGAATTGCTGAACCTCCTTCCTGTTAGTCATGCGAAATTGTTGGTGTCTGATATTAAAATTGCAAACATAACTAAAAACTTGCTATCTTTAAGCTTATTATAATTTTTAAACATCTATAATAAAATTTGTCCAGTATTATATTAGCAATCTTCAACTTTCAACCCATAATGTTCAGAAACAAGTACGGTCCAATAGCCTAGTTCAGTCCATACATTGTATAACATTCTCCTGTCAATGATAATCACAGTAATAATGATGCGTTCCTATGGTGTACCAGTGTTGTTGTCTGCCAGTTGATGTAACACGAAGCAGACTTAATGAGTTTACGAATCTTTTCATGCATCAATTTTATCTCATGTTTAATACTTTGAAAATACAGTGTTTGAAATCGAAAGAATCGTTTATAGCAGCCTTGTATTCTGTGGACTATATTGTGTATTTATTTTAGAAAATATGCTTATGTGATTGGTTTGTCCAGCTTTCCGTCCGTCTGTCTGTCTGTCCTTCTGTAGAGACAATTCCGACAATGCATTACGTTGCAATAGTGATAGTGCGTGTAGTGAATTGCTGGAAGAGACGAATTATCCTTGCATTGGGGAGAATGCGTGCTGAGTACTTCGGTTCGGCTCTGCGCGTGCTCTAAATGTTGTTGAGATGGTGCGCGTGCATTATGCACGTGATTGATGATTATTGAAAGAGGAGATCGGTCTCTAAATCAAAAGATTTTTTTTATTCGTAGGGAGCTTATTATTAAGTAGCGGAAGAATGGAGCTACCGATTGTTTTCACAGTGTCCGTCTGTCTCTCCGTCCGTTCCCTTCATAATTTCCGCATTTTTTGAGGTAGACGGTTGAAATTCGGAATGCAGCTTATATGGGCATGTGCACCTTCACCATTTAGTTTGGTTTTGATTGGCCCAGTGGGATCGGAGTTTCGGGGGCGGAAATTAGAGGGGACCAAAAGGTCTACACATAAAGGAGTGAAATTTGAAATGCAGATTCCTCTAAGCAAGATCAACATTACTGTGAAGTTTGGGCCAAATTGTCCCAATAGGGTCGGAGTTGTGGGGGTGGCAATCACTTGGTCTTTAGAAGTATGGCAACATATAGCATGTGATATATCATTCGATCGGAAATGATGAGAAACGAAAGAAGATAGAGTTCTTTTTCATTTTATAAATACTACACTCGAGAAAATCAATTTTTCGGTTAAAAATTGGGGGGGGGGGGGGAGTTAAAAAGTGCAGATAAAAGGGTAAAAATAGTTGACCTCAGCGCTTCCGCTACTTTCCTATATCTTCCTCGAGAGGATTAATTTCTTGTTTATTACGATAACTTGAAAACGAATTAACGTTTTCACATTTTGTTTTCACCAATCCATTAATATGGAACAGAGCATGAACGAGTTCGAACGTGAAATAGCCGGAATAGGTAGAATAGCACGTGCTTTAATGGTCCATTATGATACCCCCTTAAAAATTTCCAATAACCAGATATGGCATGTAATATATCAAACAAATCGTCACGACGTTTCATGAACGAATATAGAATAACAATTATAGCAAACATTGGTCTAGTAGCACGTGTACGAGTAAGGATGTCTCATGAATGAATATAACGCGTAAATAATGATTGTGGTAATTGTTTAGTAGTATGTGTTTTAATGGAACCATAAGGTACCGTTAAAACTTTCAGTGCTAAGATATGGCATGTAATATATTAACAACTCGCAACAACGTGTCATGAGTGAATATAACGAGTAATTAATATAGTGGGAATTAGCTTAGCAGTACGTGGATTAATCGTACCATATGGTACCATTGGAACTTTTTAATGCTAAGATATGGTGTGTAATATATCAAACAACTTGTAAGGACTTCTCATGAATGAATAAAACACGTAAATAATGTTAGTGGGAATTAGTTGGTTGTACGTGTTTTAATGTACGGATTCATATTTATTTACTTTCTCTAACGTGTTTTAAAATGTAGGTTAATTCTATGTATCCATGTATGATGCTATAACACGAAAATGTGCTTCTTTTATCCGCTTTGGTGGTAAAATCATTCTTGTTTTAACTGTTAGTAATTAAAAAAAAACGAATTGCATAATAAAGTAATAAATGAAAGGTAAAACTGCGACCTGGGATCGAAGCAGGGACCACGACTTAATCAATTGAGCTGTCGCGTACACGCTGACAGCTACATTGTCTGCACGTTTCCTTTGGACTTCCATGCAGTCACATGATAGCCAGCTGAGAGACCTGGCTCCGGCTACAAGTGGGAATTATTTCGTTTCTTACGCCATGCTTTAAATCAGCAGTTCTTAACCGGTGTTCCGTGAACGTGTTGCAAGTGCCCCGCAGAATTTTTAAGTTTGTCATAAATTGCTCATGTCTTATGTTTAAATGTTATAGTGTTCATATTTATTTTAATTCACAGTTTTAATGTTAATTTATGAATGGTGTTTCGTGAAGTCGTTACAAGTGTTCTGACAATTTTTTGGGGGGATAAGAAATGTTCCGCGACTTCGAAAAAGCTAGAGTAGCGATGCGCTAGGTCGTGATCCTTGGTTCGATGTCAGGTCATAGAAAACTTTACCTTTCAATTATTGCTTGATTCCACCAAATTAATTTAAATATTGGAGCGATTTCTTCAGTTGCTTTAATATTCAATTTCCAATTAGTTGCATGATGAGTAAATAATAAAAAGAAAATTATCTATTGTATACTTCATACACACTATGTGGCCAAAAGTTTAGGGACACCCCCTCATAAATCACGGAATATGCCAAATATCGCTTGACATGTAAATTATTTAAATAGTATCATACGCCTTCAGACACATATCTGCTTCGTATTATTAAGATATGGGTCGTTCAAAAGATCTCAGAGACTTTCAATGTGGAACCATCATAGGATGCCACTTGTGCAACCAGTCAGTCCGTGAGATTTCCAGCATTCTACAAATACCCCAAACAACTACAAGCAATGTGATTGCGAAGTGGAAGACCCAGGGAACAACAACAGTGCAACTACGAACTGGCAGACCCAAGAAATTGACAGACAGAGATCGTCGAGTGCTTGCACGTGTGACTCGGAATAATCCAAGGTCTTCTGCTGAAATGATTGCTACAGAGTTAAGAAATTCCGCTTCCTGTGTTGCTAGCACAATTACCATTCCTTGGGGTTCCACGGTCGTGCTGCTGCTCACAAGCCCTTCATCACTGATAACAATTCCAGACGTCGTTTGTAGTGGTGTAAAACTCGCAGAAACTGGAGCAAGTAACGTGTGTAACGTCTCCTATGGACTGATGAATCACGGTACACACTCTGGCGATCAGATGGACGAAGTTGGGTTTCGCGGATGCCTGAGAACGTTTCCTATCTATGTGTATGGGCCCACCGTGAAGTTTGGAGGAGATGGCCTCGTGGTATGGGGGCTCTTTTTCATGGTTCGGATTGGGGCAGCTTGTTTCTGTTAAAGGAACGAGGAATGATGCTGTTGCTTTTTGAGACATCTTGGACAACTGTGCACTGCCAACATTGTGGGAACAGTTCGGAGATGGGCCTTTTCTGTATAAACATGACAATGCTCCTGAAAGCAAGGTTTGTACACGACTGGTTTCAAGACAACGAGTTTGAAGAAATGAATTGGCCTGGCCAGAGCCCCGATCTCAATCCCACTGAACATCTACTACGAGCCAGATGGGATGAATTGGAACATCTACTACGAGCCAGACCACGCCAGTCCTTCATCCGTGGCTGAACCAGCCAGTGCTCTGAGGCATGAATGGAGGTAAATTCCTTCTTCTTACTACCAAAAACTGGTGAAAAGTCTTCCTCTGAAGGTGAAGGCTGTCATTAGAGCAAAAGAGGGTGCCACCGCTTAGTAAATCCTGTTATCTGAAGCCTGCGACGCAGAAACGCTGATGTCCCTAAACTTTGATCACGTAGTAGTGTATCTATCAAGCCAGGCGGGGGATGAGTGTTTGCTTCATGCATAAATATACAAGCCCCTTCTATTTTCAAGAAGGGGTATTTGTATATTTCGCAGCGCTTAGCACAGACGAAATGATGATTTCTTGTGCAGCTTGTGATTTCTCTGTATCTTTTTATTAAATTTTGTATTACTGAAAAACTTCATTGGTTATAAAAAAGTCTTTAAGATGTATCAACTTATTTTTAGAATGTACAGTATAATTAGTTTTAACGTACAGGGTCTTTATAATTAAAGTTCCATTTTGACATGGCCATAAAAAAAACTACTGGACCAAAAGCTATAATACTTGGTAATATTATACAAGAGGGCATGGGAAGTTCATACCCACCAAAAAAAAATTAGTTCAAAAGGTCATCACCAGCATGGAATGGTGCTCTATGCAATATTCGAATATTCGTATACGAAATTAGACACGCAGACACAGGTTAACAAGTCTTTAATCGTTACTAAAATTAGTTACATGTTGAATGTAGCCTCCACCATTTACTGAAAGCAGGTTATACCGGATTACTGTGTATAATAATACCAAGTAGTTTTTTTTTATGGCCAGTAGTTTTTTTTATGGCCATGTCAAAATGGAACTTTAATTATAAAGACCCTGTATATTAAATGAGTGCTTTTTAATATCAATATTAAAATTTTTTCTCGAAATATTAGAATAAATAGTAGTTTTCATTTTTTTTTAGATTAAATAATTTTCTTTTGTTTTTCTCGTTTTTAATTTCAATATCTTTATTAGAATATTCGTTGGATTGTATTTTTTACTTCATGACAATGGATGTAGTATTTTTTTTATTAAGTTTTGTTTGTATGTGTATAAGAATGTAGTTCAAAATACACGCCCCCCCCCCGAAATATTATACATTCGCATTTTCTAATCACATTTTTTTTGGCTTGACCATAATCAATGATATTTTACGTTATTATTTGTGGTTAAACAATAGCCAAAATTCATTTCAAGATGAGCGAGATCAGAAACATGATCGAATAAAGCTAATAAATACATGTAATCAAAAGTCAATCTTATTAAAACATCATGCCAACATGAGAATATTTTGCCCTACAACAGCTGATCCACAGATGATTGATTGATGGCTGACGATAGTATTGAATGGGGTGCTCCCTCTATCTATTGTTATGTTCTAAGGAAATAGTACAAAGTTACGTGTATCATGGACAAGAAATCACTTGGATGGAAGGAGTATGAACAGAATCAACAGACGAATCAGAATAGGATAGTGCAATATTGGGAAAAATAATTTATTGATGAAAATAGGAAAGAAAACGCCACAGCCTGGATTCGAGCCAGGAACCTTCAGCTTTTCAACAATAATTTAAACATCAGAGGTTTTGGCGTGCAAAAATCCTTAAGAGTAACATGTCCCTATGCCTGAAAAGGAAAGTCTTCAATCCGTGCGGGCTACCAGCCCTCATTTATGGAGCAGAACCGTGCATGTTAGGTATCACAAGGAGGTTTAAAAAAGCGAACCACTTGGATTCGAGAACAAACGAAAATGTTCGGCGTCATAAAGCGGATACGACAACTCAAATGGCAACATGCCTGAACACGTTGCCGGTAAACAAGGCAACAGCCATCCTGCTCGACTGGTATCTACAAAAAGTTAGAAGACTACGAAGACCAACCGGAAAACTGGAGCGACGATATCAGGAAACTGGTAGGCGTCAATTGGAAAAGCAAGCCCAAGACTGCACATTGGAAATGTTTAGAGGAGTGGATTGAAAATCGTTGAATATGATGATGATGATCTATTACCGTTTCGAAAAGCTGGCATTCGAAATTTCATCCGGATTTTTAATGGGCACACATTAGATTAGACACATTTCATATCGGCGTCTCTAAGTGGATATCCTACAGATTTGATATATTTTCCGTTTCATGACAACCAGAATGAAGACTGGTTTGTAGAAACAAGCGACTCCGCTGTCAGTGAGGTATCGCTGAAGTAATAATTTATTTTCTCATATGTTGTCTGTTATAAAAACGGAAAACAGAAATCGGGAATACAAACGGCATCGGTGTAGAAAATGCGCGTTTCTTTATATATCAGTTGTAAATAATTTCATCATCTTTTTCGAATTTCTTAATTTTTCCAATTATCTACTCTCCAAAATAAAATAAAATAAAGACAAATAAAAATGTCTAGCCTTAAAGTGGTCTTAGTGGCCAATTCCACGTAAATATTGATATAATATTATTTACATAATTTAAGCAGGGAAAGATTCTTTTGTGCAGTTCATTAAATTCGATAAATCGAGGCTGGATAAATTCGTTACAAACAATCGGTAACCCACACACACGCACGCACACGCAGACAGATGTGAACAAAGTGGAGAAAATGCTGAATATCTAATTACCGCAGTCTGAAGGAAATCGATCCATTTCCGCGTGTTAGCCTCGTTTACTTGGGTTACGTCATTCTCCTTTTATCCGTGTAACTTCCTACCTTGATACCTCGCCATCTCTTTCTCTTCTTCGCTATTTTTCCTTTTTCCCCAACCTCCCTCCACTTTCTCTATTACCTGTTTGGTTTTCATAGGCAGTGGTGACGTGTTTTGGTGGAATAAGATGTCCATCACGTGGCCGTTGCCTGCTGATTTACCCCGTCTGTTGTCATGGTGAGCGCACTTGACAGGGCCACGGAGCTGGTCGCGTCAGAGACGGAGCACAAAAATAGCAACAATTTTTCTGGTGCCAGAACCATTCAGAGGGCCATGCTTTTTTCCACCCCCCTTCCTTTTTTAATTCTCACGCTCAATGTCTCGGCGTAGTGGTTCGTGATGGATGGACAGAGAAGAAGAGGAAGAAGAAGAAGAAGGAAAACGCTGCTTTTGGCGCCTGAAGCGGAGGGCGGAGATGTGGGAACCATTTTTACCCTGCCTTCGCTTTTCCCTCTCGGCATGGGTCGGGCGTATCTGTCTTCATAAACACCCGTCTGATAACGTTCTATTTTTGTGGGAGTTATGAAATCCTTCGGAGCGCCCTCCCGACCACCTACTTTGTATGCAATCGACAGCCCGCTCGTGATATATTGGAACCATTAGTGATTTATAGGTGTGACACCCATGCAAAACGTTCTTCAGTGTGTAATTGAAAATTGATTTATAGAGACAGTGAAATCTGATAGGGAGGCTGCGCGCTGCTTATGAGGAAGGAGGTGGGTGCGGAGGGGGGTTGCTTTTGTGAGGAATTTCTTCTTCTTAAATAAACATTTTTCCCAATTGAGGCCAGGCCAGTTGTTCGGGGACAGAAAAGGGAGCCTCTGGGGACTTTCACCTTCCAAATCCCGGCTGATTAGGCAGGAGAAGGGAAGGAATCGAGCCGCCTCCTTACCGATCGCCCTCTGCCGTCAGGGGTATTTGTTTTGAGTGATGGGCGCCTAGTGTGACGTAATAGAGAGCCGATAACGCCAGGCTCTGTCTTTATACCGGTCGTCATCAACAGGGTTTAACCCCGTCGCCAATGAGAGCGACGATTTGTGCCCGCGTGGCCACTCCGTTGATGCGACAACTCATCCTGCAATCCCCCCGACAGGCTCCGCTCGACTATCAGAGGCTGACAGCGTCCTAAGGGACCGTCGCCAGATTCTTCTACGCTCAATTAACACGTCATATGTCTGATAAAAGGTGGGCATACACACACACACACACATACACACACCTCTCCTTTGTCGCTCTCTCCCATTGGCCATGCTTCTCGTTACCTAGCGACGGGATTTTAATAGCCTCTTCCCTTTTCCATCTTTCCCGCTTTTTTTTCCCAGCATAGAGACGATTTTCTTCTTCTTTTTCTTGGCAAGCGTTATATTTTTTTTATATGCGCTTTCTTTCCCCCATTTTCTGTCCACTTTTTCTTTTTGTTCGTTTCTCCTTTTTCCACCTCCCACCCTTCGTTTCGCATCCCGTTTCGTCTTTTTCGGTTTCTCTCTCTCTCTCTCTCTCTCCTGCGCGAAGCTGATCGCGTGAACTGTTCCTTCAATTGGCGCACGAGCCATTCTATTATAACGGGCGCATGCAAATCGGGACCATTTGGGTGAAATTGAACTTCATTTATTCATTTCCTCGCCGTCAAGGCTGGGTTTCATCTAACTTTCTCCGGCTAATATGGACGTAAATTAGCGAAGCTGTCAAAATAAATGCTTATTGCATCGGGAGCTGGCGTATAAATCAAAGCTTCGCCCGGCCCGGCCGCGGTGCATCCCGGGAGATGTTTATTTCACGCCCGCAAACAGACGCACATCGGTCTGGTCGAGCACCAAGCAGCAGCAGCAACAACCAACCACTCGCGCTCTCTCTCTCTCTCTCTCTCTCTCTCTCTCTCTCTCTCTCTCTCTCTCTCCTTATTCCTTCCTTCCTTTCTCTCTTTTTGGCGTCTGGTGGTTGTTGGTTCATAACGACGATGAGCTCCAGGGACTTTTCAAAACGCCTTCCTTCAATTTCTATTACCCTCTGACGAGTGCAAAGGCAACTGCACGTCCGATGCATTACTACAATATTGATGAAATTAAATTCGACCGTCTTGATCAAATTAAATAGGAATTAAGACATTTTTCCTTGCCAATTACGCTCACTTGGAATTGTCCGGGCTCAAACTTCTCCAAAATCCACTCTCGTGCCATTTACACCAGGCGTTTGAGAGTTTAACTACAGTTTGTGTTTACCTTAAGATAGGTCGCCTTAAAAATCGAAGCGAGTTAAAGAAAAGCAAATGGCCGGAAAGTGAAGCTTAATGAGGAGACTGTTGGGCTATATCATAATTAGAGTGGCTTCTCGGAAATTCGATTAGGCCTCCCTTCCGGATCTTTTCCGAGAAAACATCGATATCACCAAAGAGAATCCATCTTGATATTAAGTATCGAGGAAGAGAGAAATGTCCGCTCAATTTAAAATTTGTTTAACTCTTTCAACTACCTTACCACGATACTTATATAGCGCAAATGTAGAAGCTTCATAAATAGGGGAAGTAAGCAAACGCGTTTCCTTAAAGGACGTGCCTAAAGGCCCTGCTCTTTAAATAGATTGTCAAGCAATAGCAAAACTCCTTGAACATCTCCGGAATAGGTCATTGCACACTTGGAAATTCTACTAACTTGGAAAGTTAGTTGAGCGATAATACGATTCCGAGCCATATTTAATATAGGCAGCACCTATGTCCAATAATTAAGGTGGGCAATTAAATACCCGGACGATACAAATACTCACAAACGGGAAATTCAAATGAAAATTTTGTTTAATATGATTCAAAAGTCATGGGACAACCCTGATTTGCATGAAAATGAGACATTCCTTTCCAATTTCACTGTTGGCATTCTTCCCAGCACTACATAACAGAGAGTATGCTATTATGAGATGATGCTGGCGTGAATGCTGTAAGAATGTCTCAAAGAAAAGAGCTTTCAGACTTCCAAAGAGGTACAATTGTTGGGTGCCATCTCGCAGGCAAAACTGTTAGAGCGATGACATTAAATTCTGGATCAATGGCGAATGGTTGAATGGAGTGATGAGTCCCGATACACCATCTGGAATCGGATGGACGAGTTTGGGTATTGAGAACGCCCGGCGAACATTATCTGCCAAGCTCTGTTGTGCCCACGGTGAAGTCGGCGGAGGGTCGATGATGGTTGTGCACTTTTTATGGTATGGATTTGGTGCAATCGTTTCTGTGGACGGAAATATAAACGCAGAGCGCTACCAAGACATTCTGGACAACGCAGCACTCCCATTTCTCTGGCAGCACTTTGGCAATGGCCCTTTTCTGTTTCACCACGATAACGCACCTTGCCATAAAGCAAGGGCTGTAGGCACATGGTTTGATGAAAAGGGGGTTCGAGAACTTGACTGACCTGCCCAGAGCCCCGAATTGAACCCCATCGAACATCTGTGGGACGTATTGGAACGTCGATTGCGCGCTTGCGCGGAACGCCCGAAATTCGTGACCGAACTGTCCAAGACACTTATGGCAGAATGGCGAAAATTACCTGTCAAAACGTATCAAAAACTTGTGGACAGTATGCCCCAGAGAGTAGGAGCTGTGATAGCAGCAAAAGGTGAAACCAATAAGATACAAAAATATGTATATTTTTGAGTGTTTCTATTAAAGTGATGGTGTCCCATGACTTTTGATAGGGTAGTGTATATATGATGTACCTATGAAATCCTTGAATATGAACATGTAATATTTTTATAATCAGTATATTAGTGGACATAAGTATTATCTATATTAAGTTTCGGTTCGGAATTTTATTATCTATATTAGTTTCGGTCCGTGAGCTTCTCGAGAAAGAGACTGAAAAATTCAATTTAAAGATGTAAAAACGCTGACCTTTGAATAAGGTTTATAATTCATTTCTGAATATTTCTTTATATTTAAATGGGTTTTAGATTATAACTTACGTACTTGTTTATAAATAGCATAATGAAACCATGGAATATTTTATTATTTGATTCCGAGACTATATTAAGCTGCACAGAATTCTTTAGTGGTGGATAGAAAAATAAACACGAAATTACAGTTTTAATTTAATAAAATTATTATTACGATTGCGGAAAATCCAGGCTCACAACCGGAAAAAATCTTAATAAGCTCAAGTCCTAACCAAGAATCTAAGAACTATTAAGGTAACGCCTGAAGATAGAAGCAGTTCCCACTAGTGTGTTTTTTTGCAGGATGTTTAAATCTGGTAAGTTCAAAATTTCTACGTATCAGGTAGTCCCTTCGGTATTGCCCTAAGGACTCCTATTACAATTGGAATGATTACAGTATTCTTTTTCCACAAGCACTCAACTCCTATTTTGTAATGCCTGATACAATGTGATCTTCCTCTGCCTGTCTTCAATCCCTGAATTACATAGTATGGAACCAAAACCATCGAGATCTAATGCTATAACTGGAAGGGGAGTTACCTTCTCAGAAGTGAAGCCACTTTTTGCTATTATGTTGGAGGGTCCGTCGTGCTTTTCCAATGCATTGAACAACAATATCTCAAGTAGTTTTCTGATTTTCAACCTAATTTATTAATTTTTCTAAATCAGATAATAAAATTTTTACTATTTTTTTGAATTTGTTTATTTGTTATGACATTTCATACAATTTTTCATTTATTTATTTATTTATTTACATTATGAAACAGTTTATTGTAAAAAGAATATTAGTTATAAATTTCAAGGTGCCCAAAAGACCTGGAGGCCTGGCTAGGGGCATCTTTCATTCTTTGAAATTAATATACATAAACGGTATAAATTAATGAATATTAAAGTAAACATATGAACAGCAACTATAACAATAATAATAACAATAATAATAATTATAGATAGTTATTTAAAAAAAAGCTGTAATTAAGTTTATATCTGTAAAAAAAGATATAATTTTTTTTAATTTTAATTTTTAATGAAATAGAAAAAAAATACTTACATATTTGCTATCCTGTATATATAAAAAAGCACAAATTAAAAGTCACTGTGAACCCTCCAACAAAAAACATTGAAACCGGAAGCTTCATTTTTTATGTCACAATAGCATTGTGGGTGTCTCTCTAGTTAGTATTAGATCTCGATGGCCAAACGCTTTATTTTTCTCAATAACAGTTATGTCAAGCCTATAGTGGGCCAGATGTCTGTCTGGTCTGGATTCTGAAGTCCCACAAGATCATAACTTCCTCTTTTTCCAGCATATTCTTGAATTGGTGTTCCCAGTAATTTTTGCTGAATTTGAATCCAAATTTTTGTCAGTCTCCAATGGATAATTTTTCCACTAGGTCATGGCTTTGCAAATAATAATTTTCCGAAGTTTTGCTGCATCCGCTAATTAAGTACAAATAGATGCTTGTAATCGACTGTTTCAAAGTTCTCAGGACTAATCATATGATATAAAATGTTATATCAATAAGATCTCTGTCTCCCTATGAATGAGGAAGGGTGAGGCTTTCCTTCGAAGTATGTGAATAATGTTTCCTGGAAATAATAAGAACAATGCCATTATTTTTATTACTATTATTATTTTTATTCATGAGCAGAAATGTGCCATTGGTATTGGGAAGTGTGCCTTCGCGATCGCCGCGTGATTCTCTCTAATTCTTTAACATAGGTAAAGGACTTTACAGAAATAGAAAATGAATAACTTAGCAGCATTGATCTTATCTGTTTTCAACGGTGGAACTTATTTATCCTTACGATTAGAATTCCAATCTATAAGTAGTGATGTCTGAATACTTTCTTGCACTTTATAGCTTAGCTATGGCAAACAGCTCGACACATATCGAAAGGTATTTAGTTCTCCTCAACGAAAATTCAGCCAAAAATGTAGGCAGTTACGCATTAGTTTATATTCTAAGGAAGAGTATTTGCAATTTTAATGAAAAAGAATTTCAATTGCCAGGCACAGTTTTCCCCCCAAAGTTTATATCTGAATTGTCGCTATTACATCGCTAGTATATCAAACTATTTTAACATATAATTAGCGCTCCTCATTCATGTAACCAAGTTCGGTGGATTTAAGTTATATTTTGATTGGTTGGTTGGTTTATTAGAATTTTTGGCGTCGACTACTAAGGTCATTTTGCGCCTGTTACACAAATTATATCCGTACGCAGTCCGGAACAAACACAAACATCCATGCCCACAGCAGGATTCGAACCCACGACCAGGTAGACTCGAGAACTAGAAATCCTACGCCCTAGCCCTCTCGGCCACCTGGCCGGTAAGTTATATTTTGAGGAGCTGAGGAAACGTATACAGGGTGTATCTAAACCCCTGTCACAAACTTCTGGTGGTGATTCCCCACAGTGAGATGAAAACAAAAGTTCATATAAACATGGTTCGGATAACGAACCGTTTATGAGATTTCCGCAGTTAAAAGTGAAGTTTTAGCAGCTGGTTTTGCTACTCTGTGGATGGCAGGTGGCATGCGAAGAAGCTATAACAAATGTCAGTGCTTCAGCAGCGATTTGGTGATTCCCCCTGAATAGTTAGGTACACCTGAAGTTATTAGCAGGCACACCTAATAATAGCCAGTAAATGGAACGTTACAGAGAAGAGACGATGGATACCAATATTTCCACAAAACATGTTGTATTCATCATAGATGCACATTTCGGCTACTAGGTAGCCATCTTCAGTATGAATCAAGTAACAATTGAATTGGGGAAGTATTTATAACATTAAACCAATCAGAATAAAGAACAAGGAAAGAAAAAACACAATTGGACAAGGAAAGGTAGATAAAAAGCGCGGACCTAGAACAGAGCTCTAGGTCGGAAAAAATTGTTTGATAAACTTAAGCAGGGGTTTCCATGTTGTGAGGTCCATGGGTCCACCATCGAGATTCAAAAGATTGTCTCCCTGGTTCCTCATGATCTCCAACGACTCCAGATAATTCAGTTTTCTAGCATCGTCCACAACATGTAGAATCTTTACATTCTCCTTCTTGAAATCATGACCAGTTTTGATAATGTGGTCTGCCATTGCCGACTTCTTTGGTCTGTTATTCTTCTTATAAATACTTCCCCAATTCAATTGTTACTTGATTCATACTGAAGCTGGCTACATAGTAGCCGAAATGTGCATCTATGATGAATAAAACATGTTTTGCGGAAATAGTGGTATCATCGTCTCTTCTCTGTATACAAGGATCCACAGATCAATAAGGTCAGTCTTGTTTATTATAATACTTTTTATAATAACTTCGGTAATGGAACTTTATTTCAAGAATTTGTGGTAGCTTCTCCGCATATTACCTGCCATCCACAGAGTACCAAAACCAGGTGCTGAAACTTTACTTTTAATTGCGGAAATCTCATAAACGGTTCGTTATCCGAACCATGTTTATATGAATTTTTGTTTTCATCTTGCTGTGGGGAATCACCACCAGATGTTTGTGACAGGGGTTTAGATACACCCTGTATATTTAGAATATCCAAATATTTTAAATTAATTTGAGTCATTCTTGAGAGACAGGCTAATTGAGCAATTTGTTCATTACAAATAAAAAGATCGTTAAATAGTAGTGGAGGAATTCCGGTGATAATTTCATGATTGAATCATGGCCATTTTTATTTTTTTTCTGGACATATGATCAGATTTTTTTTTCAGACAAATAAAACAAGTATGTTCAATGCATGTTTGTTCTGATCAATATAAAACAAATCGCACTTCATGCTTTGTGGTATTCGGTGTATGTTCTTTTCCACTTCCTTTGATTGGTGAATACAGAAAAAGGTGATGTCATTGTTAAGACTCAAACATTTCAGCTAACATAAATATAATAATTAAAAATAAACGCAAATTTAAATAAAGAATAAAATTAATTTTTAATTTATAAATATAATTAAATAAATAAATAAATAAATAAATAAATAAATAAATAAATAAAAGTAATCAGTTTAAAAATAATTTCTTAATGATATATTAAAAATGATAATTGAACCAATTAAGGATCAATAGTTAATAGAAAAATATCTGTATAATAAATTAAACCAATAAAATAAGTCTAATTATATTTAAAAAATTGAAAATTAAAGTTAATTTTATTTTTTGTTTATATATGCTTTTATTTATTTTTTTTTATGTATGTTATACCCTGTCCAAAGAAAAAAAAAACTGAGCGTGTCCAGTTAAATTTCCAATTTCAATTGTTAATCATTGTTAATTTTATTTAGCAACAATGTCTAACAATTGAAATTGGGAATTTAATTAGACACGCCTAGTTTTTCTTTCGTTGGACAGCGTATAGCTTTTTACTTTATTTACGAAAATTGTTTTAATTTTGTAGTTTTCCCAAAGTATTGTTTAATTATTTACGATGACGTCATCTTCTTCAGTGTCGAGGCCTACGAGAAAGACAGACCTAGCCACACTAAAATCACCATCGGGGTCTGAGCAACAATCCAACATAAACGAAATAGGTTACGAAACTGTGGATGCAAAATCAATAAAAATAATGAAAACACTTTTCCACAATAACAACCCAACCTTCATTGTGTCCAACAAACGAAAAAACACTGATTATTAAAAATCAATATGGAGACGATGAAGGTTGGATTGATCAACACTACCTAAACGAGAAGGCCTGTTCACGAAATTGTTATTTATTGTTACATCATCATAAGTAGGCCAAATTTAGGGCTTATTATTGGTAGAAATACGATTAACAATGGACTATTCTAGCTGATGAAACAATAAATAGCAATTTCGTGAACAGGCCTTCTTGTTTAGGTGGTGTTGGATTGATGCTCAGATCCCGATGGTCAGATGAGTTTTCAGTGCCCAGGCCTGTCTTTTTCGTAGGCCTCTCTTCTGTGCGCGGCCGACGAAAAAGACAGGCCCTGGCGCGGAAAAGTCATCTGACCCTAATAGCAATACCACCTATACTCTGTCCAATGAAAGAAAAACTGGGTGTGTCCAGTTAAATTTCCAATTTCAATTGTTAAACATTGTTAATTTTACTTAGCAACAATCTCAAACAATTGAAATCAGAAATTTAATTAGACACGCCCAGTTTTTCTTTCGTTTAACAGAGTATAGAAGGAAAGCTTGCGCACGTAAACGTCATACATTGTTACATCACCTACGGTAGGGTATTGTCAATCGTATTTCTACCAATAATAAGCCCGAAATCATCCCTACCGCGAGGCCTACGAGATAATAAGGCCTGGAATAACACTTTCTAAAGAGAAGGCCTGCGGACAAAAGATGTATACATTGTTACATCATCATCAAACGGCCAAATTTAGGGTTTATTATTGGTAGAAATAGATTAACAATAGTCGCTTGATAATGATGTAACAATATATACACCTTTTGTCCGCAGGCCTTCTCTCTAGGAAGTGTTGCTGGAAGCGGAAAAGTCACCTGACCATCGGGGTGCTAGCAACAATCCAACCTTCATGGTCTCCATCTTGGATGTTAACAATCAGTGTTTTTCCGTTTGTTGGAAACAATGAAGGTAGAATTGTTGCTAGCACTCCGATATCAGGTGACTTTTATGCCTCCAGGCCTTGTTATCTCGTTGGCCTCGCGCTACCGTAGGTTATGTAACAACGTATGATTTTTTCGTGCGCAGGCTTTCTCCACGGCCTGCAAGAAACTACCAGGCCTGAACATGACGTTAATAATGTATTGTTGAAGCACTAAGATTGTGACGTTGAACTAACTTCTGTAATAGCACCATAGTTCGACGTAACAATGTTTTATCTTTTCTATGTTCAGGCATGACCTCCTTTATTATCACAGACCTGTTTTACTGAATAACTTCCATTGTTGCTTTTGGCATTTCTCAGTTTCGCCATGGCGCTGTTTAACCTCCCTTTTGTTACCAACAGAGATGAACAAAATGTAGTGCAAACAAAATAAAAATAATACATAACGTATTAAATTTTTTTGCGTAGAATCTTTTATTTTACAAGGTAGTTAAATAGTGAATAAAAAGAAACCTAAATTTGGTTAATGAAATGAATGCTTATTCAGTTTGTTTTTAACGTCACTGAAAAGTCACATGATCATCTTAGTCCAAGCAACAATGTAACCTTCATTGTTGGAAACAATCAAAGAGGGAGGTTAAACAGCGCCATGGCAAAATTGAAAAATGCAAAAAGCAACAATGGAATTTATTCAATAAAACAGGTCTGTAATAATAAAGGAGGTCATGGTTCAGGCCTGGTAGTTTCTAGAGGGCCGTGCTTTCTCTCTAGGCGGTATCGCTAATAAGCCGAGTAACAACGTAACCTTCATTGCTTCAATCTTAGATTTTAACAGTCAGTACTTTTTTAGATTGTTGGTCGGCCTAATCAACACCACCTGAGCGCGGAAACGTCATACATTGTTACATCATGATACGAAGTCATAATTTAGGGCTTATTATTGGTAGGAATGCGATTAAAGATGACTTTTTATCGTGATGTAACAATGTATGAAATTTTCGCGCTCAGGCTTTGAGTAGAGGTGGTGCTGGCCTAATCAACCAACACTACCTCTACTCAAAGCCTGAGCGCGAAAACTTCATACATTGTTGCATCAGCTACGGTAGGGTATTGTTTAATCATATTTCTACCGATAATAAGCCAGAAATTGTCCCTACCGTAGGTGATGTAACAATGTATGATTTTTCCGTGTGCAGGCTTTCTCTCTAGGTGGTATTGAATCAACACCTCCTAGAGAGAAGGCCTGAGTCAGCATCAACCGGCTATTGTTAATCGTATTTCTACCAATAATAAGCCCTAAATTTGGCCGCTTGATGAGATGTAGCAATGTATAAACCTTTTGTCCACAGGCCTTCTCTCTAGGAGGTGTTGGCCTAATCGTGACTACCGAAAGAGAAGGCCTCCGCACTGAAACTTAATACATTGCTACATCATCATAGATAGTGCAAATTCAGGGCTTATTATTGGTAGAAATACGAATAATAATGATGATGTAACAATGTATTACGGAAGCATTCTCTCTAACGGTGTTTATAGTCTAATTTGGCCAGGTGATTCTTCTGCGCCGGGGCTTGTCTGTTTTGTAGGCTTCAGTGTTCACTATTTAAGTCTACCAATCAACGTATTAATAGATTTGATGGTTGCTGGGTCCCCCTGGTGTATTTTAAGTTTCGCTTGCTTTTAAAGCTTTTTCTTTGGAATCATAGCCGAAGAAGATGGTGAATAAACCGAAACGCGTAAGCAAAATAGCATAAACTTAACGGTATTGCTTATTATAGAACTCTTTATTCTATTAGTCTCTCGTACAATATTGACCTACACTACCCTATCAAAAGTCACGGGACACTATCAGTTTAATAGAAATACTCAAAAATATACATATTTTAGTATCTTGTTGGTCCACCTTTTGCTGCCGGCCAGGTGGCCGAGAGGGCTAGGGCGTAGGCTTTCTAGTTCTCGAGTCCGCCTGACTGTGGGTTCGAATCCCGCTGTGGGCATTGATGTTTGTGTTTGTCCCGGGCTGCGTACAGATAACTTGTGTAAAAGGCGCAAAATGACCTAAGTAGTCGACGCCTTAATTTCTAGAAACCCCCCCCCTCCCCACCTTTTGCTGCTATCACGGCTTCTACTCTCTGGGGCATACTGTCCACAAGTTTTTGATACGTTTCGACAGGTAATTTTCGCCATTCTGCCATAAGTGTTCTTGGACAGTTCAGTCACGAATTTCGGGCGTTCCGCGCAAGCGCGCAATCGACGTTCCAACACGTCCCACAGATGTTCAATGGGGTTCAGATCGAGGCTCTGGGCAGGCCAGTCAAGTTCTCGAACCCCCTTTTCATCAAATCATGTGCCCACAGCCCTTGCTTTATGGCAAGGTGCGTTATCGTACTGAAACAGAAAAGGGCCAGTGCCGAAGTGCTGCCAGAGAGATAAGAATGCTGCGTTGTCCAGGATGTTTTGGTAACGCTCTGCGTTTAAATGCCCGCTCATAGAAACGATTGCACCCAACCCATACCATGAAAAGCACCATGACCGATCCTCCGCCGAACCTCACCGTGGGCACAACACAGCTTGGCAGATAACGTTCGCCATACCCAAACCCGTCCATCCGATCGCCAGAAGGTGTAGCATGACTCATCACTCCAGAGTCCAATGTCGTCGCTCTAACAGTTTTGCCTGCGAAATGGCACCCAACAGCTGTACCTGTTTGGAAGTCTGAAAGCTCTTTTCTTTGAGATATCCTTACAGCATTCACGCAATCATCATCTCATAATAGCATACTCTCTGTTATGCAGTGCTGAGAAGAATGCCAACAATGAAATTGCAAAGGAATGTCTCATTTTCATTCAAATCAGGGTTTCCCATGACTTTTGACAGGATAATGTATATGAATATCATGATTTTTCATCTTCTTCAAATCCACCATCTAAGATTAAGTTATAACTAATCAAAAACTGAAATCGTTGAGGAATAGGGCTGATGCAACAAAGAAATTATAAAAAAACACCTCAACCGAAAAGGCCAAAAAACCAGGGTGGGATTATTGTGTGTATTCACAATTATGTATTTTAAAACTCGTAGTAACAATCCATTTTAAAAATTATTATACAACTTCTCAATATCTTGTTTTCTATGTTTCCGCCTTTATTCCGAAGAAGAAGAACTCAAATAATTTTAGTGTACACTATCGTCCAAAAATTCAGGATATGGAAAAAACTCGTAAATCCATTGTGATCAAATGATGAACTGTATGTTGTACAACAGGATATAAAAAATAACTCAAATGGTTGGTGTGCAAAATAACGGACCGGGAAGAGAAGACGCAATTTCTTGCAAATCAGATAGAGATCTCAAAGTGCTTGAGTAGGATATTTAGATCAACGTCTCCGCAGTTATTCTAACAATATTCTGGTTAAGCTATGTACCTTTATGCTGGAAAAGTAAACAGTAAATATGTATCTAACAAAATAAAACTATTATAAAAGGACCCATCGAAGACAAGTACCGACCGCTAGTATTTATATAATTTTTTTTCTATCATTTCGCGAACCAGAGGTTGAGAAACGCATTCTTTGCCGTCATATTTTTGTTTAGGCTAGAAGTTTAGGCCATACATCTTATCGTTGCGTTTTCTCTTTACTCTGTCTTATCGGAAATACAAACCAATTTTCATATTCCATGTCCTGGGCCATACAGATTATGGATAGATAGCTGCAATACAACCGTAGAATTTCAGAGCTTTGATGGTGCGTGAATCGATTTTTATTGCTCAGAATGACTCACATACTTTCAAGACAACGCGCTGCAGTGGTTCGAATGTCAGATATGTAAGAGAAGATTTCAGAGAAATCCTAGGGTGGGAAGATGTTAGCATGTTTTCTAGTAGTTTCTTTAAGTGAGCATTTCACGTGATCCCAAAAATTGCTGAACTCGAATGGGTCGTTGAAATAAGAGAAAGGACTGATGTCGATTTGAACCCACGATCTCGGGGTGGAGTGTTCGGAGCACTGCCAGGTCGGGATTTTTTGTTTCTTTGTTTCTGGTTTTATATTAAATTTAAATTCTAAATTCATTAGAGATAACAAAAAAGAGTGGACTGAGTTGAGAGGGCGAGCGGGTTCGGGAAGAAAATGTAAATGAAAGCGATAAAAGCGAGGAGGAGGAGGAGGTGGGTTGACGATGAAGGGAGTAGTTGATGAGGACGAGGGTGGAGAATATTTGTTGGTGTGCGTCTTTTGTGTACGAGATTAAATTGTGTCATGATTCAGAGAGTCCACTTGAGTTTCAAAGGGTTAAGGGGTCTGTTGCTCCGTTTGAAACAAAGCGACGGTCAGGTTTTGCAAATGGCCCGTTAGGGGGCTCTCTGCCGCCATCAGTCTTGACGCGGACCCCGCCTCGCTCCTAATGCTCGCATGGTCGGGTTCGCGACTCCCTCGTGGATTTGGCTTTGGCCAATCAGGGGGCGGTAAGTGCAGGGTGTTGCAGCCTGGGACCGAGAGTGAGTGGGTGGATGGGTGAATGGGTGGGTGGCTGGGGGGACAGTTCTCCTTTCTACCTGATCCCGCTAACGAATGTTGGTTGCAAACGAAACACGACGGCCACATTTTCAGGCGAATTTATGGCCTGATTGTTTAACTGATATTACGCTACTTCGTCTGTGATTGGATTCAATTCCTGGAATTAGGGGCAAGTCACGGCTCGCCCCCGCTAAGGCGAAGTGAGCGTCGTGCGCCAGGCGTTTCACCTCCTCGGTCTTCTCTCTAACGAGACGCTCGGCACTGAGAGCGCTGTATTTTACTCCTCATGACCGATGGATTTGTAAAAGACATCGAAGACAGGTGACGAATTGCTCATATTGAGCGCCCGAGGGTCACAACGATCACTCGTAAATTTCCTACCGAGAAGAGAGAGAGAGAGAAAGAAAAGCCGCTTTTAAGGTCTCCTTCTATTCCCCTCCGCACTCTCCTTCCTCCCAGCACACTTCTTTTTTATTTTCTATTTCATTTTCTTTTAAATTCCATCCCGTTGAAGCACCAATGGAAACAATCGCTCAACATAAACTTTCCTCCGCGGAAGAATTTATGCTCTCGAGCCTCAACTCCCACCACGCCACGCAAACACCCCTCTTTCTTCTCTCTCTTTTCTCTTTGCTCTTCTGCCATTGTCTTAAGTAAAAGATAGGCGAGTTAAACTGAACACTGCGCGCTTGAAACGAAAGACTCCAATTACAAGCAGGAGACGTCTCCCTTCCGTTGCTCTTCTGTTCAGATCGCAAACGCAATAAAACACGTGAACGCCAACTGAGGTCGATTGCACTCAAGTCGGCGGAGATTGCAAT
Source organism: Rhysida immarginata (assembly GCA_023313115.1). Taxonomy (NCBI): domain Eukaryota; kingdom Metazoa; phylum Arthropoda; class Chilopoda; order Scolopendromorpha; family Scolopendridae; genus Rhysida; species Rhysida immarginata. The sequence continues at coordinate 1,168,746 of JAHWFO010024403.1, read as the reverse complement.
TCAAGGAGATTGCCCTCCTTTTTTTTCTATTAAAGAAAAGTGCGAGCGAATTTTCATATTACAAATCGCAATCGTAAACGAGACGAGATTTAATTATATCTGTATCAAACTGGGCCTCTTTTTCGCCGTCTTGCTAAAGTCAAAACGGATAGCTCTCCTCTTGTTATGCTCCTACATTGTTAGATTGCATAATAAGAGTATTACCTATAAAGGAAATAGGACATAATTATATGAAGTTTCTTCACATTTCGTTCATGTTTCTTTCTCTCTATTCTACTGTTCATATAAATTACAGTAGAGCAGAGGTTCTCTAAACTAATAAGTTCTTTTTATCGATATACAGGGCGTTCAATATTGGTCAGATTGAGCTGAAAATTTACATCCGGACTATGGTAATATTTTATTTCTTTTTTTTTCTTTTTTGGGGTGAAAGAGAAAAATAGTTTTCATAGTCGCCAGTCGGTGGCGTAATTGATGCTCTAATAGCCAGAATAAGCAAATTGTCTAAAATTTGCATCTAACAAGAAGAAGCCTTATAAAAGCACACATATATTAAATGAGTTATTTTATTGTAGATAGAGATTTAAAGTGTAATGTCAACATTACCAAAAGATCCAGATTACCGTGCACTTCTTGTGAAGTTATTTTATTTGAGCAACAGTTGTGCCTTAACTGCTTTGCTTTGAAAATTCGAAACTTCAAAAAACTTTAAAAAAAGGTTCAATGATTGCAAACGGTTTAAGAAAAGTGATGAGTGAATTTAACGAGACAGGTTCTTTGATCGTCAAACTCGGCAGAGGACGAAAGTCAGTGGACAATGAAAGAGTAGCGAATGTAGCCATTGCAATACAAGAAGACTCGATGTCCAATGGCATAAGAAACTGGCTCAAGAGGAATTGTTCGCTCATTAGGAAAGCCCAGCAGCACTTTTTACATATTTTTAAGAATGTAATAAAGCGTCAATTACGCCACCTACTGGCAAGTATGAAAACTAATTTTTTTCTTTCACAATAAAAAAGTCCATAGCCTCAATAGATATCATGCATATTCTCAGATCATTCTGATTAATAGAGCTTTTTTGAAACGTGAACTTTTTATTATAGACATTCTGTACAATAAGAAACTAATTTGCTTCATTACTCATTTACACCTTGAAATAAACAATGTACAACCTGCTTTATTAGTAATGTTGGTAAGGCTGGACCACCGTTTGTCTTTGATATAGCATCTATCTATGGCCTAATTGATTCATACAATTTTTAGTCATGTCCGGGGGAAAAAACGGTAACTCAATTAATTTATGAAACACCCTGTACCTCAATTACCAAGATAGATAACTAATCTAAAACAGACGGCGCGGCCTAATTGTATGTTCGAAAGTAAACAGGATGTCTATTGTCTACTCGATGAGTTGTCCACCCTTTACAAATATTACTCTCTTCCAGTCCTCGTGAAAATTTTCCAAATGGCCTCTAAAGAAGCAGTACACTTTATTCATATCCTCTACTTAAGGTCCCAAGTACAGGGTGTTGCAGATAACTCCAGGGCAGTATAACGGGAAGCCTACCCGCTCGATTTTAGGGGCCGGCTCAGTCGATTGGCAGAATGGAGGGAGATGAAGGTGGCCTGCAGCAGCCAGCAGTTTCCACAGTCGGGGAGGGGGGGTGAACGTCAAAACTGTCATGTTTTTGATAATATTAGCCAATTATCATTTGATGTCGAGCCGGCCCCTGCAATAGAGCGGGTAGGCTTCCCGTTATACTGCCCTGTAGTTATCTGCAATACTCTGTACATAGAGTACACATGAGACTTATATCCGACGATTTCATTGGAGAATCGTTATTCTTTGCTGATAATCTTTATCCCTGATTTTTACATCAATTCCTCAATTGTAAACTTGCAATATGAAAAAATCCAGCAACATGATGGACAAAAAACTATACTGCAACCTCCTGGATTCAGTTTTAGATTTCCTGCTCGATTAATGCATTAAAAGCCTAGCACTGATTTTTTTTACATTGATAGGAATTTTAATGAAAGGGTGCAGTCATTACTTCGATCACAATAATCTTGGTACAAAATTTCTTCCATGGGATACAACATTTTCGGCTTCTTCTCTTGATATGGGGTAACATACAATATTTTGCAATTGCCAATGCATTATTGGAGGCATGTTAAAAGCTTCGTTAAGTGTGAGCACAAATTCAGATCTACGAAATGGGTTCGTACAATTTTCGGCAGCTTACTTTACGGTTCTATATGAATATAAGCTTCAATAATTGAACCAGACGGTTATGAGTATTTTTTACTTCAATTTTCCTGGATAACATTTCTCTCGAGAACCTTTAAGCGTTGGGTATTCATTTAGGCGTTTTCTCATTCCTAATCAGTACGTCAACTTTCTGTAAAACGGCTTGGAGTATGCACATGCCAGGGAATACTTTTTTTGAGCGCATGCAAATAGCTTTAGATCTCATCTTTGATCAACATTTTTGAGAATAGAGGGAATGTTATTTGATCTCATCTTAAATGTTTCTGCATCTTTCTGGAAGACACTTCTACACTTCCCTTAACGGACTCTTCAACTTGAGGGACGATTTTCTTAAGCACAATGATTGCTTTGCAAGCTGTTGATGTTACTTCTCACATGCCAAAGGTCATAGTCATTTGTCTCACGAGAAAAGCGAAACAATTAAGTGATTTTTTGACGTAAGAGGTTGAAATTCGGAATGTAGCTTACTAAGGACTTATGTTACTTCACTGTTTGTTTGATTTTCATTGGCCCACTGGGGTCGGAGTTACGGCGGTGAAATATAGGTATTTAAAGGAGTGAAATTTGGTAGCAGACCCCTTTAAACAAGATTTACATTGTTATGAATTTTGGGCCAAATTATCCCAGCGGGAACGGAATTATGGGGGTAGCGATCACGTGGTCTTTGTTTTCAAGTGGCAACATCATGACATGCAATACGTCTCTCAATCGGAAATGATGAGAAACGAAAGAAGAAAAATAAATACTATGTCTCTTTTCCACTTTCTAAATACTACGTTCTAGAAAATTAAAGTTTTTGCTAAAAATATGTTAAAAAATAGATAAACTCAGGGCTTCCACTACTTTTCTCCACCCTCCTCGGGGGAATTAATTTCATTTTGTTTTGCTGTTTGCCGTTTCGGAGGAATTAGCTGCAAAATATTGGACACGCATATATGTACAGAAAGAATTTTTGTATGAAAAATTTTACATATCTTCTGGAATCAGAGTTTTCATGTCGGTTTTCAGTAAACAAAAATTAGAATTATGGTGGACGAAAACATAGGCTACCACTTTTATACGCTTGTCAGCCAAAAACTGACATGAATACGTTGGAAACTAAAATTTACTCTCATCATGTCCTTATAACTGATCGAAAAAAAAAAACTATAATCTAAATCTTACCAATGATATTACATGAAAAAACGAATGTAAAATTAGAGAGTTGGATTCACGACGTCGCCTCTACCAACGGGGCGACTCTGGAGACGGGACAGCAAGGCTCTCTCCAAGTGTCCTAAAGACGACAAGGTATCAACTTGGAGGCCCTTTGATAGGGCAGGCAACCGGCGCACAGATCGGTAATTCCTCCTTTCCAAACCATCAGAAAGCTTATGAAAACTCATAAGAAGGGGATAAATTAAAACTGGAGTTAATGCACAAAGAGAATAATTCGCGACCAGGATTCGAATCAGGTGATGTCTAATCTGCGGTTGTGACGAACTAGTTCGAATCCAGATTGCGGAATTTTATCTATCATTTTTTCATGTTAATATCTTTACATTATGTTGGGAGCATTAACTGCAGTTCCAACTTATTACCCTTTCTAAATCTTAAACTTTTACGAAGTGTAGTTAATTGTGGGTTGTTTTTTTGTGGGTTTTTTTTTGAAAAAAGTAAAAATTGGCAACAAGAAAGGATAATGAAAAATGCAAATTCATTTGAATAACAGGGATGAAAATTAATATCACTTCAAAAGAGATCCCCACGTTAAAAAGAGAGCAATCTTTTAAACGAAGATGTAAATGTATGTAAAGCATGTTTTCTTTGACATAAAATTTTATCGCCTGATTAAATCGTTTCCCGTACGTGGCGAGAAGTCCCTCATCGTCAAGATGCTTTTAAACAAAAATTTAAAGTAAATTTAATAAATGCTTTTAAAATCCTGTTAACTGTTAATTTTATGTATGTAATTAAAAACATTATTTTTTTAATGGGGCCCGCTGTCTTGAAATGTTTGTTAATGGAAATGAGTAGTTGGAGTGAGGAGAGCTTGACGCAATTATATATAGGGGTAGTAAAGTGAGTGTGTTCTTTGCGTTCTCTTTTTTTACTCTCTTTAGTTTTGCCCTTCCTTTCTTAAGTGTGTTTGTTAGCGTTGTCGACGTCGTCGTCTCCTTTTTTTCCCCTCTCCTCCTCCTTCTCCTCCTCTCTCGCCGCCCCCGGGGCTATTTGCGCTCGCAACAAATCTTGATGTCGTAAACCGTCTTTTAATGTCGTATTACAACTGCCACAACGTGCTAGAAGACAATGTTTCTACCACCATCAAATCTTTCTCCTCCCCTTTTTCAAATTTACCTTCTTCCCTCCTCTCAATCTCCGATATTATCATTCGAAACCTCCATGGTAGTAGACAAGAGGGAAAAAAACATTATTTTCGAGAAAGGTTCTTTTGGAACCAATTAATCCTAAGGCGTTATATTCCACTTCCGTTCAAGTGGAGTATTTACGGCGAATTTTACTAGGTTAATCCAACCGTCTCAGACTCCTTGAAGTGGATAATCTTTCTTTTGTGCGTAAATGGGTATACATTCTTTCGTATAACTAAAAGGGGTTATTTACGCAGAAACGAAATCGTGGGATTAATGGATATTTAAGCAGAAACGAAAACTATATACCCATCCAATTTTTAAATAGTAAACTACACTTTCGCGCGTTGTGCCTCCTTTCGCCTTCAAACATCTTGAATTCGTCGAGGCATGGATTCAACAAGATACAGAAAGCGTTACTGAGACAGCGCATACCATGCAGACATGAGTCCGTCACACAAATCTAGAATATTTGATTGGGATGTAGTCTCTGGAATTCAAAGTCATCGTCATGTTCCTGGAACTATTTGATGTTGATGCGGGCTTTGTGCATAGGTTCATTATTCTTCTGAAAGTAACCATTTGGTTGCAGATAAACTGTCAACATGAATGGTTATTCTCTGGTAGAGGTGCCGGAAACTGTGGACAACGATCCCTACGTACGCTTATTCCTTTATTTGCTGATGAATGGTTACACAGGATGACCCATAAAAAACCGGGAATTTTTGAAATGCGTAGTGGCAGCCTCGAGCAGGTGACAGCACTGTGGGACAGTGACCTTGAGCAAGTAAACACTTTTCCATTTTAGTAACCATGGGTCAGTGGAACGGGCAACAGCGTGCGTTAGCCATAAAAATGTTTTTAAGCGTGTGATCTTAAGATTTGGTAAGGTTCCCTGACCCCCTAGATCGCCAGATTTGCCCGTTTGTGATTTTTTCTTGTGGAGCTATCTCAAGAGTAAAGTATACACGACTCGACCAAGAACTTTGGATGAGTTAAAACAGGGAATTCAGGATGAAATTCACAGTATCCCAGCTGAGATGCTGCAGGGGTCAGTGAGGAATCTCAACAGCAGATTTCAAGAATGTATTCGTACAGGAGGACGCCATAAAAATGATAAATTCCATTAATGTTTCGTAAATAGTAAGTATACAGGTTTCAATTACTATGAATAAAATGTTTTTCTTCCATCACTCTTGGCTTTATGGGATTGTTAAAAAGTTCCCGTTTTTTTGGGGTACCCTTTACTTGGTCAGCAACGATCCCTACGTATGCTCTGGCATACAAACATGAATCCAGGAATTGATCCAACGTGTGCCAGATAAACATTCCCACTCCATGACATTGCCTTCACTGGCTTGCACAATTGTCGCCAGACATGATGGGTCCTTGGATTCATTTTTGCTTGCGCCAAATTCTGTGTCTGGCATCAACTTGATGCACCAATTTACCTTTTTCCAGTCATCGATGGCCCAGTGCTGGTGTTGCTTTGCCCACAGAAAGCGTGTTTTTCGTCTCCGATACTAACGGCACCTGATGTGGCCAAAGCTCTTGTACCCTGTCTAGTGGTACGTTGTGAGATTACTGGCTGAGCACATCAATTGGGCAACAGTGACCTGTCTATTGGCTTTCAAAAATCAAACCAGACTCCGCTCTCAACTCTCTCATTAATATGCAGCTTTTTTCCACTGGAGTGCCGCTGACTCGACGTTTTTTGTGGAGTGAATCATTTTCGATACACTCTTGAGACTGTTGTACAAGAAAGGTTTAAAAGAATTGCCGTCTCAGAGGCGCTTCGTCCAGCACGTTGTGCACCCGCGACCATGTCACGTTCAAAAGTCGATTGATCTATGCTCTTTCCCATTATCGCTGTGATTTGTAGTCTAAACTGCCGACCGGAAAGGTTGGCTAGCTGTATTTATACCCAAAACAAGTCACATGACGTCCAGCGTAGCGGAACGACCCATTTGTGCGCACACGGAGGATGTACATTGAAAATACAATTCCCACTTGAGCAATAATATTTCGCTGACATTCTAGGTGGTCTTATAAATTTAGCAGCAAACTATCCCATAATTTGACCGTTGCTCACTTTTTTTCTTTCTGTTCCATATTACATTAGGATAACTCTGAATGCTAAGCCACACGTCGAGGTTCAGAGCATTGGCATACTCAGTCTCCTGATCTTAATTCACTGGATTTTTATATGAAAAGTGTGCTGTACGCTACTCCAGTTAACGATACCAATGATCTGGAAAAACGTACCAAGAACGTCTGTGTAGCTGTTCGATAGGACGCAGGTATCTTCGAGCAGGTTCGCCAGTCCCTGTAGGCAGTGCCACACGTGCATTGCTGCTCATGGCGGACACTTTGAGCATTTCCTATGATGTGACCAATGTACATCCTGTAACTTCGTCACATGTAACTCAGTAACAGCGTTTTGTAGGATACTGTTCATAGAGACATTCTTTCTTGTTTGATCCTAGACGCTTGTTACAAATGTTTAGTTATACCCTGTATTTATTTGAAGGTGAACGGTGTATATATGAGAAAAGATTCCTACTATAAAATGAAAGAGAAAATATTTGTGATAACCATTGTTCTTTTGAATAGCAAAGATTACATGTATTTATTTCCTAACACTCTTGAAAATAAAGGTATTAACAGTAACAGTTTCCACTAACAGTTTATCCGAATCATCGTATTCACAGTAAGATCAAAATATAGATCTATGTTTATGCCAGTTTCACAGATGCTCAGATTTGTTCAACAAATGGATAAAAGTTGTTTAATGCTCTCATACACTGGGTTGAACACGGTTGCATGACATAATGGACGCTCCAAAAGATGAACAGCGTGGTGTGGTCAGGATTTTGAAGCTGAAGGTGTTTCCCAACACGAAATTAGTCACCGTATGACTGCGGTGTGCGCGAACATTGCATTTCATTGGACACTGTGACGCGTTAGAGTAAATGGTTCAAAGAAGGGCGTGAAAGTTACAAAGACTATCCAAGACCGGGCCAAAGCCACCGTACAATCACCCACAACACAGTTGCACAGGTTGATGAGCTGATTAGACAAGAACGAAGGATAAGCATCGATGAACTGGGCTCAATTGAAAAAACAGCTCAAGGTAACCAGATTCGTGTCGGACGATGACGTGAAGGAGTCAGTTACAGACATTTTGAAGCAGCAACCCAATGAGTTTTATGAGAAGGGAATCACGTGACTCGTTAGTCAGTGGGACAAATGTCTAAATGCTCATGGAGACTATTTTTAAATAAAGTACTCCGTTTGTCATATATTCGCATTGGCTCACTTTCATTCGACTCGCCCTCCTATATCTCTTGACTTGGAGCATACTCACACACAGTCCAATGAATTAGAAACGTTCTATACTTTGGCCCGAATTGCAGTATATACCCTATGGAGTCAATAAGGTGCTGAAGCGCTTGTCAGGTAAAGGAAGATCAGGCATTCACCAAACATTCTCTTAGTGTTCTTAGCAGATTTGTTGGAGGAGAATCTTGCTGTCACAGATGTCATTCCAACATATCACAAACATTCTCTACGCGATATGGATTTAGGCCAGAATAAATGATGGAAGCCATCTTCCTGCTTGCTAAACACTGCCATCAATCGTTCGCAATGAATACTAGCATTGTCATCCATGAAGGAGACGTCACATACAGGACAAAAATCCAGCGTTGCAGGCTAGAAAACTGTGCACTTCCACACGTTTTATCTTAGTATCCATGTATAATAGAAAAAGCACAATATCAGAACCTTAAATTGTCTTGATAAAGTATGTTGATGTTTCATAGAGCTGCTGCCAAACCCTCTGCTTACTTCGGTACAAAACAACATTTTTATGTGATCCGTAACGTAACAAAACCCTCCTTCCAGTCTTCACGTGTCCAGTTGCGACATTCTAGACATTAATTATAGACGACATTTCCCGTTCTTTTAAGAAATCAGGGTTTTCGTATAGATATGCGACTGCCGATTTGGATCCTCTTCAACTCCCGGCGCATGGCTCAGAATAACCTTGATTAAAATCATTTTTCAATTGTTGCATAATGGATAGTTTCTCCGTGCAAGGCCTCGCTCATGATTGATTGTCTTTGAGCCACAGTTAAGACTTTCAGACAAAGACTGTTGAATACTATGGATATCGCACCTTTCGAGAAACCAGTTAGCCGCTTCGTTGTTTCATTCGTGGCTCCACCTAGACGAGCGCGCCAACAATGGGTCCTGTTTTCGAAGTCATTTAGTCAAGTCCTCATGCTGATCAAGTTCTATGATTAGACTCAGGCAGCTCCTTCTTAAATAGGTGATAAGCACACGCTTGAATCAGATGACCTCAAACTAAACGGATGAAAACAAATTTACATATGTTTCGCAGATGTTTCTAATTCAGTGTGTGTATGTGCATAATTTCTAGTAGCACATACTTGATTTACTAATTGACAGTAGACCCGAAGCCGTAAAAAATGTCCAAATTTAATTTTAAAAAATGTTAATTAAGTTTTTCCCTCCCATCCACGAAAATATTTTGGGCAGATCAACGAGAACATACTTTTTCAGTAAAACGTTAAATTCTGAAAGGGCTTCAGAAACATTTCTGTCATTTAACGATACAGCATGCTTATTTTTTCAAATTAAAATTGTTTAATATTCGTCCTCTCACCTCACTTCCTTTTTTTAACTATCTCTTTTGGATTTGTTCGCAATTTGTCGTTGATCGTTAATTATTTGGAAGCCGATTTTAATAGAAAACTTTTGGCCGTGGTTGGTCGGTCCGTTGAGGGGGGAGGATGATGTCGTGCCCGAGTATTAATGAACCCAGAGGCCAAATATCTGTTTGAATGTTGACTTCTTCAATTAACCTATAATTTTATTACAAGCGCGATTGTGTTCCGACGATTGATAATAACGCTAATTTATGTGCATTTAAAAAGTTAATGCATATTTATCGATTTTTCCGATCGAGTTTAACATAAAATATCTATTCGACTCGGTCATAAATCTTCAATGGAAAATTTGCTTATCGGTGTTGTTTTTTTTAATTTGTTTACTTTTATACGAGCATGAAGGAATCGGAAGTACTTGTTTGGAATTTATCGCATTTGCATTTTTAAGTTTTACAATTTCGTGGACGGGGTTCTGTGATGTTGCCTTAAAGTTGTTTTTCCCAAATTGTTTATTTGAATTTTTCTGCCTTTATAGACTGAGTGACCAATTTATTATGACTACCTCCTCAGTACTTCATTGGGCCTCTTCAGTCTTTAATACGACATCGATTCTTCTTGGCATGGACTCCACGAGATATTGATGTAGATGGTTTGTGGAATATGAGACCATGCTTGATGAATATCACAATCCAGTTGAATGAAATTGAGATCTGGAGATTGTGGGGGCCACTTAAGCAAAATATACTCTCCTTCATGTTCCTGAAACCAATCCTATACAATATGAGCACTATCGCAGAACGTATTATCTTCTTGGGATAAACCATCAATATGACAAGATGAACTTGGACAGTAACGCTACATGTGTATGTGCAATTCCAAGATCATTTAAGAGTATCCTTGAATAAGATGTGCTGTAATTTGCTATTGCCCTTTTGCCATTCTGTTGTCTTTTACTATTCGGAATTTTTTCCTTTCCGCCTGAGCATTCACTAGTCGATGACAACCACAAGTTGCACGTTCAAACCCAGTTTTTTGGCTGACAGTCCAGCTGTCTTTAAACGCTTTAACAACAGCTGCTCTTGAACATTTCACGAATGTGGCGATTTCTCTAATACTCACTCCATGGCTCCGAGCTCTTACTACCATCCCACGTTCAAAATCTGTCAAATCGCGTTGTTTGTCCGTATCTACACAAACATATCCTCTTCGACTACTGTCGAAAGCATTAAGGTTTCCTTTTTTATGCTAGTCTGGCCCTCTAGCGACAACAGTGTGACACCACAGCTAATTTTATAAGAAAATCAGGTAGTCATCATAATAAATTGGCAACTCATAAAGGAAGTACACGAACATATACCTCACATATTCACAGCAAAACAGAAATATGTTACTCATCTAAAGCTAATATTGATACTTGCAAAATAAGAAAATGCTAAATTTCGTTTCTTTCAAAATAAACCGAGAAAACGAAAAAATTTGAACGCACATAGCCATACAAAGATTCCATTGTAAAAGCGGTGTGTATGTGTATTATTGCGCTCTCAACTTCTTTCTTCACTACTCAACAATACGAACGGATCTACTACACCTAAAAGCAATGCTATCGCTTCCAACTTATGCTTGCGCGCAAAAAAGTGCGTTGTACAACTACGTGTACGTCTCTTGTCAGTGCAGTTCTTATCTTTAGCACGGATTAATATTTTCCTTCATAATAATTGAGAAACATATTTTTTGATGAAGTAGCCCATAATTAAAGTAAATTCTATGGTCAGATGCAAGTTTGTTTAAAACGAAAGATGAAGGCATATTCACTTAGCAAATATAAAAAAACTTTACGAATAAAGTTAATAAAATAAAGCAAAAACTTTCAGTTCCCACTTTCGAGAAGGACGTCATGTTTTAGGTCCCTTCGCATGTCACAAGGTAAATGGGATGCGAAGGAGCTTCGGAATCATTGATTGCAGTGCCGAGGTTTCTCTCAGTTTGTGTATTAATACAAAATCAATGCAGAACAGCTTGCAAACATTCCATTGCACGGAAAACAGGTTAGCCAAATCTTGAAATATGTAGACACTACTTCTTCATCCGGATTTCCTATTGAGCAACCAGACTAGCTTCGAGAAGAATCCCATCCTGGACGCTGTCAACAACATTCCAGATCAACGTATCTGAAAGAAACACAAGGCAGCCAATCAAGATTGATTTATTTACTTTGTACTTATTTTTTGTTTCCTGTTATCATTTTTTGTCACTTGCAGTTATACGGCTTCTCGCCCGCCAATCAGATGATTCACTATCCTTTTATCTGATTGGCGGACATGGACCATAAATTCGGTGGGCTTCAGCTTGCTCACTTTGTAGATGTACTTATGCCCCGATGAAGAAGTTACTTCGAGACGCGTTGTCTACAATAAAACTTTATCGTTTTGTTATTCCTGGACCTTTTTCTTTCCTGATATCGGTTAGGTAAGCGGGTTTCTGAACCTGATTAATGACGTCATTTTCAGTTAGCACCAAGCGAAATAAAACATGGCGGCTAAGCGAAAGCGAGGCAGTGAGTGGTCTGGGCAGTGAGTGGTCTGATGATGAAACCAAAGCTCTTATACTATGTACGAGAAAAAATTTAGTGGAGAGAAAATTTTACAGACTTAGGAAAGGATAAACGTAATCGCCAAGAATATGAGCACTTATCGAACGTTCTGCTCCTATCCATCGTAATTTCGCTAACCGTCATTTCGCTTGGTAACAGTCATTTCCCTTAAATGCAGTACAAACGGAAAATGCTTGATTAGCTAATCACGATTAAGTAACCGCGGTCTACTGACCGTGATTAAATCACAGTGCGAACATAGTATAACCGGGTTTCAGAAAACGCGGTTTGAGAATCGAAGCAGACTGCACAATATTAGGATCAGTGGCTTTAATATCTGCTTGCTGTAAATTTTCTAACACACGCGAAAATTTTACAATAACTCTCATTTTATAATACAATCTGTTATATTCACGGAAATAATTCCTACTTTACATAATTCAAACATAATCTCTCATTCACCAAAATATGATTTTTTTTAAAAATTTTAAAACCGTTTATAAACATTAGCATGGATGAAGAAATACTTTATTTCTTCATCCATGACATTAGTCAGTAGTGATAAGAATAATAAGGTGCAACAATACTGTCATTTTTTTCGGTTGGCAATTTTAAAATTTTAATGTACGGGTACATCCAACAATACTTCAGTAATACTTTTATCAGCACTGTGAATATAAATAGGTCGATAGGGATAAATTTATTTTTAAAAATGATAGATATTGGATGAATTAATTAATGAATGCATCTATGATTTTTGTAAGTGTTCTTTTAAGGTTGGCTTCTTTTAAATGATTTTGATCTAATGAAGTACAGTATCCCCTTTTTATCCTGTCATTATTTCACAGTATCCTCAGTATTCTCTGACAGATTTGTCATTCAATGAATCTGTTTCACCAAACATTCGTATGCGCCGTATAGATTGACACCCAATGAGTAAATAGACACCCTGTTCTTCGGTCATTTATTTATTGCCCAAGAAATATTTGCTACACGTATTTCTTACACATACATATCAGAAATTTGTAGCCGCGCCATATGCTTTCTGCAAAGCTTTAACCCGGTTGGGCATGGAATCAATGAATTGGACGATCTTGGCCTGTGGAATTTTGATCCACTCGGTAGGCAAACGTGCGAAAAGTTCTGCACGGGACGCAGGTTTTAGTGAATTTTTTCTCACAGCACGATCAAGCATACTCTAGACGTGTTCGAGGGGATTCATATCGGGTGACTGACTGCCCCATGGTAGTCCAGCCTGTCCAGCCTGCTTTTTTCGAGCAGTGTTACAAAGAGCACAGTCCTCCATGAACAAAATGGATGTTTTGTTAAGAATCCCGCTGAAAAGTATTGGCAAAAGTCCCTTCTCCAATATAGCGATGTATTTTTCTGTATTAATGTTACCCACACATTCCACGAGCTCTGATCGCCCGATGCTCCAAATAGTACCCCACAACATAACAGAAAATCCACCATGCTTGACAGTTGGTTGCTGAACTATTGACTGGGTTTTCTCCAGATCGATATCGGACAACTACAAGAAAACTGAGCAAAAGACGACTCATCTGAGAAGATGACATGATGCCAAAAAATCAAAGGGCATTCCACTATCTCAGTCGCCCAGTGTTTCCTTTTTGAAATAGTGAGGACGGTGAGGATGGGTTTTCGCCTTGCAGCTCTCCCATGAGAGCCTAGTTGGTGCAGCTCTCCTATGAGAGCCGTATTACAACTCACTTGAAGGTTTTCTACCACGTCTGAAGCCCTGCAACGAGGATTTCTCTCAACCCACTTGTTTTGCAGTCCTCAGTTGTCGTCCTTTTGGTCCAGGTCGGCCTGCACGTGACTCTACAGTTTCCTTTTATAGTATTTTGAACTGTGTAATAACCTTGTTGATATTGGACAGTGGAATCTGAAGTGTACAGATTTTCCTTTGACTGAAACCATCTTCGCATTGTCCAACAATACGCTCTCGTTGAAAATCACTCAATTCTGTGGCACAGGCGTTTGATGCATGTTTTTCAAGATGAGATTAAGTTACTACAAACAATACTGTAAAATATAAGTGCACATTCATGGTTCTTTCTATGAAAAACATAAATAAATCTGAAATGTGGGGTGTCTATTTACTTATTGGGTGTCACTGAACAAAGGTTTTAAGATGAACCTTGAGTGTATAATGAAAATAGTTCGAGAATACAAAAGTATTTTTAAATGAACCAAAAGAATATGTTTTTGAGACGATATCGAGAGTTTTCATAAAATGAAAAATTAATTATCCCAATTTCCTCTTTGAATAAATTGAAACAAAAGTGATTAGTTAACAGGAAATCAGAGAAATGAAATGATTTCTTAAAATTTTTATTGTATGTTATTCATTATTTTAAAGTTAATTTCTTTTTCGTAATTAAATCTTGAGCATAGAAAATTAACTTTAAAAACGTTTAACGTGCTTCAATTTCCTCTTTCCTTATGGAAAAAATTATTCTCCGATTTCATTTAATTAACGAATTTTCAAAAACCACAGGAAAAAACAAGAATATACATTTGTTTTACTTTAATTTTCCGTCATGGTCACATTGCATAGTAGTTCTTATTTAAGAGTAAAAAAATTCACTAAGTTTTTCCTACTTGTAAACAAGGAGTGTGAGTTAAAAAAATCTTTAATCAATCGGAATTGTATGTCCGGGCTTAATTTTTACGATTTCTAGGCCAATAATACAGCGGAGAGTTTCCTCTTTACATTTTGAATCCATTTCTCGGAAGGCAGAACCTCTATTGATTTCATTTTACTCTCTTCTGTGGTCAGATTATCTTGAGAATTATCAATTCTAGAAAAGCTAAAATCTTCAGAGACATCTGTGACTTAAAAATTAAGCTAACTCTTATTATCTGCTTAAAAGCTATTCGGGCCCTTATATAGAGAAGGTTTATACTTATGAGCGGGAAACGAAACATTTTCATGTAAAGGAAAACAGTAACCACTTCATCTTTGCCTTTTGCCAAGCTCGAATCCTGTGAGAAAATCTCGTGAAGAAAAACGTCCTTTACATTTCTCAGTTTAAGAGAATTATAGTTCAAGAGAGTTATTGGTAAATAAAATATTGAACATGGAGATTATATAGCGGGCGTATACATAGATCTGTAAATCCTACAAAAATTAAAAATGTTTCATTGGTCTCGTATGAATACGTGATCTCTGAATGTCTCATCAGCTGGAGATTACGAGATAAAAAAATCTTCTAACAGTTTAGTAAATTTTTGGTAAAGCAAACAAAAATTAACAATTAGCCTTTGCGAAGCTTTCGCACTGCCATCTTCTATGTTTTGCGGGGAAGTTGCCTATCCACTAACGGGCAGCTTTTTCCTTATTAGGAGCTTTAGCATAAAAGCTACTTATAAGAATGCGCCCGTCCGGCCATCCGTCCGCCGTTTGCACGATAACTTGAAAACGGATTAACTTTTTCAAATTCTGTTTTCAGAAATATGACCATCAAAGTCTTAGCTCGGCCGTATCAACATTTCAGAATTTTTCGTGGACCCCTTCAAGTCGAATTCAAGTGCTAAAATAGTGAGTGTAAAGAATTCAAAGATACTGGCATGTCATATAACAATCGATTTGTCAAGAAGGAATACATTGTACCTTTCTGTTCATCTTTTAAGCATTATTGACATCGGCGCGCGCACGTGAAATCGCTTTGTCGACGCACGATTGCTCAAGTGCTCATAATCTATAAGCTTATTATTAAGTAGCGGAAAAATGGAGCTACTTATTGGTTTTATTTTACACACGATTTGAATCGCCCTTCATCATTTCTACATTATTTGAGGTAGAAGATTGAAATTGGGAATGTAGCTTACTATGGGCATGTGCACCTTCACTATTTAGTTTGGTTTTGATTAACCCGCTAATGTCGGAGTTTTGGGGGTGAAAATTAGAGGGGACCAAAAGGTCTAGGTGTATTTATGCATATAAAGGTGTGGAATTCGGTATGCGGATTCCTACAAGCAAGATCTCCATTATATGAAAAAGAAATTTTCTCGAGGTATCCATGCATCCTGACTCGGTGGCGGAAATGCTTCGAAAAGATAGGGACTACATTGAAAAATAGTGTACCAACTCTGTCAGTAATAAAGGAGCTATAAAAAAATATTTCCGGTTTTCATTTGACTGACCCTCGTAAGTAGAATAAGAATAGAGCTACTTATTGGTTTTATAATGTCAGTCCGTCCCCTTCATAATTTCTACATTTTTTTGAGTTAGAAGGTTGAAATTCAGAATGTAGCTTACTATGGACATGTCCATCTGCACTATTTAGTTTGGTTTTGATTAGTATAAGGGGGTCGGAATTACGGGGGTGGGATTCAGAGAGGCGTAAAGACGTAAAATCC
Source organism: Rhysida immarginata (assembly GCA_023313115.1). NCBI lineage: Eukaryota > Metazoa > Arthropoda > Chilopoda > Scolopendromorpha > Scolopendridae > Rhysida > Rhysida immarginata. The sequence continues at coordinate 1,152,456 of JAHWFO010024403.1, read as the reverse complement.
AGTATCCAGATTCCTTTAGGCAAAATCTACATTACTATGAAGTTTAGGCCCAATTGTTCCAGTGGGATCGGATTTGCGGGGGTGGCAGTCACTTGGTCTTTAGAACTATGGCAACATATGGCATGTGATATATCATACGTTTGGAAATGATGAGAAAGGAAAGAAGATATTAGGTTTTTTACATTTTTTACATATTACTTTCGAGAAAATCAATTTATTGATTAAAAAAAAAACTTGGGGAGAGTAAAAAGTGTAGATAAAGGGGTAAAAATAGATGACTTGCCTTATCCTACTCGGGAGGCGGGGGGATTAATTACTTTTTAATATACGTATAAATGTATTTCTGCTTCACTGCTAAAGCTCCTCCTTGGAATGTTTACAAGATTTTATTTTTAATTAAACTGCAAATTTTAATGAAACAAATGTTTTAACGAAATGTGAGTGTTCAAAAACCTTTCGTTTGATACCTCAATCATCGTTCTGCATTTTGTATGTAAGGAGAACAAGAACATTTTTAACGAAAATGAACCGACTTCATGGGTCAAAAACCTTTCCAGAAAAATATTCAGTTGAATAGCGAAAATCCCATCCAAATCGGATCAGTAGTGTTTGAGAAAATCGGATCAAACAGAGAAAAAATTATTAAAAGAAACAATAAACATCATTACTAAGAAAATAACCTAACAAAACCATCAACAAAATTAGTAACAAATGGAAACTAGTTTAAAAAAAAATTAAAGAAAAATTCTGGCAGGATACTCAAAAACTTTAAACAAACCAATTTGTTATCTTACACATAAATATGCTTTAAACATAAATAACATCACGGCCAAGCACAAGACGATATACTGTCGTATCTACGAGGGGAGATCAAAAAGTAAGTTACACTAACTCGCCGCAGGAGCGCGCTGTGTGTCGCAATCTTGGGCAAAGCGGAGAAAGGGACATTAACTGCGCAGACGTCGGATAGGACGGTTGCTGTGGTTTCCCGTCGTGTTTTGTGTGACTAGCGGGCTAAAAGCAATGGCGCGTCAACTGGATGTCCACTCCAAACTTGAGGTGCGAGCAACAATCCGATTTTATGGGCCAAACGAGTGAATTGCACGGACATTCATCGTGAAATCACTGCTGTATATGGAAATTGAGCGCCGATGTGATTTTGTTGCACGATAACGCAACACCTCACAAGGACCGCCAAACGTGCGAACTGCTGCAGCGATTCAAGTGGGAGTTTGGCAACATCCTCCATACAGTCCCGACTTAGCGCCATGCGACTTTCATCTTTTCGGTAAGCTCAAAACGGAACTGGGTGGACAACGATTTCGAAACGATGAGGAGGTGAAAGCGGCTGTCACCGTGTGGTTACAAAACGCTGGAGGAGATTTCTATGCATCCGGAATCGAAAAGTTGGTTGATCGTTCGGATAAATGTTTAGGGTCTCTTGGGGACTATTTGGAAAAGTGAACCTACATTGTATGCTGCTATAGCCGTGTTGCCTTTGTATAGGTGGTGTAATAAATGGCCATACCGTGGAAGTGCAACTTACTTTTTGATCTCCCTCGTATTTATTTTATAACAGGTTTTACAAGATCTCCATTAAAACCTCGTCTATTAAATAAATACATACACACAACAAATGACAAAATTCAATATTAATTCATATCAAAAATAATTTTTCCAAATTAAAACACTATTTTTATCAATCTACAGAGTCAGTCAAAAAATGTATACACACTTCAGAAAAAAAAAAAAACTGTTTAAAAGTTGTAACACTAAATTCATACAGGCATCAAGCGATGAATATAAGTACTCTTTGACTTCTACAAATACAAGTGATTATCATAAGCGTTGAGATACTTTTCAATACGGAGAACAGTTGCTCTTAGCAAACTATTATCAAGTAATTTTCTATGTCTAGGTGGCAGTTGTGGCCTTCTTTTGTCGGGATCGTGTTCATTCAATGAATGTAATACACCGCTTTGCAATGAAAGAGTTATCCGAATGAGCCAAAAGTAGGTATACACCAAGAGATATATCTTTATTACGTTATGGAGCCAAGACGTGCACTCGTTTGTACAGGGTGTCCCAACGGAAAACGGCATCAGTAGGTTGTGGCACCACCTCTAGCGGCGATGCATTGTTCCAGCCACAGGTGTAGGTGATCATAGTGACATTAGCTTTAGGTGACATTACCTTTAGGCGAATGTCATCTTGAGGTACGTCTGCCCAGGCCTGGTGAACCTGCTGTGTCAGTTCATGGAGATTGCGGGGTGATCGTAAACGACGTCCACCATGTCCCACACGTGCTCAATTGGCGATAGGTCTGGAGACCTCGCGGGCCATGGCGGGCAGTTGACATCATGCAGACATGCCATGCTCATGTTTGCCGTGTGCGGTCTAGCGTTATCCTGCTAAAAGACTGCGCCCGGTAATGTGTGCAGAAAGGGCAGTAATACGGGGTGCAGAATCCCTGTGACGTACCGTGCTGTTGTCAGGGTGCCTTGGGTGGTGACTAAAGGCGTTCTGGTATCGTAGCCGATGGCACCCCAGACCATGATCCCGGGTGTTGGTCCACGATGGCGATACCGGATGCATTGTGCATTGGCACGTTCCAATGGTCTGCGCCACACACATCCGCGTCTGTCGTCGGTGTCCAAACAAAAGCGGGATTTGTCGCTGACAGACCACCGGGCGCCATTCCATTCGCCAGCCCACTCGTTCACGACACAATTGCAGTCGTATCGCGCGATGCTCAGGTGTCAAAGGAAGACACAACAATGGACGCCTGGCAGACATTGTCGCGGCGTGTAACCGGCGTGCTATTGTCGCTATTGGCACTGGAGCAGTACCGGGAATACTGATGTTGTCGCGAAGTTGCCGCAGGGTGATGATTCTGTCCGCTAGCGCTGTTCGCAGTATCCGCCTATCCGTACGAAATGACGTGCTTCTTCGGGCCTCAGAGCCTGGTCTTCTGGCATGTGTGCCTTCCTCTCGCCATTGCCTCCAACATCGGCCTACCGTCCGTCCGTCCCGCGACACATGGACAGCAATCCGTCTGGTTGACCATCCAGCCTCGGAGAGGCCAATAATCCGACCTCGTTCAAAGTCCGTTAATTGCCTGAACGGTTGTCGTTGTCGTCGTCGCGGCATTGAGACCGTTGTGCGGATTAAGTACTGTACGTTCACGAGCCAGTTGCTTCCTCCTTACTGCATGGAACGTCTCGCACAGGTGTCAACTGATGAGCCTATACAGGCACCCGGACACCCTGTATCAACCCAAATGGTCATGTCCCGTGAGCATGCATCTAATCGTTTACTAGTCGGAGGTAGACAACCCCCATCCTCCCACTAAATATGGATAAGGTCGGATAACTCCTTTTTGGTGGGCAATTTCTTTGCAAAGCAGTGTGAGTTTACATAACGGCCCTCTGATTCCATAGTTATACAATTTTTTCATTTATAAATCATCTTCTACCAAAGGCTCATTATCGTCCTCACCACTAACAGTCCAACCTATCTGCGAAGCTAATGGACGTACACGTGACTAAATTGGAACGATTAACGGATTGTGTTGTCCCAGTAAACTATCCAAGTTTCGTGCAGATAAGTGGCATACGAACTGAATTGTGAACAATATTGCTAAACTATCTATATATAATAACAAATATTAGACAAAAAAAATTTTCAAAATAGTTTAAATAATTCAGTTGGTATTCATTTTCTTGGATTCCTTATCTTTATTCTCTAATCGCCTTTTCGACACCTTTATACCTTTTCAAGGACTTTATAAGAATAGTATGATACTAAAAAAAAGTGTTTTCAAATTTTCATTTCCATATTGAGCACAGACTTCAAAGATCTTTCGAATAAGCTATCATTTTGATCCTCTTTGCAGGTCAAAATTGAGAGGATAGTTAACTGGCCATATCACTTCTGGTCATAATGACAAGTTCTCACTATCCTGATGCGAAGTGTCGGGTTAAATTATGAAGGTGTGTACAAAGCTTAGCTTTAATTACTACAAGGGCTAGAACAGGCCTGGATTAGAAGAAGATCGCGAGCAAACAGGAAACGTGGTATTTTATAATTTAAGTAATTTAATATTAATATTGACTGGTGTGAAACAGCTTTTCTATAAGTTCTGAAATGGTGAGAGCGCCGTCGCTCTAAAAAATTTCTTATTCCATTAAAAAATATTCCTATCCGCATCTATTAGTATATGAAGTATCTGACTTAACTGAGAAGAGAAACATGCCCCCCATAGAGTTCTATTTTGAATTCCGGGAGTCAAAGTGGATAAAATGTTGCTAAAGTTTTCCAAAAAGAAAAAGGGGTTTTCCCTTCTCTGCGTGTAGCGTAACCAAATAATCACCCACAAGGAAAATGTTAACAAGGAAGAGTTTATAGGCTATAAAACGTCGACTTGTGGTCACGGGCATTCCTTCTTCGGTAATAAATCATTCAGGGAAAAAGAAACAGAATGACACAGCGGAAACGGAAACCTCAGCCTCCCCCTAAGTCAGAGAGCCATGAATTTGTTCGAAGCGTTTCCTTTGTCCGTCCGTCGTCTCTAATGATTTCGGAACTCCGAGATTGAAATTAATCTGAAGCTGAAATTTACGAGGCTAATAGCAATGTTCGTCGGGAGAGGAAAAGAAGTCGAGGGATAGAAGAAACAATAAAATTAATATCGCTAAATTTTTATGTCAATGCACTATTAAAGAAAAGAGAAAAATTCTTTTTGTATTAAGTTCTTTTGCATGAGCTTCTTGCAAAGCATAGAAAAGAAAATTTCTCGAATTATTTTTGAACGTGGTTTCTGCCACCCCCCTTTTGTTTTAAGCGTCTTATTCTTCACGGCTAGAGAGCAAACGGAGTGAGTTTGGTCGGTGCACTGTTCTGGAAACTGTGAATATTTATGCAAAAGGCCGAGATAAGTTCCCCGCAATAAAATAGAAAATTCTTGAGGAAAGCTTTCTTCCTTTTTTATTCTTTCTTTCTCTTTCTCTTTGGGGGCTTTTGTTTGCTGGGAAATGGCAGGAAATTCTTGAAGGCAACCTGGTTGTTTCGTTTGTCGTTTTCTGTGCGATTTGAATCAAAGTGGCGCTTTTGAGACGTCGAATGTGACCACAAGTTGGTGCGTGGGAGGAGTTCTTGGAAGTCCCTTAGCCCGATTCCTCTCCTTGGGAATCGTCTTGAGATAGAAGGTGGAGACTGACGACATCCCAGCGACAGATTGGGGGCCCCGTTGGTTAGATTGGCAAAAGTCTTGCCCGCGTTAATTTGTCACTTCGTTTCCGTTAAGTGTCAACTGGTGCGTCTAAGGCCGGGCCTTCACGCGCGGATGGTCGCGAATTAGCCGTCGTTAATTGTCGTCTTTCGCGGCTCCAGCAGCCGGGCTGCCGGCTCATTACGCTGTTTATGATTCCATCATAATATTTCAAATGTGTGGGCGCTACAGATTCCAAACCATTAACATTCTTCCAGCTGCTAAGATTTAACTCGTTGCCCACGACCAGTGAGTGCAATGGGATTGGACATGCGCACACACACATACACATACACACACAACCATGGCTCGATGACTTTCATTTGCCTGCGACTTTCTCTCTAAATCTTTAGTGGTCGACCCCAACCAACGACACGAAAACTTCGACCCGGCGATCTTAGCGACACCTAACGAGACGATTTGTAAAAGCGGACTCCGATAGGCGGCGTTCTTCGACACCAACCAACACCCCCCCTCCTCCGCCTTCTTCCCTTCTATTTTCCCTTTCCATTCCTTTTCCCTTTGCTTACACCGAGATTAGTAAATCCTTTCGGCTTTCAACTGACTCCTCAGCCTCCTTAACGTCCTTTTTTTCCTCGCCCCCACGCACTCCAGCTCATTCCCTTTTATTATTTCGAATTAAACGTTATCTGCAGTCGCACAAAACTTTCTTAAGAAAGACTCGCTTCGCTACTGAGATCGTTTCTCTTTCTTTCCAATTTTACATCTTCGTTACTTTTGAGCTCAACCATTCGTTCAAGAGTTTTCATAAAATTGTTCAGCTAAAGAAGGGAAAAAAACACCAATTCACTTAGAGCCAATGTAACCCTGGATTGCTGTCAAGTTGGCAAAGGAAATGGAGAGCATTTTTGGAAGTTCGAATAATATTTAGCTGTAGAAGAATTATATTTATGTTCATGGTCAGTACATATTTGTTAAAAGCTAAGCACTTCAAAATAAGTCACAAAAACGCTGAAGTTTGATTAGAGGCAAATGTACCCAAGAATTTTGTGAATCTTTTACTCAAAGCGTTGTGATGGAATGTAACTATTGCGGCCACGGACTAGGAATAAAATTAAAACTGATAGTTAAGTTGCGCAAGATCTTGTGGTTTCTTTGAATATTTGAACAGTCTCGCAAGAAGAGGCTGACGCAAAAGCCCTTTGCCATTTTCGGATGTTATTGGAAAGATTCATTATTAGAAATGTAACAGAACTCAATTTTTTTTATGAAAATTCTTTTCTCCAATCTCAAAACAGTTTCAAGTTATAAATAAAATTAATCAATAACTTGAATAATTGAAAATACCAATGAATATTCGTATTACCATTTTCCATTATATATGGGCTCTTTTAGAGACAATTAATTAATAAATATGTTTAAGTGGGATCTAATAAGTATAATTATACACCACAACGTTAAATTAAAATAGAACTATCCGTTTATTTAAACAATTATAATTAGCAATTCATCAAATTTAATTTATCCTAAATAATTCATATAAAAATAAATTAACATCTGTAATAAAGGTTGATGTCTAACCCTTAAATTGATGAAGAAAATTAAATTAAAGAAAATTAATAATCATTAAAGAAAGGTTTACAAGAAATCATGTCAATATATAAACATGACAGTAGATATTAAAAGGAAGAATATAAAATGTAGAAATAAAACTCATAACTTCTGCTGAATAATATAAATAAATTCATAAAATATTCAGACACCCAATGGCTCTTCTAAATATTCAACAAGTAAAAATTCAAATATTTACAATAAAATATTAGGTATCATATCAGTAAAAATTTCATTCGAAAGTTAAGTCCATTAAACAGTTTCGATAACAAGCATTTTTTAAAACAAATATACAAATATATTCAAGTTGATAACCACTGTCATGAGTCACCTTAAACTCAGTCTAATACACTACGTTTACATGCACGTTTCGATCCGGATCGACTTGAGCTAATCCAAAAATGCCTCGCGTTTACATGCAGCTAACTCGATCCGAATCGAGATACCCTGTGGGTAAAGCTCTAGATTAGGAAAGTACGCCAGACTTTAGATTTGTCATCTGATACAGAATCCGCCATTGTTGGCCCAGTCGGCCTTATCACTTGAATTACGCTTCCTCTAAAATACGGCCGAAATATCATTTTTTAAAATTTTCTCATTATTATCGTCTGGAAATATAATTGACAATCAATAAATTTTGTAATTATTGATTTTTCCTTTAAATTTTGTTTTCAATTAAAATTTTCTATATATGAATAATAAGGTTGAGGTTATTTATAATGTTAACTAGATCAAGTTTTTGATTTATTTACACCTCAAAATAATAATTCCTTAATAACTTTTAAAATGCATTTGCATGTTTAAGTTTTTATACTTATTTTTATCAAAATATAATTTTATACATTCTTATCAAAACATAATTTTAATAGATTTTTATCAAAACATAATTTTAATAGATTTTTATCTAATTAATTTTAGATTTATATCAAAAACTTCAATTTAATAGTTTATTTTAATTTATAAATAATTATCAAATTATAATTTAATAAAATAGAAATTGTTAAATTGGAATTTTTGATATAAATATAAAAGTAATTTGATAAAAAATTATTAAATTACATTTTGATAAAAAAATATATATATAACCCCAATTTGATAGAAATTTGAAAAATTTTAATTTGGAAAAATGACATTTTGATAAAAAAAATTTACAAAAAAAACCTAAACATGCAATGTATTTTAAAATTTATTCATTTATTTATTTATAGATATTTATTGTGTTGAGGTGTAAATCAACCAAGAACTTATTTTAGCTAAAATTTTCTATATTTTTTTCTTTCAACCAAACAGCAAATTTAAACTCGATCCGGATCGGGGTGTTTACATGCACATTAGTGGATTGATCTCTTCCCTGGTTTCAAACCACCTCTTTCGACTGGATTGAATTCGATCCGGATCGGGCTGTTGAAGCCTGTTTACATGCCACTTTTTTCAGGATTGACTTGAAACTGGTCTCTCGATTCGGATCGAAAGTGTGCATGTAAACGCAGTGTTTGTCCAATCGACTTCTGATATAAAATCCTGATGTAAAATATTTTAATATAAAAATTCTTCCTTGAATAAGTAATTTTTAATGTTTTCATAGACCTCGATTTAAAAGATGACTTTTAGCAAAATTGTTTAATGGACTAACACTTCAAAGAAAATTCTTTCATTGGTTTGATTTGACAATTGATTGTAAATATTCAGATTGACTGGTTCTACAATAACAGCAAAAAACACAAAAAAAGCCAAGAAGTCTGAAATAATTGTATTTTACTCTTACTGGGATAGAAAGGTTTTAATTAAGCCTTTTTGTGTGTAAATTAAATGTTGGACACTACTTGAAGGATAGTTTTCTAAGGACAAAATAGGATGAAAATGTTCTTGGAAGTTTTTAAATAGACGACATCGTTTTGAGAAAAAAGACTTTGAAATGTGATGACGCTAATTTTTGTTCACTAATAACTTGGCTTCTATGCCAGCTATCTCCACGAAAATCGGACGGCTTACAGAGTCCATAGACTGTTAATCGTTCCAATAGTTACTAGTTTCAGAGATAGGCGCTCGATGCGGAACTTAGTTCATATCCGGCAGTACGGTCACCGAAACTAATGCACGTACATGGGCATAAATTAAAACGATTAACGGGCTATGTACTCCCCATAAGCCGTCCAATTTTTGTGGTAATAACTGGCATAGAAGCTAAGTTATTAGCCCATGTGTTGCGAACAAAAATTGACGTTATCACATTTCAAAAACATTTTTTTCGAAAGGTATGTCGTCTATTAAAAACTTATTTTCATCTTAATTTATTCTTATGATGAACCTCCTCCAGCATTTAATTTACACCTTGTATATGGGGTTACCGATAACAAAAACACTTTTTAATAAAGAAAACTATGCGTTACAACTTTACATGTACTATTACTTTACTATTCAAATTCACTCTCTCTTGATGCATGCCCTACATTTACGGCCGTCCTTACAGTTGAAGCTTTTATGACTGTCGAGGATAATGACAAAGAATCTATCTGTGTACAATTAACCTTTTTCTAACCTTTGGATAATTCTTAACTTAGCTAGATATATACACATATTTTATACACAAGCTATATCTTTTGCCATGTAATAAAGCAAATGCAGGCCAAATGGTGGCCGCATATTTTGCTGAAAATATTTGTGAACACATCTGCTGTCTAGTTAGTTAAAATTACAATAAAAAAATTTTCAATGGCGTTACCGTAAATGGGATGGGTGGGTTTACTGCATTTGGATTTAATTATTTATTTTATTAAATTAAATTTCAATTGTTGGGGTAGTGAGATTTTTTGCTTCATTTTTAATTCTATAATTCTCTCAGGTATTTTTCTACTATTAAAACGAAGAATAATTTTTCTTCTCAGAGGAATTCGTAAAAGTGCAAATAATAAAATAAATTGCATATCATAATGGGAAAGCATATTTGTGACATTCCTTTAATTTTATGTAAAATTAATTAAATAAATTAAAATTAATAAAATAATAATGATGATGATGAAAAGTCATTTTAATCCATAATTTTTAGATGATGTCCAACTTTTGAGGTCTAGATGTGATATCCAAATTGATGAGTAGTTTTCTTGATGATAATTACTGATAATCCCAATTTTTAGAAAAGAAGATTTTTAAGTTGAAATTCCAAGATAAGAAGTAATTTTTTTTTACTGATGATTAAAATTGAAGTATAGATGGTGATTTTTTTAAAATGCAAATAACGTTTTCAGGGAAAGCCTTCCCCTGCCCTGTCTTCAGTTCTTTAAATAATAACTTATATTATAAGAGTCGTACAAATGAAAACGAAAATTATTTATTTTATCTAAAGTGATACAAGGAAATTAAAAATACTCTCCAAATGCGTTAAGGCATTTATCCCACTGTATAACAAGGCGTGTAATTCCTTTATGGAAGAACTCTTTCGGTTGCGCGTGGAACCATTCCAAAACCTCTTCCTTCACTTCATCGTCCGACTGAAACCTGCGGCCTTTCAGATGTTTTTTGAGATCCCCAAACACGTGAAAGTCACATGGGGATAAGTCAGGGCTGTAAAGTGGATGCTGCATTACTTCCCAGTTGAACTTTTTGATGAGGTCTACCATTGTTTTCAAGGTGTGAGGACGCGCGTTGTCATGGAGAAGAAACACTCCTTCTGTAAGAAGTCCTTCTGAGATCGCGGTTTAGTAAGCATCGCTCATACGTCAAAATTGCGTAATATCAAAGCCTGGCGTATTTTGACGTATAAGCGATGCTTACTAAACCGCAATCTCAAGTCCAAAAACTCGACCCAGGACGCTTGCATTTGATGGCCGTGCGCAGTGCCTTCAATGTTTCCCCATATCGTGCTGCGTTAACTGTGGTACCTTTTTCAAGAAAGTCCAGTAAAATCGGGCCTTTGCGATCAAAAAACACGGTCAACATCACCTTCCCCGTGCTGTTTGCAATTGCTTTTGATTTTTCCGGGGGTTTGGTTGTTTGGACGAAGCGCAGAGCTTTGAAGCGCGAGCTATCATTCTTTCTCACGTGATGCAACACTTGCAACCTATTGTTCAATTTGCACGTGGGGTTTCGCAGTCGTTGAAAACAAAAACTTACGATCCTACACGTCGTCTTTTTTTTTCCCACACAAATTTTCGTTTTCATTTGTACGACCTTTATACTTCCAAGTGAAAAGATATTATATTTCTGACGTTTATTTTTTAATTTTATGATTATTAAGTGTAATTTATTAATTTATCTTGAGTGTTGAGATAATTTTCTTCATATAAATGAAATGTTGTAAAATTTCAGTTGAAGACTGAAGACAGCTGGCTGAGACTTTGCTCATCCCTCGTTATGAGCATTTGTATGTTACATTTCTTAAATCTTTATTTTAGTTCAGATATTTTTTAAAAAAATAATTTAATATATAAAGTATAGTTTGTGAAACAGGAATTTGAATTTTACAATATTATAGGCATATCTTTTTATTTTTTAATTTTCTTGCCAGACTACCTGAAAAGTTTTCAAATATGCAGCGATAATAGAATATCCTTAACTCCAACACAACAAAGAATTAATTCAATGTACTTTTCTATTTTCCTCAGTACAATTTTCCTCATCACAATATATTCAGTAATTTAATTTCAACTATTACATTAAAATTTAGCATTTTTAAAATCTGACACGGTATTAAATAATTAATTTTCTTTATTCAAAATTGAGTTTTTTTTTTAAAGTAGAGTTTTGCTGCAGTTTGCAGGATTGTATAACCAACGACGGAATATTTAATGCTTTTTTACGAAAATTGCTCCTACTGATTTCACTTAATTATTATTGGTATTTATTGAATTCATCTAATTGTATTAATTCGAGGATGTGGATCTAAAACATCTTTTAAATAGATATTTCATTTGAATTATTAATGAAACAAAAAATAATCTTTAACTTAAAGAAAATTAACGAGCCGCAGGTTGAAATTATAAATAGCACAGATGCATCACAACACAATTCCGTCGATCATGCTAATTGAACTCGGCTAACCTTCCATGGTTCGAAATTTGCACGGAATCACATTTAAGCTCCTTCCTTATAGAGGCATGAAAATCGTTTACCAATAGATTTAAAGAAGATAAGAAAATTGGATAAATCATAAATAATTATCACGAGTAAAAATTTTCAGAAATATAATATGTAATAGTCTGTAACAGGTAGTCTTCACATCTTTATTGCAATTTACAAAAAGTAGGTAGTTTAAGCTTAAGAGATCGCACATTAGATGCGCCTCAAATCAAATACAGTAGAACAATGGAAATGCTAGCTGAAAATTCCCACACTAAAATTCTATAGGCTAAATTATTATTTATTGAGAAGTTTCTTAATATTGTCGAGCAGTCAGGCGGCGTATATAATTATGTTTCTAATTTAATTTCTAGTTCATGTCTTTTGTTCAGAAACCTCTCTTTACATGTCATATTGTTCTTAGCGATTCAGTAGCTAGGGAAATGGAGATTTGAAAAAACATGCGAGACATTCTAGTTTACTAAAATAATTAATATATTTGAAGTGACAACTCTTCGTGAGTACCTTTATTAATTTACTGTGAAACAATAATCTGGTGCATATTACAATTCTTCGTATCTGCCTCGCCATTGTGACGAAGCACACGACAAACATTGTGCTCAACAGCTGACTCATATAGTTTTGAAAATATATATAAAAAAAGTAAAATTAAATTTAAAAAATGTGATCGGAAACTCAAAAAAATATTTTATCTGCCATCTAATTTCTCAAGATAATAAAGATCCGCAATTATGTAATGGAATTGATTCAATTTCAGGTGGTTATCTATTATAGAAACTTTTTTTTTTTATCTCGCTCGTTAAACACTACAACAGTGAAACTTTAAGCCTTAAGAATTATCTTACAAAACTCGTTTTCAATTATGCTTTAGTTTTCATATATATTAAGCATCTCGGATTTAATTTACATGCGAACATATTTAATGAGATTCGTATAAAATCATTCTTGTAAATTAAATATTAGATGTCTAGATGCTCTTTTGGGTTATTATTTAGATTGGACCAAGCCGATGGTACTCTTTATTGATATTATAAGGAGCAAATCCCAAAATTTATATAAAATTCTTGACCAAATCCTTTCAAGAAGACATGTTTATTTTAATGAATGAAAACTATGAAATTCTCTGATAACTATGTCACTGTAGCCAAGAATAACGGATTTAATTGTTTTAGGACATTTTTCTCGAATTTTGTATTGTTTACCTGATAATAATACATGGATTTATCATCAGAAACATTCAAGTTTCCATACTTATAAATCAATAAATTTATTAATAGCTTCATAAAATAACAAAACAAAGATGGTAAAATAAAATTACCTATTAATCCCTAAAATCTTGTGCCATATAATTACATTTTAATGACGTCATGATCCATTCCGTTTTATTTTAACATGATAATGTTTTAAGGCTGAACATCATTCAACAAAAAACGTGATGAAAAAATCGACACCAAAAAACGTTTTTTTGCATTATTGTGGCACGCTTAAGCATTGTTGGCGCCGGCTTGAAGCACACGCCGGAACTGAAAAGTCACCTGACTATTGTTGTCTGAACAACAATTTTTATTTAAATTTTTACTACCGAGATATTATGAAATATATTGAAAGTGTGGTAACAGATAGCGCCACTATACTTTGCTGTCTTACCTACTAATGAATCCTTGTGTATTGCAAGAAACTCTTTTCCCATTACAGTAAATATATTTTAGTACTCACAATTTAATTCATAAATTTTTATTTTGAAACATTGAAGAATCAATTAAATGTTCATTTAGATCTTCTGATGTTTTTTGAAGTCTTCATCTTATTTATAATTTATGCGCTTGTTGAATTTTTATGTGCTTTCAAGTGCTTAATTTATTTCTTCCTTCCTCTCTATAGTCAACAGCAATGTTCCCACCCAAAAAAAAGCGTTTGGGTGATACAATAATCATTATTATTTAATCAATAATACGGAGGTTTATTGTAATTTTAATTTTTCGTCATACAAAATACACTCGTTTTGTGATTTTAGATACTGAGAAAAGCTTGCACGTGCCGTGTTTGTGGTCCCACAATCGCGTAAGGGGACGCACCTTTAGCATAGACGCTGTGTTCACTCGACATATCGAGCGACTCGATACCCATCTTATATTTCATACATCAGTTATTATAAGCCCTTACTCGGTATTAACGATGTACATGATTTTGTAGACTCGTCCATTGATAAATAAATTAAAGTTATGTACTGTATAAAATATTTATTTGTATCTTTTAATCTAAAAACATTATCATGATTCAATGCTTCAGTCAGTAGATTCGAAACTAAGTCAACTTTTTTTTTCCTTATGTTTTTGTATTTTAAGTGATATTTATAATACACTTTTAATTATTTGTTTACAATTTTTTATACATTTTTTTCAATTTTTGATTATTTAAGAAGTAAAAGTGCAGATAATACTTCTTTACTTTTGTTTTGAAATAAAACTTAAATTTCGAGTTTTATTTAAAATTCACTTTAAAAGTCTGAAACTTCACTTATTAAAATTCACTATTTTAAATTCACTTTAGACTGGCTAATTAACTGTAGTCTGCCTTCTTTTCGAATTATTTGCATACATTTTTGGAAAATATTAAACTAAACATTATTTAATTTACTTCATTAGGTAATTGTTTATTTTAGATTCCCTAATAAAAGTAAGCACAATCGATTAATGTCTAGAAAAGAGAATTTATTTAAAATTTTGTGGAAGCACGTAGATAGTAGCAGAAGTACAAAATTTCTAACCAATTTAAACGAATTGAGACAAGTAACACTGGATTAAATGTATACAGAATTTATGAAATGGAGAATTCTCTGTAGTATCCTTCTTGATGAAGGCCTTGCAGTACATAGCGAGAAAGAAAACACACGACCATATAGAATTGTTTAATATAAACAGATTACAGAAAATAGCATCAAAATCTATGTAACATAGATAAGAAGTGGTAATTATTCTGATATTTTTCTACTTTGTGTGGTGACATAGATTTTGTCACTATCTTTTGTAATGTTATTTTATTGATTAAAAATTCTATATAGATTCACTTTAATTTTAGTTGTCTATCGTATTGGCCGACCACCAGCTGAAGGTGGTGGCCTTTGTGCAGCTAACTCCTCCGAAACGACAAGCGGTAGAAGCAAATAAAATTAATACAAACTCTTTTCTAAAAAAAAAAAAAGAAATGGTTTGGTTTGGTTTATTTGGTATTAACGTCCTTTTCAGCTACTATGACCATTTCAGGACGGCGTTATAGGGGCCGCAAATTTTGCCTCGAAAGGGTTCTTTAACGTGCAGCCGGCAAACGACTACACGGGACCAACGGCTTTACTTCCCTTCCGAAGGAAGTGCGTGAACTCAAGATTTTCCCCCTGAAAAAACCCTCGTCGTCCTCGGCCGGGATCGAACCCGCGTCCTCGGACATCAGAGGCAATCACGCAACCACTGAGCCACCGAGGCCAATAAAGAAATGACTATAGGATTAATAACAGCGAACAAAAGTAAATAAATTACACGTGTATGGACTCTTCTCATTTACACGATAATTTTCCTAAATTGTTTGCCTGTGATGAGCCATTTGCCTGTGGAGTTTTTATTGCCCCCTCCCTCGCGACCGGGGTGAGCTAATGCCAAGTCAATTTTGTTTTCACTGAAATCGACTTATAACCTCATGATTAAAGAAAATAGTTGAAATTTTGCGAAAAAATCTATTTATACGAACTTAGGTATAAATCTATATATACAGAGGGTGTTTGAAATTAAACTGACGTATAAATCTATATAGAATTTGTCCCAAAATTTTGCATACGAACAAACGTACATTCGGAAAAAAATTTTCGAAAAATTTTAACATATCTTCTCGAATCTCATTTTTATCCAAATTTTATGCAAAGTCAATTTTATAAAAGAAAAGATAGAAAGGAAGAGGAACCGGAGTAGGGAAGAGCAGAATGGAGGGAGGAAGACATGTGGGTATCCGGTTGTAGAGAAGGGAGCCATCTAAAAACTGTTAAGATGAAGAGTCAAATAAAAAAAGAACAGGTTTATTTTTTCCCAAGAAATTTAGGTTGACTATAGTTCGGGACAGGTTAACCTTGCAATGAAGTACAGGCAGTGAAAAGCCAAAGTGCATGCGCGGCTGAAAAATAGTTCTTAGCATTTTTTTTTTAAATTAAAATTATTTACTCGTCATATTTTACAAACTTAATACTTCACTTTCCAGTCATTTTTCATGCTTTTTATTTAATAATGAATGCGTAGACACCGTTTCGGAACTATATCTTATCATGGCAACATGATGGTTTCCACGCTGTCGCTATTCAAGTCACACGCCAGGCGCATAGGTATAGATTTTTCATGGGGGGGGGGGGGATTCATGAGCTTTTTCCACTGTCTAGCGGCCTATTTCACAATGTATTTCATTTATAAATGGGGGGGGGGGTTGAACCTACGTTGACGTAGGTAAGGGGTTGAACCCTTACGTACGTCCCTGTTACATACCTTCAAGTCAAATGAAGCAATTAGTTTTAAATGTTTACGTTAGATTATGTGAACAATTTCAAATAATTCTATAGCAAACAACTGTCCTGTCTTTAGTGTACGTTTTTCTTATTACCTACCTCCTCTTCCTTATTGATTCCGCCATTGATACAATGATCTCGCAATTGCACCTATTCCTTCATTGCAAGGTTAACCTCTCCCGAGCTATAGTAGTGAACGTTTGTGTAATCATATTAATTTTACGTGTCAAAGTGGGAAGCCTGTTCGAATGTACCATTTCAATTTGTTTTGTTAAAGCTAGATGTTATTCTATTTCATAATTTAGATATTCTTAGTAAATGAATACTAGAGATAACATGAGAAAGAAAGAAATTATGATCCTCTAGAAGAAATTTTAGAGAGAATAGTTTCCATTGTTTCGTTTGTTGGATTCTAGTATGAATGTGTAACTTTTTGGCCAACCACCATCTGGCTGTTTTCGTTTTTCAAAAAAAAAAAAATTTTTTTTCATTGAAATCGATTTAAAAAACTCATGAAAGAAAAAAAAAATATTTCTGTCTGCTTCATGCATGTATATGACCAAATTTTGTGCAGCTAACTTCTCCGAAACAAATGAAATTAATATTCACTTAGAGAATTCTTTAATATGTGCATTGACGTAATTTTTACGGCAATTGGTTAAACCTTAAGGAGATATTTTTTTTTATTTTCTAAAAAATAAAGTAACGGCTATAGCATTCATATTAGCGAAGAAACGTCAATAAGTTTTGTAAATAAATTGTTTGGGTTTAATGAGCCAGTTTGGAGTTATTTAGGTTTTTTTTAATTGAAACATTTTATTTTTCATGATTTGTGAAGATATGTTAAAATTTGGCGAAGAAATTTTTCCTTCTGTATATACAACCTCAGTCAATTAAGTTCGGTGAATGACGTCACACCCTAATCTGTGCGAGCTTTACGCGAGTAACAGTGCATGTGAATACAAGCCCAGTCATTGTTTAAGCAAGTTTCAGACAGGTAACGTTTGTGCGTGCAATGGTTTAGCAGATGCTCGTTTCTTCAGTTGAAGGTGTAGCGTGCGCACGTAACTGTGGATAATGGATCAAAGAGGAACACTGCCGTAATCGTGCAACAGTTTCTGGCCAACAAAGGGGTCGTATCCATAGCTCATCCACCTTATTCACCAGACTTGGCACCGGCAGACTTTTTCTTGTTCCCACGCCTGAAACGGGCCTTAAAGGGACACAGATTTGCGGACATTCCAGACATTCAAGCAAATGTGACACGTGGACTTAAAGCAATCCCTAAGGAGCTTCCAGGACTTATACACCCGATCCCAAAAGTATATTGCCTTCCAGGGTGATTATTTCGAAGGACAATAAAGTAAATGTGGCTCTATCTGTTTTACATTTTGTTGTGTGAACTCATTCACCGAACTTAATTGTCAGAGGTTGTATTACGTACATTCGTATGTGATCAAATTTTGTGCACCTAGCTCCTACAAAACGGGCTCATTAAAATTAATAATTTCTGAGTATAATATGATGGGTTCTGTAGAACCATTTGCTCATGTCCTTCGAAATAACAAAAACTCTGGGATTTAAATCTCTATTGCAAAATTTAACATTTGACATTGCAAACAGTGCAAAATAGGACCTAGGAGTATGCGAGAAGTATTAATTTTTGTTATTCCACCATTTCAATTTATTTGAAGGGAAACACTGAATGAGATGGTTATTATATTTAAATGAATTTAATGTTTACAGTTCTACTTAGCATAAAATACTTTTGCATAAAAATAAAGTTCAAAAAACGATTTAATTCGAAAGATTAACAAAATGCGCTGATTAAACGATTTTTCCCCCAAGTAAATCTAAGAGGGGAGAGCTACACAGTCTCTTTAAATTCCTTCCAGTGAATGGAGAGTGAGGGTGGATGGGGGAAAGAATCAAGGGTACACGGAAAGAGGGGTAGGAGAGATGGAGTTTAACCGGTAGACAAGACAAACACCTGAGCCATTATTCGTTGCGCAAGAAGACGTCTTCACCGTTGAATGGACGGACGGATGGACGATCGCAGGGAGGGTAGGAGACGGGAGGCAGGCGGCCGTTTCGAGGGTGGTGGAGGCGGCGGGGGTTTCCTCCGAATCCTCGGGGTGATTGACAGCGGCTGTCTGGTGGACAGTGGCACTTACAAAGCCCCTGCATAAATCTCCTTTGTAACCGATGGACCATACTTCACGGCGATGTGTGTTAGGAAGGGGACATTGGCGACCCAACTGCCCCGAATTACAAGAAAATTCAATCAGGACTTCTATATTTCACGGGGCGGACAGTTTAATGTAGCACGCCTCTGCAAAACGGAACCGATATTATGTTGCGCTCAAAACAAGAAAGTTTGGACGGACGGCTGGGAACATAAATCGGCCTTTCGAAACCTTTATGAGTCCAAGCCACGGCGACCACGTATAATTGTGATGGGCAAGTCGTTCACAAAAATTAGTTGGCGGGTGGAGGGACAGGGGTTCGGCCTGAGCGCCTCCAACAACGACGCTCCGCAATAAGAAATTTATTTTTCCGCCGGTTTGGGACTGTGCCATCTCTGGAATTCCGACAACCAATCTCTCCCGGCTGACGCGATGTGTGGGTGGGCGGGTGAGCCACCATTCCCAATTCTCCCCCTCCTCCTCCTTCATAATTCCATTGGAAGCAATATGGTGGCAGTGGCCTCGTAGCTATAACACCAACGGCACAAACAGCAGAATCAACCGAGTTAATTGTCACCAGGAGCAATGTTGTTACTCTACCCTTCCTGCCCTCCTCCAGACTCGCCACCCGCCCATCTTTTCGTCCTTCAAAATTCCACCATAGCTAAGCAATAGAAAAATGGATTATTTCTTATTATTTAGTAGTGACAACTGCCAGAATAATTTTTAAGAATAAAAATTGAAACACACTAACTAAATTTAATTAGATGCTAATTATGCAAATTTTTCATGACTTTTTTTTATCACATCGGCATAATGGAAGGCTATTTTTGAAATAAGATTTAAATATTACTAATAAGTTAATATGACCAAAAATTACCTTTAAGAAATAATCGTTTGATGCTGATGTTACAAACTTTCTCCAAAACAATTAGTATCATTTCATGCACTAGTGTTCTAACCACTTCTGTTTCAGATCGAATTGGCTATAAAGATTCAAAGTCCGTAAGGAGTTCATATGAAATTAAAAGTTGTACATTGGATTCTTTGAGAAAAAACATTATTATAAATATAGGATTAAGGGGGGTTGTTTCATATTTATGGTGACAATTGTTAAACAGTCGTAATACAGGTTTGAAATGCACGAGACTCGTGAAATTTTACACATTAGTTCGGTAACAATCGAACTTATCGTTCCGTTCTTCGTTTTCAAGTTTGCTGCCAAAATGCCCTGAAAATTTGAATCGTTTTGGGAAAGCTACGTCGTAGCCCTTTCCGACGCTGGTTACTCTTATTCCAAAATAATAGAACAGTGTAAGGAAAAAGGTTTCATTATTTCTAAGAATGATATAACAAACACAGAAGGCAAATGGATGCAAAGAATCAACAGTGCCTCGCCGGTGAACGAAAAGCACACTCCCGTTCTTCCCGTACTAAGACCAATATTAAAACAGAGAAGAGGCTAGTACTTAAGGAAAATTCGACAACACAAGATTGGAATCTGTTGCATCGATAAACCATATTATTCGTCAAGATTTGAAATTAGAACGTTGTCATAATTAGAGAATTTGGAATTAGAACGCCCGAGTTCACGTTTTGTTGCCAAGACACGTCGCAAAGAGGCGAACCAACAGCAGAAAACTGTATGAACACTATTTTGCAAGCAACAAATGGAGGCACTATCTATTGAGGCTTGGATCTAGTTATCGAGACACGGGCAATTTTTTATACGACTCGGTCGTCAATACAAGGAGTATTTTCTGAAAGGTGGCTTCTGAGTACAGCTACAATGGACATCTAACCATCAAAATGGTGGGATCTAAAGCAAAGTTAAATGCTACTACCTATAATCAGGAAAATATCTTGGAGCACGTATATCTTAACGTTATCACACGGTTATTTGGCCCTAGGGCGATTTTCATCGCGCTCCCCACCTCCTCCTTCCCGATATTGTCGGAGTTTCATCTCTTAGTTTCTCGGTATATTCAACAGGACTCACTGAGTCTATGACTTGGATTTTTTTGTTGCTATTAAGGAAATGAAGTTGCCAATATATCAGATAACAGTATTCTATCTCAGCAAGCAAGAAAAAATTTTAAAATGCTACAACATGTGTTTTTAGATAAACACAACGATGTCCTAAAGTCACTGGCACAATAACGCCCGAAACACATTTTCTTGTGTTTTGCATAACTGTTTGAGCTATTCTATAATTTGATATAAACTGAATGTCAGTGTATAATGAAGACGGATAAGTTCTTTTAAGATTCACTAAAATGTAGTCAATAATTCATGGCCACCCTGTATCTCTAAAAATGTATAATTATACCTATTCACTTTTTGTTTATAGGGCGCCCTAGATAGAAATGATATTAATAAAAGACATTTTTTTTTATTATATTCGTAGGGCTATTATATTATTATTATTTTTTGAATTGTCCTTTATAGGTCCAAAAACTTTCTTGGATACTAGGCGCTGTTCTTTTGTCGCTGACTAAGGACTCCGACAATGAAATCTACTGTAGTTGGAGCTCAGAACTTATGTGATAATTACAATGAAGAAAAGTGAAGGGAGAATTTCGCAATCTGGACTCGAACCAGGGACTACGATTTTCGCTGCCGCTGCTCGCTGCTCGCTGTGGTTCGAGGTCAGGTCGAGATATTTTTCCTTCCCTTTTCTACATTGCAATTAGGAGATGCTTCAAGAATTTTCTTCAGATTTTTATATTCTCTTTGAGTAGAATTTCTTTCTTTAGAACTTTTGAAATTAATATCACTCTTGGACAGAGTCACATTCTATAGTGTTTTTTTCGTTGTACACATACATCCTGACCAGTTGTTATTCCATGTTGACATTTTAAACATTTACCTTTTTTATAAAGTTCAGCGAACGACAGGTGCTAAAATTAATTAATCGGATGGACAACCGTTTAAAGAATATGATAACAGTGGATAAATATTTCCAATAACCCTGGGATTTAGAATAATTACAAAAAATATTATTTGCTCAATGTTGAAACATGTTTAATTATTTTTTGAGCGTTGAAAAATTAATTTTTTTAACACTTTAAGAATGCAGACAATATAAAAAATAAATAAGAGAAAGCAGTTCGCGTTTAAAGCGCGTTAATTGTGCGTTAATAATTCTTCGAACGAATTTCTTGTTACAACTCTTTGCCGTCGGTCCAATCAGATGGCGGTTCCTTCAACTTCTGTCAAATATGATTGACGCCGCTGGAGTAAACTTCTTTTTTTTCTCACACCCCCCTTAACTCCCTCTCTCTTTTCTCCTTCCTGTTTCAATTTAAACGCAACGCTTTGTTTAATTAATTTTTTGTCAGATTAAATGCATGGCTTCAGTAAATCAAACGGTGTTGTGAATTTATGCGTGCGCACCCTTATCCCCCTCCCTTGTACGGGCTACTGCGATTTTCTGCTGTAGTTGTTGTTGTTGTTGAAGGGGAATACTTTTCGTT
This sequence comes from Rhysida immarginata, assembly GCA_023313115.1. Classification (NCBI taxonomy): domain Eukaryota; kingdom Metazoa; phylum Arthropoda; class Chilopoda; order Scolopendromorpha; family Scolopendridae; genus Rhysida; species Rhysida immarginata. The sequence continues at coordinate 1,130,337 of JAHWFO010024403.1, read as the reverse complement.
GCTGTGAGGCAGGTGGCGCCGGCTTTGGTACCCATTAGCCATCTCCATGCCACTTTTCTATTATTGCCAACAGGACCCATCCTTCTAAGGCATTAACTCGGAAGCTCTTCTGGGGGTGATAAGCAAATAGAACGTCCGATGGGTTGATTTTCTTTTAACACCGCGCTAATCGTCATGCATGATTTATGCACGCCACCAGACTATAATGACGCTAAACTGAATTACATTCATTATCACCCGTCGATTGGTTAACCGTGTAGAAGAATTGCCTGTAACTTTAACGTCTCTGTGTGCATTGCATATGAAATGAACAAGTTGCTTAATCGGTTTTTTTTATGTATAATTAACAGGAATGGCCACGTCATGGTACATGTTTCAGAGGATTGATACTTTTACTGAATATATGGGCTTTTCATTCGGTTTTAATGAAGTACGAGTAAATATTCGTAAGTGATATTTATTTACACGAATTGCAGGAAATCGGTGCAGTAGATGCAGAAAAGTATTTGTGTATAGACGGAAATCGATGTACTCATACCTATTGTAAAAAGCTGGATATAATAGATTTTAAATTTAGAGACTGATTTAAACATACGAAGAGCTTTAGTACATAAACATTCGAATTGGTTTGTTTCTGGAGGATTGATAAATCTTAACTATTTTTTGTGCTTTATTATGTCGCCAGAGCTGGTATCGTAAATAATATAAACTTTGAATGGCAAAAAGGATTTCTTAAAGCTTTTCTATTGTTTGGCGTTAAGTCTGATTTTAAAAACGAGACAATAATGATTTGCTTTTATCAGTTATATAGCAAAAAAAAAAGAAAAAAAGAAAAAGAAAAAAAAGCAGAAACATGGTCCTATGCCTCATATTAATAAACCCTTAAGGAATGACATTACCAAGTACCGAAAGGCTAAACTAATCGCCGTCAAATAAACTATTTGAAACATAATTCCAAAATTTTTGAATTGCTTTTAAAAACCTTAAAACAGGTTCTAGTGATTCAAATTCGATAATCTATGAATTTTATAACTATTGTTCATTGCTGCGGTGTCGTCATCTTGACATAAACTGACGTGAGACTTTTCAGACGCGCCCGGGAGACCTCTAGCGGCAATGAAACAAAACTTGGCGATCCCCTCTTTTCAACGGAATTCAGATCGTTTATTTGCGATCAAAGGATGTGTAGCCATAGTATTTTGAAATCTCGTGAAGATTTTTGATGCACCCTGTATTTACTTACTTACTTACTTTTCAAACCCACTTACCCGTTACGGTCGCGGGGGCAGCAGCAGTCCTATGGAGGATCTCCAGCGATCGCGATCTTCCGCCATCAGCGCATGTCCTCCCTGGTAATACCCGAGCGACTCGAACCCAGATTCTCCATGTAGTCTAGCCACCTGGCTCTAGGCCGACCCCTTGGTATCTTACCCATCGGCTTGGAAAATAACAACTGCCTAGGAAGATCAGTTTGCGGCATTCGTATCAAGTGACCATACCAGCGCAACTGAGATCTCTCAATGAGGAGAAGTAGCGGCTCAAGACTTACAGATTCCCTTATTGTGCTGCTGTGCACTCTATCTAGTAGGGTAACACCTGCCACACCTCTCAGAAATCTCATTTCGGATCGCACTCTTTCGGTCATTACCCAAGACTCATGATCATAGGTGAGATTGGGGACTAAGATAGATTTGAAGACGGAGAGCTTGGCTGTGTTTCCTAGCTCCCGGATCGCCACAGTTCACGTCTGCCACAGCTTGCTGCACCGATCCGAGCATCCAATTCTGTTTCCTGCCGCCCATCACTCGTGAATGCAATCCCGAGATACTTGAACTTCTCCACCTGTCTCAATGGGGCTCCCCTAATATGGAAAGCGCACTGAGCAGGCTGTCTTGAAAGGACCAGAACCTTCACATTTGCACCCTGTATTTAAATTCAAAATTTCATTAGAAGTTGCCAATGTTTCTCCGTCTTAATAATTGGCCAAACAATGTCGTAAACATTTGCATAATGGCCACTCAGTTACAGCACATTTGACATTGACCTTTAAACTTTTAATAAGATTTTTTAATACTCCGAAAGTATCAAAAGGCACATATGATGGGCTATATTTTAAGCTCTCTCTCGAATTTTTACGTGTTCGAAAAGATGCCGGATAAACCCATAGATGCACAGGGGTTTAAGTTTTCTTAAACATTACATAGAGACAATACAGAAACGTTTTTGAGTTAATTGCGGCATATCAACAGTAAATTCAAACCAGATTACATTTGCATGAGACTCAGCTGAATTTGCACTGAAATAGAAGGATATCTTCCATAACGAACTAAGTAATTTCGCGAGTACATGGGTGTAAATATATGTTAATAAATAAATCATCTAAGAGGACAGTTATTATTTATCATAAAATAATATTGTCTGTAGCATCGCCCCAAACAGAGTTTAGAGCAAGAACTGTATTACACAAAGACTACTGTGCAATAATAATTACTGATCGTCATGTCAATAATTAATAGTGAGTGAAATGGAGCTGGGTTTAACTTACAATACCGACCGCATTGATTGTGGCTGTGTTGCATTTTTTTAAACTGATAATGAATAATAATAATATAATTACATTGGT
>JAHWFO010024403.1:1102432-1127704 GCA_023313115.1 Rhysida immarginata | reverse complement strand
GCGTTCTGGGAGCATCTGGAAACCGGTTCTGTAGAAATCTTCAGGCTTGATGTCGAAACCACGTCAGGACAGCCTTTTTCACTTCCTCATTGGAGCCGAACCTCTGCCCCCCCCCAAGAACTCTTTCAATGGTCCAAAAAGGTGATAGTCGCAAGAGGAGAGATCCGGGCTGTATGTAGGATATGGTAAGATGTCCCATTTGATTCCGTCAGTGTGTCTATAGTCAGTTTGGCTGTGTGTGGTTTGGCATTGTCTTGCAGAAAACAAACACCAGTTGTGTGTCAGTGTGTCTATAGTCAGTTGCTTTTTCCTTAGTGCCGGCTTCAGGGACGTTCTCAAAATGTCACAGTAGTAGTTGCTTTTTCCTTATTGCCGATGGATTCTCGCCCTCCTTCAAAATTTTGGCACCAAAGACGGATGATCGAGACAAACATGACTCGGTGAACTGTCTTTGAAGTCTGTGATGAATTTCAGATGCTTTCACACCTTCGTTGTGAAGAAACTTGATGATTATTCGTTGTTCCACTTTGGTTTAAACAAACAATCGGTTTTCACGACAACCGGATGAGTGGTGCTGCATTTGCATGACAGCGGTAGTTGCATCCCAGCAATGAAATTATAGACTTTTACAACTATAAAATTTACAAAAAATAAAGTCCGGGTCAAATTTGAACGCTCCTCGTAGGCCGAGTAACAATCCAACCTACATTGTTCATATCAAAAGATAAAATGCCGCTTGTTGAAATACAAGATAAACAATGAAGATTGGAATGTTGCTCGACCTGCTGTGGTCAGGTGGTTTTTCAGGGCCGGGGCATATCTTTCTTCTCAGCTGTGGCTAATAGTACAGGGATACGAGAAAGACAGGCCCTGGCGCTCAAAAGTCACCTGACCATGTTAGTCTGAGCAACAATCTGAACAATCGTTCATCTTAACAAAACTCTCAGCTAATGTTACATGCGCGTACCCTACCACATTCTCAGTCTTATTCATATCTCTCTAGCCAACACCACCTCTACTCAAAGCTTGAGCGCGAACTTTTCATACATTGTTACATCATCATACGGAGTCATGTTTAATCGTATTTCTACCAATAATATGCTAGCCCTAAATTATGACTACGCATGATGATGTAACAATGTATGAAATTTTCACGCTCAGGCTTCAGGTGGTGTTGCTCTAGCCCGCTCTTAGCAGTTTCCATAATATTTTGTTGCTGATTAGTATTGGCAAGCCAGTATTTTGTAGCTTTTCTAGTTCAGCATCACAAAAAGCACTTCTAAAAATAAATGTATATGACATAATTTAAAATTATAAAGAAAAGTAACTTAGCTTAAGAATGAGTGGAATGACTCGCGAAACATTATCATACATTTTTAATTGGGTTTGCGGAAATCGTATTTTATTGGTTCTTAAATTATCCTATGTAAATAGAAAACAATAAAGTTGTTGTTACACTTTTTGTTAATAACAATCTGTTCAGGGTCCAAAAGTTTAAAGGCACTCCTCCTAACGTCAATGGGTTCGAATCTGTGCTAATTAATTTGTCTAAAAATAATATATAAAGCTAGTTAAGCTACAAAACAGTCATTCTGAAGCCAACGTTTAAGCATTACCACATGCCTCGAGCTACTATTGCACTTAAATGACGCCTAAAACCAGAAGGCAAGTTTGTAAAAGAAATTTGTGAATTTAATGAACGTTCCAAAGCTTTCGTATATGCAGTTATTGCACGAGGAGGAAATATTGCTGAAAAGAAGAAACGATCCAGTCGGCCAAACTGCACGCGCCGATCGCAAATCGCTCATCTTGAGACTAAATAGCGGATGGAGCGGGTAGACAGATTTCACCACAACCGCCCCAGAAAGCATCTCATTCGACAGTCCATCGTCGATTTACCCAGAATCCGCATTTAATTTTTGTAAAAATGACTAAACGACACAAAATGTATGCATCGCATCTGCAAGGAAGATTAGACTGGGCAAAATCACAAATGTCGTGGCGAGATCAGTGGATGTTAATAATACGAGGGGCGTTAAAATTTGACCTGGACTTTATTTTTTTGTAAATTTCATTGTTGTAAAAATCTAAACTTTCATTGTTGGGATGGCAACTATCTCCTGTCATGCAAATGCAGCACCACTCATCCGGTTGCCATGACAACCGATTGTTTGTTTCTACATAATGGCGGACAGCGATGTGTCGACCAAAGTGGAACAACGAATAATCATCAAGTTTATCCACAACAAACGTGAGAAAGCACTTGAAATTCATCACAGACTTCAAAGACAGTTCACCGAGTTATGCTTGTCTCGATCATCCGTCTTTGCTTGGTGCCGAAAGTTTGAAGGAGGGCGAGAATCCACCGGCAATGAACCTCAAAAGGCAAGGCCAGCAACTGCTGTCAATGATGGCATCATCGCACGAACAAATGAGCTGATAAGGGACAACAGGCAGATTCATGTCCGAGAACTGGCTTCGCTACTGAACATCAGCACTGGCAGTGTGGAGCAGTGTGGCCAGTGTGGCCAGTTTGGCATTTTTTTTTCATGCGCTTCTTCTTTGTTGGGCATTGTTAATAAAAATTAAACAATGCACAAAACAATGAAAACAAGGATAAGCGCTTAAAAATGCCAAACTGGCCACACTGGTGTGGAGACCATCATCCTCGATAAGCTGAAATTCTAGATCTGTGTTAGTTGAGTCCCTAAGCAACTCTCCGAGGATCACAAAACCATCCGGTGGAAATCTGTTCCATGCTGCTGCAGCGATATGACAGGGATGGTGACAGCTTCCTAAGGCGTGTTGTGACCCCCGACGAGACATGGATTCTTCACCTTACTTTTGAAAGCAAGCGTGCGAGCATGGAGTGCCGACACACTGATTCACCACGACCCAAGAAATTCAAGATGACACAGTCGGCAACGAAAATGATGGCGACTGTATTCTGGGACATTAACTGTATCATTCATGTCGATTTTCTGGAAGAACGTCGAACCATAAATGCATCCTATTACTGTGACATTTGAGGACGTCCCTGAAACCGGCACTAAGAAAAAGCGACCAGGATTCCTTACCAGTGGGTTTTGTTTTCTGGCAAAACAATGCCAGACCACACACAGCCAAACTGACTATGGACACACAGACGGAACTCAAATAGGACATCTTACCACATCTTCCATACACCCAAGATCTCTCCCCTTGTGACTATCACCTTTTTTAGACCATTTGAAGAATTCTTGGGAGAGCAGAGGTTCGGCTCCAATGAGGAAGTGAAAAAGGCTGTCCTGACGTGGTTTCGACATCAGCCTGAAGATTTCTACCGAAATGGTATCCAGATGCTCTCAGAACGCTGGAAAAAAAGTGTAGAGAAGCAAGGAGAGTTCTTTGAGAAAAAACTTGTGTCTGTGTGTGTGTGCGTGTGTGTGTGTGTGTGTGCGTGTGTGTGTGTGTGTGTGTTGTAGTTTACTGATTTCATAAAAAATAAAGTCCAGGTGAAATTTGAATGCCCTTCGTAGTTAGTGATAAAAAGAAGTGGAATCTTGATGGATCTGACGGAAACAATTGTTCAGGCATGATAGTCGTAAGGAGGAGGTTCTGGGAAAGTATGGGAGAGGAAGAGTCTTTTAACGGTACAATTACCCTGGCTATTTTTAAAGGTAGACACGAGTTAGCAGACTATCAATCGGTCTTAGAGCAACAGCTGTTAGCATTTCTTTATCTGCTTGCTGGGGAAAATACCATATTTCAAGTAACCGGATGGCGCGCCCATACATAGGTCGAAGTCAACAAAATCTTGGTTCGAAAAGCATCACATCACAATTATGGAATGTTCAGCTAGAAGTCCTGATTTTTAAGTCCATCTAAAATGTATAGGATGCCAAGACACGCCGGGTATATGTCAACGAATGCCAATTTTCCCATATGAAGGATTTACAGATTGCGGACTGTTGGTGCAAACTTGAACACAGGTAATTCGAACTTTAGTCATATCAATGACAGAACGCGTCTTCAAACTTATAAAGGCCAATGTACTTTTGGGACACTCAAAAGGAATGTTACCAAGAAATAATGTAATAACTAGGCTACTGTTTGTTTTATCATTTTTTACCGGAAAACTTGAACAGTGCTGTTCTAAGATCCCTATGAATCAAATAAAACCATCATGTTACTACCCGTATAGCACGAATCCTTCTTGAGCTACGTTACTTTACTTTATAATTTTGAGACATTATTTAGGCAGGTCTATTTTAGGCATCACTTTTTACGATGCTCGTATATTTATCACGAAACACTAGTCACATGATAAAATGAATTTCCTGTCACATGACACTTCAGGGCGTCCAGCTTTTTCATTATGGAAATATGGTCATCCTAAATTCATTTAAAATAGGTCGTGCCTTTAATAGTGGTCAATCATTGTAATAAGCAAACTGTGTTTAAAATGACAAAAAATGGTGCCTTATGAACAAACATTACATAAAATTTTCGAAATCGATGGTCATACACATTAGGACTTTCAATTTACATTTGCTCTTATCTGTTAGATAAACTGATTGCCTGCAAAAAATTATTCATAAATTTCGCCCTTTTACATCAGCCATGTTATGCGTATTGTTTTTGCTATTACATCATAGCTTTGTTTATTTTTAAAATCACGTGCGTTTCTTATTTACTAATGTCATTTAAAGCGCTATCCCTCAAGGGTTCTGATGCTCTGACGAAAGCGGCAGCTTCAGCAAACGGATCGATATTACGATTGGCTTAGAACAAAGGACTTGCGTGCATTTGATTTCTTTGAATATAGCGCTTATTAATACGTTTTTATATATAAGAGGTGGTGGAGGTGGTGATGGTGCTGAGTAAGATTTAGGGCTTTAATTTTCGTGGAGGTGAGAGTGGCGTCGGTCGGGTGACGTAGACGTTGCGCGGTTAGACACGATCGGAACGCGGCACCGCAACGGCGATAAGCCTCGTCACCGAGATGACACTTATTATTCGAGTTGCTGAAACACGACAAAAGAAGACCTCCCTCTTCTCAGGACGATCAAATTCAGCCGACATTCGAACGAAATAACCCGGGACTCGCAGGAAATAAAAGGAAATATTAAAAGAGTTATCAAAAGGAGGAGAAAAAGTCAATAAAAGGGTCAGTGAATGGTTACGGTCGTCTAAAAACTGTAGGAGTTGCATCATTAAAGGTTAATTGCCTTAAATAAAAGGCTAAGAAGATTTTTCAGACGAATTCGGTTAAGCTACCCTAATGTTTTTTAACTTTCTTCTCTTACGCTAATACACTCACAAACATCTGTTCAATATTTTATTGGATCCTCTTTAGCCGGAACTGCAGCATGTAGGCGGATTGGCATAGAGTCAACAACGTCTTGAAGCACTTGTAAGTTAATGCGTTCAGCAGTCATTCCTTTAGTTCTCGCGTTCATCAGTAAGTCATTCACCAGTAAGTCATTCCTACGTCGTTCCAACATGCCCCAAAATTCTCTCCTGCGTTCAGATTCGGGCACTGGGAAGATCAAAGTAAAGACAGAAGTCGTTTTCGTACTCACTAAATTACTGCTGGACCATCAATGCGCGAGGAATATCATTAGATACTCCTGAATATCAGGGGACAAGTTACATATAAGCAAATGCGGTCCACACAATAACACCACCACCAGAACCTTGAGAAAGATTCGCATAAGATCGTGTCGTTTGCTGTATGAGAAAATAAGAGGAATTTGGCCCTCTGAACAGCATCCACAGAGCGATTATTAGTATAAGGTGCATATGACACTCAAGATAATTTACAATTGTTTTTAATTTTAGAATTTTTACCATTGGCATAACCTTAATAAAAAAGTTTTTGTGAGTGGTAACGTTGGATCTGAGAGACCCAAGTGCACTTTAACACATTAATAACTGGAAGAAAACTAAATGTAACCAAACTTGAGAGACTAATAGTATTGAGAGAATTGGGCAGACAGGAAAGTACAAGGAGATTGACATTGAAAAACTCATTTATAGTAATGAGAACAAATGGAGCCAGAAACTGTGGACACAACTTGACAAGAACGACAGGAAACCACTAATCCACATAAGATATTTATTAAAACGTATGCGCATTTCGGCAGCCAAGCTGCCTTCTTCAGCGTATACGTTTTAATAAATATCTTATGTGGATTAGTGGTTTCCTGTCGTTCTTGTCATTTATAGTACTTTAAATCATATTGAGAATAGCTTATCAATCAAGGGCTAGCTTTCTGAGATCTTTAGTTTGAAGAACATGGCAAAACAAGTAAATAAATAATCAAGGAAAAACCAAAAACTTACTTGTGAGATGAATTCACTTCTCTTTCCGAGGTCTTTGGGTTCAAGGAGATGAACAATCAAGGAAAACTACAAAAAAGTTGATTTCTAGTTGAATTCACTTCACATGCTGTAGTTCCGGTCAAAGAGCATCTAATAAAATAATGAATAGATGTTTGTGTGTGTATTGGCGTAGGACAAGAAAGTTAGAGAACGTTGGAGAAGCTTAATCCCATTCGTTTTCAAATGTCCAGTCACGACGTTCAAGGTGTTCAGCTTTTTCAATTATAGAGGAACTTTCTTGTTCATTGGAGAAATCAGGAGTTTTCATATAACCATACGGCTGCTGATTTGGATTCGCTTCAATTCACCGCGCATGTAGTTCTGCCAGATATGGGTCAGGAATAGACTTGGTTAAAATAAACAATTAAGGAATAACATAACCAAGTGCGCGAAAGGCTAACCTAGTCGCCGTCACCAGGAAGTTGAAACTTAATGTTTCCGATGATAAGAATCGTTTTAACCGCCATCACCAAGTTTTAGAATCGTTTTTGAAAACATTGAACAGGTTCTAGTGAAACAAATTCAACCATATTCGAACTTATTAATTATTATTATTATTCATGACTCTTCATCGTCACGACTTATTTGATATATAAGGGTTCATTCCAACTGGACAGAAACTGTAAAATCCTAGAGTTCCCACAAGCCAAACATCGGCCTCGGTGGCTCAGTGGTTGCGTGATCGTCTCTGATGCCCGAGGACGCGGGTTCGACCTTAGCCGAGGATTTTTTTCAGGGGGAAAATCCTGAAATCACGGAAGGGAAGTAAAGCCGTTGGTCCCGTATAGTCGTTTGCCGGCTGCACGTTAAAGAACCCTTGCGGCCCTTATAACCCTACTCGATGGAGCAGAAACCATGACTCATCAGAGAAGGCAACTCTTTGCCAATGACGAGAGGTGCAATTCCTGCGCTGCAATACAAAATTGCCCCATAAGGTTCGCTGTACTGTCCTTGTCGACATACGTCTGGCAGCCCTGACATCTGGACGACGAGTTGCTTAACTCTTGCATGTGGATTGGTCTCACATATCTTCCCAGTCGACGTTCACCTGTTCCATTAATGGCAGGTGGGGCTTTGTAGTTTCGATGTCGTTTATTCGCAATGGTACCCTTTGTACAATCTCGGTATACTTTAATCACTGCCACTTGCAAGCAGTTAACAAACAGCGCAGTTTCGGAAATAATGTGATATGAACAGCCCGAAATCCAATGATACGATTAATCGCTCGTTTGACCCATGACAGCTATGACTGAAGTATATGTGCTGAGTACAGACATTTCATTTCTTTTATCCACCAAGCGAGCGCGCGCCACGTTTTTTACTTCCTTGTACTAAGTAAAGGAAGTATTGTAACCGAAATTTTTCAGATTTCAACGGAAATATACATTTTGACCATCCCTGAATCCATTTTGACTAGTTTCGGCGTGACGTCTGTACCTACGTACTGTAACGGGCAAAAATATGTGAGGTTCTCCTTCTTGATTGATAGAACACTCCCCCGTACGGAGCTCTTCCTAAACAGGGAATAAAAACAACAGAATCATTAATAAGACGATTTAAAGTTCCTTGTTAAAAAAAATGATTATACTATTCAAAATATCAATAAACCCCAATACTTAACTTCTCCTTAAACTTTCAAAGGATGAAAGAAAAGAACAAAACTAACATATACGATTGGTTCATCGTGTCTGGGAATAGGTAAAGATTTGCTTATAGACAACTATGTCTGACAAAAAAAAAACCGGGGCTTTATTGCAAAAATTTCGACTATTATGGAAATTTACAATTGGCTAGAGAAATATTCCTTAGAAGTAAACTAAAATATTTCAGTGTCTCTACATCGGTGAATCATTCGTCTTTCGCCGCCGGGCGTTCAGAGAAAAAAAAAAAATTTATTACATTCACTTCTGAATAATTCGTTCAATCTAATCAATAGCAGTTCAAAGTTTAACAAATTCGCGAGATCATCTCAGGTAAGTGTCAACAAATTAAACACAAAATCTTCCCTTTAGTTTTAAGCGTCGCTTTCGTCGTTCGTAATACGTCCTAAATCGCGCATCATTATCTTAGAGTCCGACAAGAAGTCTACACAAAGTCACTGGTAAGTATTTTAGTTTTTTAAATAGAAGTATTCTTTTCTATCCATTTCTTGTTACATTTTTCTCCTTTTAATCTTCTTATTGTTTTTTCTTTTCCGCAATGCTATTTTTTTTTACTAGTTATAACGTTAAACACGTCGTGATGATGAATCATAATCATTTTTATATTTTTTTTTATCTCAAACATTCGTGGCAGAAGTAAGCAACAGCAAGGAAAGGAAGGAAAACTAACGCTAGGCTAATAATAACGGGACAGGGGAAGGGAAGACTCAAATCCGCAAAGAGCGAACGGATTTGTGTGTGTTAGTGGGATTCTTACTGCGCTAAAACCTTAAGGCTAAATCTTACGAAACCAACACATTCTTAGTCATCATCACACTCTTCTTGCGATGTATGATTTCTTTACGGGAATAGCACATCCTCAGCGTGTAGAAACTCTGCGCGGAGAAACTCTGCGTTGCGTCCCATGGAAAAGCGATTATGTACACCGCTACAATTCCCGATCAATAGTTCTTTACTCTCAGAACGTCTTGTTTTCTATCACATCCTTTTGGTTCGAAGTTAAGTAAGTCCTTCTTATCTGCATAAATATTTCACTTCTTAAACATCAACTTCAACGTCGGATTTTGAACTACTACGTCGATCGCCGTATACAATGTAGGTAAGTTTTCTTTACAACTTTGGAGTAGAAAAAAGATTATCAGGAAGACCGACTCCGAGTTCCGAATCGCTTCCATCGTAGTCGCTTCCATCCTTGCCGTCTCGTCTGATGGCGGCCGTCGTTCTACCTTTCACTTTTTCTTATATCTATCCTTTCCTTTTTTTAACGACTAGCAGCTCGTACAACAAAGCTCATTTGTTTGCGAAACATTGTTGACTTCGACCATTGTTTATACTTCTTCACAACAGAAGGACCGTCTATAATTCACGTCGACAATCAATTTACACAAAACAATTTCGTCATGTCTATCTTAACTCTCGGTCTAAATAATAGCACGAGACTAAAACAGGAGGGGGGGGAGGGTGGAGAAAGGAGAAAGACAGAATTGTAACGCCAAAACTGGTCGTTACAGTACGTACGTATGTATCTCGCATAACTCAAAAACGATTAGCTGTGGAATGTTGAAATTTTGTAGTTAGGACTGTTGTACCATCTAGTTGTGCACCTCCCTTTTTCATTGTAATCGACTGGGCCAAAAATGTGTATTTGTGGTCTCCACAATAGAATTTCTTACATGTCTATGGAGTTTTGTTTGCGTGGAGCAATTTGTGACATCGGCGTTTGATTGTTGGACAGCGTATAGTCGTGATCAATGACGTATATTAAAGATAGACTCCGAATCCTATTGTTGTAGCATGAAGCAAATTGGGAAGCTCCATGCCCAGAACTGTCATGGCCGAAAGTGAGTGAAGATGATGCAAAAGACATGGCTAAACAGAAGAGTAACTGATTAATAATTCTTTCACACGCCGATCACGAACGGATAAGTTTACCTTTTCGTTTACTTTGTATTTGAAGTATTTATTATATTTTATAAACAATTTTTCGATCACGGTTTCAATTTCAATTTCGTTTCGATTGTCTTTCAGTTACGTATTTTCATTTTAGTTACGTATTTTTGATTTATTTTTGTGGAAAATGATTCCTGATCCTATTTCTTGTTTGTTTGTACATTTGTACGCAGTTTAACTTTGAGCAATGGTTTTGAATTAATTATTCCTCAGGCCCAAAATCTTCAGAAACAAAGCAGCCAGACAGCTAATTACTCCACGGCTCACTCCTGCCCAGAATTATCATGGCTCAATTTGCTTCACTTTTTGCCGCTGTTAACAATAGGATTCGGAGTCTGTCTTTAATATACGTCATTGGTCGTGACCGCCGAGAGAGAAGGCCTTCGCATTGAAACTTAATACATTGTTGGTTGAAATACGAATAACAATGCACTATCTATGATGATGTAACAATGAATTACGTTTCAATGCGGAGCCCTTCTCTCTGTGTGATTATTATGATTTTAATAGTTCTTTCCAATGACGTATATTAAAGATAGACTCCGAATCCTATTGTTAACAGCAGCAAAAAGTGAAGCAAATTGAGCCATGATAGTTCTGGGCAGGAGTGAGCCGTGGAGTAATTAGCTGTCTGGCTGCTTTGTTTTTGAAGATTTTGGGCCCGAGGAATAATTAATTCAAAACCATTATTCCAAGTTGTTCTGCGTACAACTGTACAAACAGACAAGAAAAAGGATCAGGAATCATTTTCCACAAAAATAAAGCAAAAATACGTAACTAAAATGAAAATACGTTACTGAAAGACAATCAAAACGAAATTGAAATTGAAACCATGATCGAACAATTGTTTATAAAATATAATAAAATACTTCAAAGTAAACGAAAAGATAAACTTATTATTCCGTGATCGGCGTGTGAAGGAATTATTAATCAGCTACTCTCATGTTTAGCCTTGTGTTTTGCATCATCTTCACTCACTTTCAGCCATGACATTTCTGGGCATGGAGCTTCCCAATTTGCTTCAAGTTACAACAATAGGATTCGGAGTCTATCTTTAGTATACGTCATTGGTTCTTTCTTTACCGAAGGCATTGTTAAAGTCTTTGCAGACGTGTCATATAAACAAAGGCTTCGTTTCCCTTTGTCTATTGTTGCGCTGTGGTTGCGTAGTTTAAACTTTGTTTCGACGATCGTTTTGTTGTGCTGAATGTTATTTATTTATTTAGATTAGGATAAATGGATTACATCAATGCCCGCGGGGACCAGTATGGTCAAAGACCGACAATACATTATTAAATCAAATAAAATTACAATAAGTTAGTAGAACAAGATAATTACAAACTATCTTCAATGAAAAACTAGACGTGTCTAATTAAATTTCCGATTTCAATTGTTAGGCATTGTTGCTAAGTAAAATTAAACAATGTTAAACAATTGAAATTAGCAATTTAACTGGGCACGCCCAGGTTTTCTTTCGTTGGACAGAGTATAGTTGTTACAGTGATTAAAATTATTCAAGATGGAACAGCGACACAAAATAAAATTCGGATAATACAATAGTACAAACTTAAGATTGGTAAACCATTAAAAGTTTATGTTAATGTTGATAACAACATCATAGGGTGCAAGGCCGTGAGCCGGCAAGTTGGTCTAACGGGGCAACAAAGCGTGGACACAAGTGCGCACCCAAAACAAACCCCCCCAAAAAAACATTTGTATTGGCTAAATAACAATAGGACATACATAAGTATGCTATAATTAGTATAGGGTACAAAGGCCCAAAACCTACTAAAACATAAGCAAAACGAAATGATCTCTGAGCAATAAACCAAGGCCCAGAGCATGAGACCTATTAAAACCCACATGCGAATAAGATTAATACATCATTAGGGTAACTAAATCAGGTTTAACCTTAAAAATACTAGAAATCCAATAGGACAAAAAACAAAATTTACAAAATAGTTAACCTACAGGTAATAGTAAAGTACAAAAAGAACTCAGCAAGAAATAGCAAGAGATAGATCTGCTTGACTCAATCCTAATTAATTTAATAATAGCAAGATAAAGAAGTCAGGTCATTATATGTTTCTTCAGCCGTGACCGAAATTGAGAATATGGCGCCAAGAGACGTAATGTTGGTGGTAATTTGGCCGACATACGACACACTCCTTCTTCTATATTTAAATTTAGTTACAGGAAGATATATATCTCACACGCCTGTCTGGTAGGGTAATTGTGCTGCTCTTGATTTAGCAGCTTTATTTACTGTATCATAATCTGAAGACACCGGGTCCAAAAGTCGAAACCAGTTTCTCTCTAAATTAATAAATATGTATTGTAAAGCGTTTATCTCTTTTACGACTATGCTATTTAATTATTCCATATTACATCAGATTTGAATATTCACAGGAGTTGTAACAAGTAAGAGGGAATTCAAAATCTTGTACATAAATGAGCAGAGCTGTACGGTATAAATTTGATCTATTGTGAAGATGCCTAGTATAGAAAAATAATGAGAAACGGAAGAACCTTTAGGGACATTCAATAGGATTCTGAGGAACTACTTCTGAAGCTTCCTAACTCTGGATAAGTTTTAAGATGAAGTTGAACCCCAAAATAAGTTATGTTGGTAATCATCTTCTACAGAGTGTCCCAAATTGATGTATACACTCTTTGAAACCTTATAGCTCAGCAACGAAATGAGATAGAAATATACGGTTTATTGTGTATGATCCAGACGGCACTGGAAAAGCATAGCTACACGGTCATTGTTGTTCATTTGTTTATAAACCAAAATGGCGGTGAGACTTTCATTCTGTGAACGTAAGTGGATACTGAAGTGTTATTGGAAAGTGGAGAATATTGTTGAGGTTCAACGAGGTTGGTGAGTTGAATTTGGTACACCACCGCCAACAAGGGCAACAATAACAAAACTCCGAAACAATCACAGATGGATAGGATGAAGAGGAAGTGCTATGAAGTTCCTTCCTCGATCTCCCGATTTAACCCCTCTCGACTTTTACCTTTGGGGAACTTCAAAGAGCACGGTGTACGCCACAAACGTACAAACACTGACGGAATTAAGAGATCAGATGGAACATTCCATCAATGATATCATTCCATTAGCTACAATCCAGTCGATATGTGGCTCTATTCGACGTCGGTATTGGGAGTGTACTGTGGCAGAAGGTGACATTTTAAACAAGTACAGTCTAGTGGATAAAGGTTTAGACTTAAGTCATAGTTGAGCACGTGAATAGCACATCCCAAGCGTATACCTCCTACCCTATTGGGACAGCCTGTTTATAAAATTCTCTGTCTGTCTGTTCGCTATGCATTCCAACATGCCCGGACTAATCTTGATGAAATTTTGCATGGCAATTCAGGTTGACCCAGGGAAGATTTTAGGGAGGTCAAATTGTTCCGAGTCAATTTATGGTGGAGATATAACGGCAAACCAACGAAGCGCTCAAAAAATGGCACTAGGCAAAACCACCTAGACAGAAAGGGGGGGGTTCTAGAAATTTTGGCGTCGACTACAAAGGTCATTTTGCGGCTTTTACACAAGTTATAACAGTACGCAGCCCGGGACAAACACAAACATCCATGCCCACGGCGGGATTCGAACCCGCGGCCAGGCGGACACGAGAACTAGAAAGCCTACGCCCTAGCCCTCTCGGCCACCTGGCCGGCTCCTAGAACAGAAGGCCTGATAACGGAAACGTCATACATTGTTACATCATCACTAATCGACCATTGTTAATCCTATTTCTACCAATAACAAGCTCTTAATTTGGTCGACTAATGATTATGTAACAATGTATGACGTTTGCGTTATCAGGCCTTCTGTCAACACCACCTAGATGGTGTTGCTTCTGTCTAGGTGGTGTTGCTTCTGTCAAGGAGGTGTTTCACTAGGAAACACCAAGCAACAATATAACCTTCATTGTTCCCAACAAACGAAAAAGTACTGATTGCTGAAATCCAAGAAGGAAACAGCGAAGGTTTACATTGTTGCTTTGACTAAGAAGATCAGGTAATTTTCAATGCCATTGCCTGTCTTTTTCGTTAGCTACGATGTTTGCCTTAATGATTCACGTTTTAAGGAAGATAGTTATAAAAAGTAATAAATAAATAAATAAATAAATAAATAAATAAATAAAAATCATTAATATTTCTTTTTTTATTAAAATCTATGGAGAGATGTAAGAAATTTTTATAAAACAAATAAGAAAATATACAACTTCTAGGGCGTGCAGCTGTTCAAACTTTTGCTGAAAAAGTGAAGGTATTTTCCCTAATGAGCTAATAACTAGAGAAAATCCATTTTTCATATAGTTTTTGTAATGTAGTAACTTCCTTTAGAGAAGTTTTAAATAATGTTTATCGACCATATTAAAAAATTATAAAGATCTCAACTGATTGTGTGAGAGGGCAATATTTGTAAAAATTAATTTACTGAGCAATGATCCTGGGTATGCTCAAAATGAACAATCGTCGTTAATAATATAAAAAACTATTTCAAATTGTAGTACTAATATTATTATTCATGAAGCTAATACCGTAAAAGAAAATATTGAATTAAATTCCATTGAACTTTTAAATTCAGATGAAGCAATATTTTACAAGTTTTCTATTATTGCTGATAGAAAACTGCCGGAGATTCATAAAATAAATGTAACGTTGTCTAGAGAAATTTATTGTAATAGTTTAGAAATATTTTTAGCATACGAAGACTTTGTGGAAATGACAAAACGAAATGTTCTAACAGAAAATAATACAGTTCTAAAGTTACAACATGTAACTGATTTCCAACAAAAGAAAAAAAAAATTATGATGTTTTAAGAGAAAATTTCTCAATAGTGAAAACAGAAGGTGATGGATGGGTCATGTCTATTCCGTTCGTTATCGTTATGTTTATTTGGGATACAAGAATTACATAAGTGCTTTAGAATGTTATGTTGTTATAGTTTTTACAAAAATTGCTTATACTTTGAAGACCCGTACAGAATAACTTTTTTATTCGAATAGGCAAGTGTAATAGAATTAATAAATAATACTGCAACATTAAAATTTGGGGAAATGAAGCGCATACAAAAGCGATTGCAATTGCAGCTACAAGAGATATTTATGTTTATAAAAAAATAAAAGGTGACGACATGAGTAAAAGAAAGACTTTAAGGGAATTACAAGATAGATCTGATTCATGACTATTGAATAAAAAGCATTTCTTGTTTACAAAAAATACTTTCAACATTGGGTTATAAGGTAAAAAAAAAAAAAAATTTCCTGATCCCTTTTTTGAGAGAAAATTTTCAAACATCTCTATATTTTCTGAAAGCTTGTGATGCCCTCTTTACGAAACTTTTTATTCTATACTGGAGTAAAATGGTAGCCACTTTTTTTTCAAACAATGCGTCTAGAACCAAGATGGCTGAAGATCCAATAAAATAAAATAAAATAAAATAAAAATTGTTTTGTAACTTTCAGTGATAGGGTTACCCACGGTGTAAAAATAAGAAAAAATCTAAAATGGTCGAGCAACTCCACCTGGTCGAGTTCTCGTGGAATGACTCCAATGACAATGAATTAATGTCTTTAAAGCATATATCCATACAATATACTGATGGTAAAACAAACATTTCTGCAATTTTACCTAAATGTTTGAAAGTCATTCTTTTGAAACCAAAGTACAAACGAGATGGGAGACCTATTTAAAATTCACAAACTGTAGTGACAAGTGTTATAAATTCAAGTGTATAAATATCTGATATTAATAAAAGCTAATATTTTAATAAATGTGTAACTTTATTAAAGAATTGGAGGATCGTATCTCATTTTCAAATGAACTAAGTTTAAATGAAGTGGAGCAAAAATGTGTATATGTAATTTAATAAGCGTACAAGGAAGTCACGTGGTACCCACAACATATGTTTTTTATTTGTTATGCGCTGCTTACGGCAAAGCAGGAGCTCGACTGTATATATAAAGGTCATCGAAAACCGCAGAAATTGTAAGTAGATAATTTAAAGAAAGAAGGAAAACACTTTCCACAAAAGTTCAATACAAGATCACCTATGTACATTTCGAAATGTCCATAGGTGGTCTTATATTATATTTGAGGAAAGTGGTTTCCTTCTATGTTTACTTAACCTGGCTATAAAATTATATTATTAATTTTAATATCGCCAACTATCTAGAGTTTTGAGTATTAATAGGAGAATAGCTATCACATATTCTAATTTAATTTTCATGAATAATTAGACGAGTTTCTTGAAGACGGTTTCGTAGGTCGAATTTAATTAAAAGATGATGACCAGCCTAATTATTACCGTTGACAAGTCAAACATCCATCGGAGTCTCGGGGCATGAGCTTTATAATGTATATACATAATTATTAAATTATAGCAGCACTTTGGGGAAAGATCACGGTCTACCTGTATTAATGCAATGTGTCATTCTGCTAGGGTTATAACATAATGGTTTGAGGGCATGGATATGTCCAAGCGTATGGTACAATTCCTGTGTAAATAAGGCATGCAACCAGTGGAAATCTTTTGGCGCCTGTTTTAAGACAATGCAAACCTCACACGGTGCTCGAATATCCTGCAACGTTTCTACTGGAAGGTCCTTTCCCAGCCTCCATAAACATCCGGACTTCTCTCCTATGATTTTATCATCTTCGGACCGCTGAAAAAGGCTTCATAGGAATGGCGTTTCATTCCCGATCAAGAGATTCGTGCTGCGGTGGAGAAAAGTTTCGACTCCAGCTCGCCAGCTTCTTTGCAGAACCTGCGGACCGTTAGGCCGTTGCCTGAACAAAGTCGGTGACTATTTTTCGACACAACTATTCGACTGCAGATGGAAGCTTATTGCTATTGCCAAACAACTCATTTTTTGCCAGCTGTACTGCAGTCTGTTCATCTGAATAGCTTATATAGCGTAGAACCAATCCAGTGGAATTTATCGAGAAATAGAGGGGGGGATGTCCTTGATAAAAGTTTAATGGTTTCGAGGGGGCCATCCAACCCTGCCAAAATTAGACCGCTGCCGCCCTCTGTAATTTTAAAAAGGAACCCTCATTTTTATTGCATATTTGGATTCTACGTCAAAAATTATGCAGGGTTTTTTTTAGAATAATTTTCGTCGTGGATTAATTGCGGTTTTTCTAATGATTTTTAGAATAATAGTTAACCGGATTTAACCTACGGTTTCTTCTCCTGGGATCCGCCACGTTTCATTCCAGCATGAATCTGCGATAAAAAAATTCCACTTCTTTGTCTTAAATCTCAAATTGTGATAGATGGCGCTACATTCGGCGTAAATTTAAAGAACGATGCTTAATGTAAATTAGTTAAACTTCGTTTTTATTCAATGGGAACCCTAGTTTCTAAGTAGTAATGGAAAGATAGTTTCTGGAAATAGCAATATAGTAGCGTTTATTCGTAAAGTCAACGCGTTTCGAGGAAAAATCTCATCTTCAGGACTATGAAACGACTACAGTAAGGCATAAATCTTTTGGACTTTTGCCCCAAATTGGATTTTTGCCCCTCAGTCGTTATTGTTTACTATGCGGATGTAATTTTCCCTTACTATGTGTATTATTTGGCACTTCATTTATATTATTTCTCATTTGTATTGATTCTTCATAATTTCTTTGTACAAATACTCGTGTTTACCTTATTGCTTGTAAGCCCACCAATCAGGATTGAGTAACTTTGGTGGACATTTTCCATATATTCGGCAGTTTAGGTCTACCTTACTGTCAGAGGCGGCGCTAGCTTCTTCGGGCCCCCATGGAAGCCAATGGAAACCTCAAAAGTATGCGCCCTTTCAACCTTGGTAGGTACACCATCCTGCAATGCGCCCCCATGCTCGTTACTTTGTTTACCGCTTCGCGTCGCCCCTGCTTACTGTAGTCGTTTCATAGTCCTGAAGATGAGAATTTTCCTAGAAACGCGTTGACTTTACGAATTAACCTACCATATTGCTATTTCTATTATTTCTATAGCAATATCGACAAATACGCAACCTTCTAAGTAGTGCTTGTATGATGGGCGTTATTGTAAGAATGTGTGAAGCGGCAGCTTCTAATGGCAGTGAAGTAACTCAGTCGATTAACTAATTTTCGCAGATTACAACGCCATTTATCACGAATCTAAAACAAATGTTTCCGATAAACCTTCCATAATCGTTGATATGGAATCCGAATTCTGCAATAAAAAATAGGGGTTTGCTCACGGGGAAGTGCGGAAGGTATACTTTTGAAGGGTTGGATGGCTCTCTGGAAACCATGAAAGTTTTATCCAGGACATTTTTTAATGAGAAAAATCCACTGGATGAATGAAAATAAGTCATCCTGTAAATTCATATTGTTTATACTATGGTAGAACGTCTGTGAAGGTCCATACCTGTATCAGCAGAAAAACGCCTTGTGCCTTACAGCTCATAACATAAAGGTTAGAGTATATATGTTTAGAAAATTAAATTGCCCAGAGTCATGATCTGATTTTAATCGAACACCTTTAGCAGTAATTTAATTCAAATTTTCAATGACAATAACTTCCAAACCGTGACAGATGGTTGAAATCCGACAAGTGGAATGAATTTCCGAGAAAGTTCTGGTGTTGTTTGATAAGTCACAAGACCCACTTTCCTTTAAAAAAAATTGACCTCTATTCAATACGGCGGTTTTCAAGATGGTGACTAGTTCGTCATATACTCCAAAGTATAGACACCCAGAATCTATATTTCAAATGTTTAATTTTTCTATCAGTTTTGGAAATAAAAGCTCTACTGGTACTTTTGGATACCCTGTCCAAAGCTATAAAATAAAAATGGTTAATTAAGAATCAAGTTGTAAGGGCAGTCTTTGTAATTTTTGCGTGTAATGCTTGAATTTAGCTATAAAGGCTTGTGCTGGTTATATATAACAAGTCCCAAATTCAGCTAAATCTCTAAATGCATATCATGAAGTATTGAAGGTTATTTGTGAATGTAGATGGGAGGGAAGGTGTTAACGAGCGCATTTAACCCCGTGCAAATGGAGCCCCCGTGCCTATTTTAGGTGGTGAGGGTCAAAGTTTCTCCAGTGCATTCCAGTACTGAACCTTTTCCCCCTTTTCCCAATTTATTTCCAAGGTCGGAAGGAGGAGGGACGCGAAATTAATATGTATCCGTCGATGTTCCTATTTTCTGTATGGCATACAAACGCCGTCAGTCTCCATTGATCTGGACTGAACACGACGACGACGACGACGACGACGATAGGAAAATGCGACCCCGGCATTATCAGCAAAAGATTAAGTGGCGGGGAACATGGCGGGAGCAAAGGGTCGACCTTAAACTGACGTCAATCGCGCTTAAATTCCTTTCGTCAGTTGGCAATCCCTTGATCCGCGAATTGCTTAGGCGGAACATCGCACTCGGAGCATTTACCCCTCCCACTCGATCGCCTCCTACCTCTCCTGCCTCAATTGGCCCCGGGATTTGTATTAATTTAAAAATATTAGCCTAAGCGCACGCTAAATTGTGAAGAGGAGAGAGAAAGGGAACACACTGAATGCTCATTTCGTTTACGCTTAATATCCAACTCCCTATTTCTCGCCTTAATGTTCACCCAACTATCGTCTGTCAGACGATTAGAGTAAAATACTCAAAGAAATGGTTAAATGCTTTAAACAGAACTCCCTTCTTTCATCGATCCTGTCAAAGGGCTTAACCGTGTAGTCACTGAAAGCATCACAGAATTTCGGTTGCTATTGTGAAATTTAAAAAAGCGAGGCACAGATAGTAGGAAATAAGAACCGTACATACAGAAGTCAATGGGTTAGAAACATGCGCGAAACACGTGTAAATTTATTTTAAAACGTGTTTATACAAAATAAGTTTGAAGTCATATGATTCAAGCATGTGCTGTATTTATCACTTCTTCAAGAAGAAGCTGGGTGAATTAATCACAGAACTTGATCAGTATGGTGAAAAAGGAAGGACATAACTGACTTCTTGGTGCTCGTCTGGCTGGAGCCACGATTGAAACAAAGAAGCATCTGACTGGATTCTCGAAAGATTGCGATACTCGGAGTATCCAACCATTGGGGAAAAATGATCTACAGTGTTTCTCTAAGGCTTCAGCGGCTCAAAGGCAATCAATCATGAGTGAGGCTGCTGTACCGAGAAACAGGACATACAGTGTGCAAAAATTAACAATGCAAAATAGATTTTAACCAAATGCTGTTCTCGGTCCATATCTGACAGAATCTTGCGCTGGGAATTGAAGCGGGTTCAAATGGCAGTCGCATGAATATACGGGCTTCTCCATATACATCCGAGATTTCTGCAAAGAACAGGAAAATTCATCGACACGTGAAGGTTATATGGGCTGACGATTCCCGATAGACGTTGTTTTGTACCAACGCTAGACAGAGGGTTTGGTGGGAGCTCCATAAAGCCTTATCAAGGCAACTCGACGTTCTGGTGGTAGTGTCATGGTATTGAGCTTCTTCTGCTGGTACCCTGACATTCATGGAAGAACGAATGCGTTCCATGAACAACTTGCCGACCAAGGCCATCTTGCAATGCTGTATTTTTATCCTGCATGTAACGGCTTTTTCATGGGCGACAATGCTAATGTTCATCGTACAGGATGTACAATTAAGTTGGATAAATTCTTTAGTTCATTTAATATTAATCATTTAATTGCGCTCAATGATTATTGACCATCTTGCGTTATTTTAGAGCCTACGACAGCGTATTTGGCTGCCCACGACACATCTGCTCCCTAGGCATTGTTAACATTGATCTCCATATAGAGAACTTTGAAACGAAATGATTTAATAAGGAGTTATTTTTTTCTTTACGAGAAGTAGTTAAGAAATGTTCAAACAGATTTCGCGTGCTTTTCGTATTGAATGTTTTATCTGAAATGGCGCACAAGTAGCGCCGCTGGCGTCAGAAACGAAAGTTTTTCGTTACGAAATGAGCAAATACAATTTAATGACCTCTTATCAGGTGGGTCTTCCCCATATTTCAAACGGTAACGTTGAACTTTAATCGGAGACTTTAATTACCATAATCATAGCATATACATTGCTTTCCGCTCCGGAGTCTCATTTTGATTATGATGCAATACCGCATTGCATGCTAGGAATGGTCACGTTAACAAACAGTCGAGTCACATTAATCTACAGAATAACCACCAAGTGCAGATCAGACAGCGGCTAGACGGGTTACGAGACTCAATGAGGAGCTGAAAAGCGTTCACAGGGATATTGAGCAATGCTGATTGCAGTGTAGTTGAACAGTGCGAGGTGGAGTATCTATGGAGCGAATAACCCGATCGAGATGGTCCCATGGATGCTCAATTAGGTTTAAAGTCCGAGGAAGTATAGTAAAGTCTTCCTCATGTTCTTCTAACTACTCACGTACAATTTCAGCTATATGAGATGTCGCATTATCGTACTGGAAGATGCCATCATGCCCAGGAAAAATAATTTCCAGGTATGGGTGTACATGGTCTGCAAGGATCGATACATAAATCGATTCATATGGCCATCCACAATGATGAATTCACCTAGAGAATGCCACGAAAACATCCCCCAGACCATAACGCTGCCTCCTCCAGCTTGTTGCCGTCCACAAATAGTTGAAGGGTGTTTGCTTTCTGATGTTTCCTGCCCTATGGGCCAACGTCCATCCGTCCGATGGAGCAAAAAACGTGATTCATCTAGAGAAAGCAACAATTTGCCAATCAATGAATGTCCAGTGTCGGTATTCCCGTGCAAATTCCAGCCTCTTCTGCCGATGCATAGATGCTGTCACCATCCATCTGCTGCGGAGCCCATACGCAGCAATGTTCGCTGAACTGTCCTTCTAGACACAATTGAGGTAGCTCCCTTGCTCAATTGGGCAGTAAGTTGCTCCAATGTAACATGTCAATTCGTCCGAATACACCGCCGCAGCCGCCGTTCCCCTCTTTCATCTACGGCTCGTGGAGCACACAGTTTCCACGTCGCTTTTTTCCATAGTGCCATTTTGCCATGTGCGTTACACTTTTACCACAGCAGCACGCGAACAGTTCACAAACTCCGCAGTTTCTGAAATGCTGCCACCTTTGGCCAATAATCATTCCTTTTTGTACGCGTGATAAATCGCTCCGTTTCTGTATTGCAACAATTGAAATGTTTTTCGAATGCCTACTATACACTGTATATGCATATCCAATCTACTCATTTATTGTCACATTTATTTAGTGCTTTCTGCGATCAGTTATTTAGTGCTGACATCACAAATAGAAGGTGGACACATAAGTGGGACCCGACTGTTTTGAAGTGGCTAAAAATTTGAGAGTTTCTGTTTTTATTCTTGCAAACCGCGTTGAGATAACTTTTCTAGTTATAATGTTATGAACGATTTTATGGTGGCAATAATTTGTGCCCACCTTGCAGTTCATTTCGAAGGCACGTTTACACAGTTTTCTGTACTTTTAAAAAATGAAAAAACCTATTACATAGAAAGGAACTTTGTGGAACTTTAAACGGTACATCGTCATCAATGAAAACTTCTGTGTAGAAATAGCAAATGTCTCGTGCAATTTTGGCACGCTTTCTTGAAGAAATAATCAAGCGGAAAAGTCACCTGACCAACTGGGTCCGAACAACAATCCAATCTTCATTGTCTCCATCTTGGATTTTAACAATCAGTATTTTTTCGTTTGTTGGAAACAATGAAGTTTGGATTGTTGTTTGGACCCAGATGATCAGGTGACTTTTCTGCTTCGAGGCCTGTCTTTCTCGTTGGCCTCGGTTACACGCAAAGCCAACTAGAAAGACAGGCCCTGACGCGGAAAAGTCACCTGACCATAGAAGTCCGAATAACAATGTAATATTCATTGTTTCCAACTTGGATTTTAACAATATGTATATTTTCGTCTGTTGAAAACAATGAAAGTTGGATTGTTGGTCGGACTGCTATGGTCAGGTGACTTTTCCGCGTCAGGGCCTTGTATTTTTCGTTGGCCTCGGTTACACGTTGTTGACGTGGCGGACGTGATTTTAGAGAGGTTAAGATTTTTTTCCGTGTGTAGGATTTTTGTAATACGTCTCTCTTAGCAAGCTTCACGTCACGAAAAAAGCCAACGTGCTGACCGCGTGAGACGTGAAGGCTTCACATTAACACCACACGAAGGTCGTATTTTCTGACGTCATTCAAAACTCGTCACGCACGTCGCGCTCAACCGTGACCACCGAGAGAGAAGGCCTTTGCAATGAAACTGAATACACTGTTGCATCACATAGATAGTGTATTTCTACCAGTAATAAGCCCGGAATTTGCACTATCTATGATGATGTAACAATGTATTCAGTTTCATTGCGGAGGCCTTCTCTCTCGGTGATCACGGCTCAACACGTTAAGGCATCTTAACCTCTCTATTATGTATACAGTGCAATCATGATGTAACGCCTGCCTGTATTGTTGTTTATTGTTATCGTTATTAATTGTGTATGTAATTGTTGTTAATTTGATCATCAATGCTAAGACCAACGAGATAACAAGGCCTGGAAGCGGAAAAGTCACCTGACCATCGGAGTGCTAGCAACAATCCAACCTTCATTGTCTCCATCTTGGATGTTAACAATCAGTGATTTTCGTTTGTTGGAAACACGGTCTATAGATATTCATGGTCATCGACCTTCGGCTATTTTCCATTGTTTCGAGAAGCATAGATCGCACTATAGCCGCATAGATCGCATTATAGCCGACCGCAACCTGCGATAGAGATTTTCATTGAAACTGAATACGAAAGTAAAGTTTCTGTCTGCCGATAGGATGGCGCTGCAGGCGCAGTTGGACAGATTGTACATGCAGCGCCACTTTTCATTAGAGTTCCCGCCCTACCGGGAGCTAGAAACTTTAGCTTCATTTTAACAATGGAGCTCGATGACCATGAATATCTATAGACCGTGGCTGGAAACAATGAAGGCTGGATTGTTGCTAGCACCCCGATGGTCAGATGACTTTTCTATCTCGTTGGCCAAGATGCTAGCCGCAGCCAACGAGAAAGACAGGCTCCGGCCAATACCATCACCTCCTAGAAAGAAAGCCAAACAACTGAAACGTCATATTATTGTTTCTACCAATAATAAGCCATAAATTTGGTCGACTTATGATGATGTAACAATGTAAGACATTTCACTTGTTTGGCTTTCTTTCTAGGAAGTGTTACCAATACCGCCTAGAGCACGGTCTATAGAAGTAAATGGTCGTTCAACCGTGACCACCGAGAGAGAAGGCATCCGCAATGAGACTGAATACATTGTTGCATCACGTAGATAGTGTATTGTTATTCGTATTCCTACCAATACTAAGCCCTGAATTTGCACTATCTATGATGATGTAACAATGCATTCAGTTTCATTGCGGAGGGCTTCTCTCTCGGTGGTCACGGTTCAACTCCCGTCATTTTCCATTGTTAAGGGAAGCTAGGGAATTCAGATCACGCTAGGAGCCGCATAGTCGCAATGGACTTTCTGCGCTCTGTGCGGCACCTAGCGTGATCTGAATTTCCTAACTTGTAAAGTTATTTTATTTATTTAGTTGATGCCCAAAATTAATAGTGAGGTATGTAATGCATTCAATAGTTGGATTGTTAATTATTGCTTTAAGATTACGTAGAATACATTAATCTCGGCGGTATTATGCCAATAATTCCGGCTGCATTGAAACTGAAAATGAAGCTAAAGTTTCTAGCTCCCGATAGGGGGGTAACTCAATTGAAAAATGGCGCTGCCCTAAAAACGCATGCAGCGCCGCCCTATCGTGAGCTAGAAATTTTAGTTTCATTTTCAGTGGAGTTGGATGACCATCTACTATCTAAAGACTATGGCCTAGAGAGAAAGCCTGGGTACGGAAAAATCATATATTGTTACATCACCTACGGTAGGAACAATTTCAGGCTTATTATTGGTAGAAATACGATTAACAATACCCTACCATAGGTGATGTAACGGTGTATGATGTTTCCGTGCCCAGGCTCTCTCTATAGGTGGTATTGCTACGGGGCAGAAAAGTCACCTGACCATAGTAGTCCGGCCAAGAATCCAACCTTCATTGTTTCCAACAAACGAAAAAATATTGATTGTTAAAATCCAAGATTGTTATTCGGAGTACTATGTCAGGTGACCTTTCCGCAACGGGGTCTGTCTTTTTCGTCGGCTATGGATGCTAGCCAAGGCCAGTTAGATAAACAGGCCCTGAAGCGAAAAAGTCACTTGATCATCATAGTCCAAACAATAAT
>JAHWFO010024403.1:1089257-1102422 GCA_023313115.1 Rhysida immarginata | reverse complement strand
ATGTATGACGTTTCAGTGCCGAGGCTTTCTTTATAGGAGGTGTTGCCCCGGCGCAGAAAATTCACCTGACCATGCTAGTCCGAGTAACAATGTAACCTTCATTGTTTCCATCTTGGATTCTAACAACCAATACTTTTTCGTTTGTTGGAAACCAAGAAGGTTGGATTGTTGGCCAGACTACTATGATCAGGTGACTTTTCCGCGCCGTGCCTGTCTTTCTCGTTGGCTACGAAATGACTACTTATGACATTTTAACAATGTATGACGTTTCCGCGCTCAGGCCTTATCTTTAGATGGTGTTGGCCAGGGCCTGTTTATCTAGCTGGCTTTGGATGCTAGCCGAGGCCTACGAGAGACAGGCCAGGGCACGCAAAAGTCACCTGACCATCGGGGTCCGGGCAACAATCTATCCTTCATTTTTTCCAATAAAGGAAAAAAGACTGATTGTTAAAATACAAGATGGAGACAATGAAGGATAAGTTGTTGCCCGGACCCCGATGATCGGTGACTTTTGGGTGCCCTGGGCTGTCTCTCGTTGGCCTCGGATGCTAGCGAAGTGACATCTTTGTGGAGAGGATTGTGTTTATGATCAGCCAGCATAATGTATTGTAAACGCTTTCCCAGCATACAGGCGTAGTCGACTGGGCAGACTTCCAAAGTTTTTTTTGTTTTTTTTTTGTTTTATGGTTATCATATAGAAGCTTATTTTTTAAAATAAAGACTAAAAAGTATAAAATAATAAAAAATATAAAATAAAAACTAATAAAGCATACACGTCACCTTAAAAAGTTCAGTAAAAAATAAAAAATATAATTAAAAATAAGGTAAACGAGCGGGGACACGTTTTATATTAAATTTTAAAAGGAAATACTGCATAATAAAATAAACGCGTCAGAGGCATGAGCTGGAGGTTCCTGGTTTGAATCCAGGCTGTGAAATTTTCTATTTTCATCAATAAAAAATTTGAGTTGGCGGCAGGAATATAAAGGCAACCACTAAGAGTGGTTGGCCAAAAAGATCATAATGAAGTTAAAATTTGGAGTATCCATATGGTTCTCTGTTCCAACAGGCGTTCTAAAGAAGCTAAAACATGCTTATAACTCCTAATTCGAGTAGCCCTATCACTAAAAATAAACCAATTTCTATGACCCTCCTAAGACTCAATCAGAACAACAGCTAACCTTTATTAACATCTTCACATCTGTGTCATTTTATCTACCGCTGATCCTTATCGTCACACTAAAGAGTAAAACTAGATTGCTACGCTTTGGAGTGCCTCTGGCTTTCCAAACCAGAACATTTCCATATAATTTATATAATTCCTTTAAAATATGGAATGACTTTCCATTAGAAATTCGACACGCAGTCCATCATCATTTGCGCTAGTAAGCAATCATTAATTCTTTAATAAGCAGTCTTCCATTGTACTCAACGCAGAGAATTGTTGGTGTTAAATACGCTTAACAATAATAATAATAATAATAATAATAATAATAATAATAATAATAATACTGATGAAACACAAGTTTAAATTGTGACCAAATATAAAGATGAAACGTTTACTTAGTGGCTATCAAAATTAGCTGTATATCTCTGTCTCTAAATATCGTTCAAACAAATAATTCTCTTCATTTTCCTCTTGGATTTTTCTCTATTCCGCAGTCCTTCTTCTTCTTTTTTTTCCTCGTTGTTTTTTTGCTATTCCAGGGGAATTCTCTCTCTTTTATTTTCCCCCCTCCTCCCTTGCTGCCGGTTCATACATTGAATGGCTTCTCAAGGCCTTTCTTCTTTTTATTTTATTATTAAGACGTCGGTCGTCCATCGGCTGTTTCTCTTCTATGGTTTCCTGATCATTTTCTTGGTCTGTTCACGTGAGGAGGAGCCCCGCTATAATCCTTGCCGGAAACTTGGAGAACGCTAAAGAGAGGGCCGAGAAGAAACAGTGGGAATGGGTGAGGGGGCGGGGGCCGTGAAAAGGAGCTAAGGGATCGGTGGATGGCCTGAGCACCCTCTTTCGACCGATCATGCAGTTGGCTAATTTGGCGATGACCGATTCCATACCCATAGAATTGGTTTTAGAACTGCCGCCTTCAAGTTATGGCCCGTCTTGGCGGCTCATGTGCCATAAATCGGAGTCGTGGCCGCTCTGCCTCGATGGCCGCTCAACTGAGGATAGCGACGCCCGTGGCGAGTTCCTTCAAAACTGGCCACCGAAAAATAGAGTGTTGGCATTCTGGAACAGGGGGCGCTTTTCCTTAGTCGTTGGGGAGGATTGGCTTCCTTACCCCCTCTCCCATTTTCCTTCTCCGTGAAAAGAGAAAGAGAGTAACGGTGAGGAAGTCATTGATCATGTGATCTTCTGTCGACAGCCACAGGTAATGTTTCCCTTCGGTACCGACACCCTTTTCTCTGTCGGCATCTGACTCTTTTTCCCTACCCCCTCTTTCTCACCCCCGACTCTCCACCACCACCACTTCTTTTCCTTTTTTTCTGTTTTTTTATTCATACAGATTTTCTTGGCAGAACTGCATGAATTGGCTACCGACCGCCAACCTCTCTCCGCGTTCACTTTGGTTCGTTTTGTCGCGAAGTGAATGGTGGGAAATCTCTCGGGGTAGTCGGGGGGAGGTTCATGCGTCCCAACATTGTTGCGGCCCAATTCGAGTCAATTGCTCTCAACTGATGTCCATTTCCATTTTACGATTCTTCATCTGGCGTGTCGAAACCCCAGCCGAGATGAGGCGCGTCTTTCGCCACGACGTCTGACCCTCGCTACAATGAAGGCCCCCGCGTGCCGAGTGTCACAGTCGTCCGTCCGTACGGAGAGTGAGGGGTTAGGAGCCCGGGGGGTCCTCATCACGTTGGACGGAACCCTGGTTCCCGAGTGCGTCGAACAAATGAGAGGCGGCACGACAAGAACGTCGTAGTGTTGAGCCTGTCTTGTATTTACGGCCGGACCACGCATCAGACAGATGATTGGATCTCGCGGTCAGTTGCCACTTTAATCAAGCAGAAGCGCGCCGCCGAAATGGGAATTTACTGTATTTTAGCCATGTATTGTCGATGTTATTTCCTGAGAGCAAACTAGCAACGTTATGTAAACGCCTGGAGCTCGTAGCGCTCGCCCATTACCCAGGCTGGCTAACGGCAAGGAAATAGCGTGGATTACGCGGTTCGATGAAAGCAGGGCGGGCGGCGATGCACCGGGTCCCACCAACACCAGCGCCGCCTTGCTTTCGACCTGCCGCCAATTATTTTCACTGGAGAGAGAGAGAGAGAGAGAGAGAGAGAGAGAGAGAGAGTCATACCCACCCATGCACCCGCTGCCATGGCGATGAAATCTGGAAGGAAAAATGAAGGGGAGGAGGAAAGAAAAGAAAACGACTGGAAGTAGAGAAAGAAAAAAGAGAAACAAGAAGAGAAAAAAAAAAAGAAAGAAAGAAGAGAGTGGTGGGTGGGTAAAGGTCCAACAACCAAACAGAGGAAGTGGCGCGATTTACTTGGAGTCGGTGGCTTTACTGATTGAAAGTCCACCGAGTAAAAGTGTCTGAGGAGGATCCCCTACCTCCCACTTCACTTTTCCCCATCACACACACGCACACATGCACACACACTCACACACACACACACACAGACATACGCACACTCACAGACACACTCAGTGACTGTACCTTGCAATTCAATGAATGTGGAGGAGGAGGAGATGAACATTTCAACAGAGGAAGAAGTAAACTCCATCCGTCTATCGATCTCTCTTTTTTTCCGCTTCTGAGACTATCACGACTTTTTAGTTTTTCCCTGAAGAATCCGCACAGGAAATATCTTCTTCAACCGTTTTAATTATAAGCAATGGAAAGGAATTCGATAAAATAAAATTAAAACGATTTCAATTTTTTTCCACTTTTCGGAATCTCTAGTGGGTGACGTAATTGGATTTATTTGACGCGTTCCATTCCAGAATATTATTTAAGAAGAACTTGCTTAATATTATGTCAAAATAAATCAAATTTTTATTTATGAAATTTATAGAGAGACGATATTTAAGATTTTATTACTGATGCTGCAATAAATTTTAATTTTTTTTTTTGTTTTGTAGATTTTGCTGAAATGCCTTCTTGGAGACATTTATTAAGAGTCTTAGCTTAAAGCTACTTCTAAGAATGCACGCTTATCTATAAGCTTATCCGTCCGTCCGCCGTTAGCAAGATAACTTGAAAACGTATTAGTGTTTTAAAATTCTATTTTCATCAATATGATCATCAAGGTCTTAGCTTGGCTGTGTCAACTTTTCAGCTATTTTCTTACAATTGTACGTGCTTTCTAACAGTGATCGATCGTTAATAGTACCAAACTATTGCATGTGATATTTCAATCGAATCGTATTGATGAGTCGTGAATGAATAAAATATTACTTTTTTATCGTTTAAGCATTATTGGGACAAATGGATGAGTAAGAGGCAATTCAAAAATTATTTTCTCACAATAACTGAGGTGAATTCTTGATAAGGGAATCTACATATTTAAGTTCCAAGAGTGATTCTTTCGACAGTTCGCTGGAGAAAACTACTGCATTTCTAAACTTCATTTTGATCTTAAATGAAAGATCTTAGTCTGTAGATTTGTCAAAGTTAGTTTTTGTGTCCATAATTGCTATTAATTAGCGGTAATTTACAATTAAAAGTTGCTTTAAGCGCATGCATAGTGATATGATAAAAACTGTCTCTACGTACATCCGCAAAAATTGGCTTCTGTGTAGGCATGGTAGAAGGCTGTTCTTGTAACTGGCATGGAAGCGTGCAATGTTCTCTGCTTTTAAGCTGCTGTATTATCCTATTAGTTGCTCTGACGATTTTTTATTTATTTAGTTTTTAATTAAAGAGATGGAGATTTAATAATAAGATGGAAAGTTGTTTACCGTCAAATTTTAGCGGTTTTCATCTAGTATTTAATAATTTTGTGATAATTTTAAAATATCTAGAACTTGCCAAGAAATGATCATGAGAAGTATCCAGCTAAGATAAACGTTCAAAAAATGTATAATAAGGCACATGAACCCATCAAACAAAGAGAGAACACAATTCCACATAAATTCTTTCATAACACGTATGCACATTTTGGCGCCCAAGCCACCCTCTTCAGCATGATACAAGTCTGATCAAAACAGGAATCTGTTATTATGAAGAATCAATCGAACAGTGATGAAGAATCAGGATTCAATACAGCTTTTATAGTAGAGGTTTTAAACAAGTGTCAAATCAGAAAATTAGAAAAATTTTATAGAATTCTTAGATGGACCAATCAGCAATTATTACATAAAACAAAGCTCTTCTAGGTGTCTGCTGGAGTAGCCAATAGGAGGTGTTTATTTTCAGGTATTTTGACGCGCCTGCGTCACTGTTCTACAGTCTAGGGTTTTTTTGCGCTGTGAAGTACTTGGAAATTCTTCTGGTCAAAGTTATGTTTCAAGTCAAGTATGTGGTCAGCAAACCTGGATACCGCAAATTTTCCATTTCTCACGCAGGCTAGGTGCTCACCGATTCTCGTCTTTATGTCCCTCAGTATCTGTCCGTAGTATACCTTATCACATGAGCCGCAGGGTAACTTGTAAACGCCGGGTCTATCTTCCTTCGCTATCTTGTCTTTTTGGCTTCCTACCAATTTCTTGATGGTGTTTTCGCATTTGTATGTTACTGTAAGACCATATTCTTTTGCGAGTTTTTTCAAACCTCTGTTCAGTGGTATCTTATATGGGAGTAGCATGAAACTTTACTTTACGTAGTGTGATGGTGTTCCCGTTGCTTAACTTTCAGATTCCTGTTTTGATCAGACTTGTATCACGATGAAGAGGGTGGCTTGGCCGCCGAAATGTGCATACGTGTTATTAAAGAATTTATGTGGAATTGTGTTCTCTCTTTGTTTGTTGGGTCATTTATATTCCACAGTTTCTGGCAAATCTACCGTTTATAAGGCACATTAAATTGAATTTTAAGTCTGCAATTTTTGTGTACTGCCATGTGCACTACATCATCTGCCTCAATTACTCATGTTACATTAATAACTATACTGCGTCTAATAAAGCAATTTGTATTGTTTTGTGAACGTGAGCAATAAAACAAAACTAAATTGAGAAAGAATTAAATGAATTTCTATTGGTTACACTGGGCAACAATGAAATTGCTTCTTAGGTGAAAGTACCCAATCGTGAATGAATTTAATGCTGAACACAAATATCACATTGAAAAAGGAGATATTGACGTATTGTCGGTTGTATAGGTGCATCTGGAGAGGATTAACGATAGCAAGTATGGCTGACAGACCTGTGCTGACCTGAAGGTAGTGTCTCTGTTGATGGGTTTGCAGCAGGGATTTATAAAGTTCTGCTGCTTTCTTTGTCTATGGAACTGCAGATCAATCGATTTGCACTACATCAAGAAAGACTGGCCTCCGACAGCATCTATTAAGCCTGGAGCAACGAATGTACTTCACCCACCATTGGTAGAACCACACAAAATCATTATTCCTCCTTTACACATCAAGCTCGGCCTTGTAAAAAAACTTGGTAAAAACCATGGATAAGAATGGACCAGCATTTAAGTACCTACATTCAAGTACACTTTACTAAGCAACCGTAGCCAATTCAGCCTTTTCTTACAGGGAGACTCCACGTACTCGGATTCACCGAATTTGATAAAAAAAAAAAAAATTTATGTGTAGCTTTCACCAAATTAAACAGCCACGCAAAGCCATTCGACGCACTTCTCAAAATTTTCCCAGCAAAAAATTGATAAAGTTTATTATAATTGCCTACACTTTATAAATGCCCGAATTGTGCTATAGAAATTTTTCGCGCTCAGGCGGTCTAGCGATAAAACGCTAGAATTCTATTTTGCAGGTACAGTTTCAAATCCCGTCTTCGATAATTTTTTTTTCTCTTCGATAATTTTTTTTAACATATATGGGAATGTGTAATTCATTTACTAAATATATTTCCGTTTTTCCAATTTGCTACCATCATTTTTTTATAAACTGCATATAAGAATTATTATAATTAAACATAATCTAAAATTTCCGATTTTCTTAAGTTATTTTTACATAAATTGAAAGGTTGTTACAGGTTATATTTATTTCCTTTTTTTATAAAATCACAAAAGAAGTTCTATTTCACGAGTAGGTAAAGACAGAGGTAATAAGCAACTTCTGCTCCTAGAAATAGGAAATTTAATTTGGTGGCTAATGTCCTAGTTAAAAATGTTAATAAAGGTTGATTGATAAACTATAAATACGCATTATATGTAATAGTAAATACATGGTGCAATAATTATTTAATCTTTGTGTGAGTTAAATATCATTTCAAAAATTGCATAATAATTAAATGTGGATAAATAAACTTTTTTAATGCTCATTTATCATTGTGGATCATTAATTATAATAATTCGTAAATGCATTTTATAAAAAAATGTGATGGTAGCAAATTAGAAAATCCGAAATTTATTTAGTATATGAATTACACATTCCCATACTCGTCAAAAAAATTTACGAAGAGAAAAAAAAAAAACTATCGAAGACGGGATTTGAACCCGTACCTGCAAAATAGAATTCCAGCGTTTTACCACTAAATCACCTGAGCGCGATAAAAATCTATACTAAAATTCGGGCATTTATAAAGTGCAGGCAATTATAACAAACTTTATGAATTTTTTTCTCGGAAAATTTTAAGAAGTGCGTCGAATGGCTTTGCATGGGCGTTTAATTTGGTGAAAGCTACTCGTAGAATATTTTTTATCAAAATCGGTGAGTCCGAGTACGTGGAGTCTCCGTATTCGTGTTCAGCAATGACTATTTTCCTCTCGGAAGCATGAACTTTTTGAAATTTTGTTGACCAGAGTTATTAGAAGCTTTAGCTAAAATTTAAAAGTCTGCGTTACGCAAGAATTTCTGTGTTTTTAATTTGAGATATTTAAATTTAGCTAGAACTTCTAATAAATAATGGAAATTCATTTAATTCTTTTCACATTTAGGTCTATTTTTTTGCTGACTTTTACAATGTAATTACAATCGACCAAACAGTAGAAATGGCCTTATGGCAAATATCTCATTTCGTACAACCGTGCAGATGCAGTACAATTATTACTGTAACATGATTAATTGAGGTAGATGATGTATTGCGCAGTACATAAAAAACTCCAAAATAAAATTACATTTCATGTATTGCCTTATTATAAGTTTATTGAATTTTATTGCACCTCTGTACAGGGTGAACACAAATGATTGAAGAGGTTTCATGAATTTATTGTATGTGTATTATTTAACGTATCATCACGAAACTTTACAAGTACATAGAGAACTCACCAAGTTTTTTTTAAATGTTACAGCTACTCGATATGTGCCCTTTTAATGACTCTACAGATATAAAATCTGTAATCGAGTTCATTCCATACACGATGAAGCATGTTCCTGTCAATCTGAACAAAAGATCGGTGATACGAGCCCGCACTTCTAGCAGATCAACCGGTAATGGCAGCAGAACACTGAGTTCATCACATACCCCCATAAAAAGAAGTCACAAGGGGTTAAGTCATGGAGGGAAGCGTGGAGGCCATGGCAGCTTTCTTGATCATCATTTGCGACATGACCGATCTATCAAATTTGCAACTGTAGCCGTCTAGCGGCCGCGAGCGGAAACTTACGTCTGCCGGACATTGGCGAGTTGCTCTATGTACAGTTCATACCAAAAGCGTTTTCACTTGCTTGGCAGAAGTTGAGCTGAGCGAAGTTAAAGAAGTTGATCGGTTATAAAGTCTAGTGGTTTGAACGAACATCGTAGAAGATTAAAATGGACTTGGCCGTCCAGAGTAGAAATAGGGATGAGGTTTATGACTGGTGTGGGCGAATTACATAACTTTTAACTGAAAAGATTAATCGCTGTTTTTTATTTCAGTAAGATCGACCTTGCAGATAAAAAATTTAACGCACTTATTAAAAACAAAGCAATAACTATTTAAGAATATCTCAAGAATGTTCGATGTGGGTTTTTCCTACGTAAAACATCAGATGTTTAAATTATTGATGAAAATAGGAACGAAAACTACACAGGCTGAATTCGAAAAATAAAAAAATAAAAAATTTTAAAAAACAAAACACATATTAGAAGCAAATATGTAATGCATAAAAATTGATGGATTTCTGCATTGTAATATTTTAATTTTGTGCATTACATATAATTTATTTTTCGAAGAGCTGAAGTTTTCCGGTTCGAATCCAAGCTGTGAATTTTCTTTCTTATTTTCATCAATAAATATTTAGTTTATTTATTTATTTTTTCTGTATTTCGAACACTGATATTTTCACTTATTACTTTTTAAATTCTGTAATATTTTGATACCGAAATTGTTCATGCCGCCATATATTATGCTTAGATTTTATAAGAAAACGAAAGCCATTACGATATACTGTATAGTAAACAACATATTGTAGACTGCATAAAAATATGCTTTCTTCACACAGGGTGAGTTTTTTAAAAGTGGTCCGGCGCGAAATACTGCGCAGTAAGTTTTAAAATGATAAAAGTAAGTCATTCATGTGATATTGCGCAGTTGAAAGAGTGACATTGGTGTGCGTGGTAGTCGTTTGTGCGAAGTGGCGAAAATGGTGTTATCTCTACAACAGCGCATTTTTGTGGTAGAGCACTATGCACGGCATGGGTCATGGAAAGTGTGCCGATGAGTTTAAAATTAAGTTTCAAAATGGTGCTGTGCCTGCAAAACCTCCTGCTAAGAGTGCAATGTAAAACTTAATTGCGAAATGGCATGCAACGGGATCAGTACTGAATGCGCAAAAGGACGGTCCATACGACAGCAACCACTGCTGCTGCTGAAGAACACATGCTACGCAGTCCCAAAACATCATCACGGCGGCTATCTCAGCAACTGGATTTGTCTCAGTCAAGTGCAATGAAGATCATGAAACAGGATTTACACTTACACCCCTTCAAAATGACGACTGTGCATCAGATGCATGATGTGGAAAGCCGGCCAGGGTTCAGTTTTGTGAATGGTTTCTGAGCACCATTGCTCCGGAGGTGCTGGAGGATGGTTATGTGTTCATCTCAGATGAAGCGTGGTTCCATTTGTCCGGTTACGTCAACTCACAGAACATGCGCACTGGTCTTCCGTCAATCCGCATGTGTTCATGGAGTCTCCACTGCATCCACACAAAAATCGGAGTATGGTGTGCTGTCTCCGCCTGCTGCATCATCCCTGTGTTCTTCAATGAAACTGCGCATAGTGACCGTTATGTGCACAACATCTTCAACGTGTTTGCCGCACAACTTACTGATGACGAGCCTGCCAATGCTTACTTTCAGCAAGATGGTGCAATAGCCCATTCTGCACGCGCAACACTTGCCCGTATTCAGGAAGTGTTCCCACCCGAACATGTGATCAGTCGAGGAACAGAACAGCCCTGGTCATCACGGTCGCCAGACCTATCGATCTGCGATTTCTTCCTCTAGGGTGCACTGAAAGGTGTGGTCTACCAGAGCAATCCGCGCACCGTCGCCAACCTTCAACAAAACGTCCAGGCAGCCATTCAGGCCATTCCAGCGGAAACCTTTGCTCGTGCTTCAGGAACATGTGGACACGGCTTCACACGTGCCTCGAGGTCAATGGGAGACACTTCCAGCATCTACTCTAGGTTATTTGCACTGATCCTTGATCACAGTTATCTCTTTCCATGCTCATTTTTACACCTTGTTCACAGGGCCACTTTTAAAAAACTCATCCTGTATATAAGACACTGTATTGTTATACATTATTTTTTCCCGTCATGGATGAGAATACAATTTTTTTGCCAATAGTTTATTTTTTTAAAGCATAAACTCAGAAGATACTGTAGTTCATTCCGAAATATTGGTAGCTATTGATCGCAAAGGCCCGATTTTACTGGACTTTCTTGAAAAAGGCACCACAGTTAACGCAGCACGATATGGGGAAACATTGAAGTCACTGCGCGCGGCCATCAAATGCAAGCGTCCAGGACTTCTTACAGAAGGAGTGCTTCTTCTCCACGACAACGCGCGTCCTCACATCGAAAGCAACGGTAGACCTCATCAAAAAGTTCAACTGGGAAGCAATACAGCATCCACCTTACAGCGCTGTCTTATCCCCATGTGACTTTCACGTGTTTGAGGATCTCAAGAAACATCTGAAAGGCCGCAGGTTTCAGTCGGACGATGAAATGAAGGAAGAGGTTTTGGAATGGTTCCACACGCAACCGAAAGACTTCTTCCATAAAGGAATTACACGCCTTGTTACACATTGGGATAAATGCCTTAACGCATTTGGAGAGTAGTTTTAAATCCCTTGTATACACTTTGGATAAAATAAATAATTTTCGTTTTCATTTGTACAACCCTTATATTATTATTTAAAAATATTTTAGTTGCAATTTTTATATTGTGCAAAATATTCTTAGACCTATGATGTTCTTGAGTGCATGAAAAATCGAGAAGGAAGAAATCTTTTTTTTATTAGCTCCTTCTGCTAAGAGTGCTGTTGTTTGGGTCTAATATTGATGACGTTTTCATTGCCTGTTGTGAGGCCTGTAAGGTGATGCCCAACTTAAAGCACTGTATATCTTTATACAGTACTTTAGCCCAACTGCGCCTGAAGCGCCCTCTCGACAGATAGAAACTTTAGTTTCATTTTCAGTTTCAATGCAATATCTCTATCGTATGTCACGGCCGGCCCTTGTCAACACCTCCTAGACAGAAGGCCTGATAACGGAAACGCCATACATTGTTACATCATCATTAGTCGACCAAATTTAGGGCTTACTATTGGTAGAAATAGGAGTAACAATGTTGGACTAATGATGATGTAACAATGTATGACGTTTCCGTTATCAGGTCTTCTGTCTAGCTGGGTGTTGCCCTAGTGCGATCTATGCGGTACCTAGCGTGATCTGTTTTCCTTACCTTCTCGAAACAATGGAAAATGTTGGAAGCTCGATGACCATTTATATCTATAGACCGTGGTCTAAACTATTGATAAAAATAAGCCTAACAAGAATAGCTATCCATAGCAGTAGGCCTACATTCAAGAATTTAGAAACTGCATACAGAACATACCAATGAGTATAACGCTACAAAAAGGAATATATAGTACTCTATTCTTGAACTGTTGTGTTTCAGCATAGAATCTCGCTTCTGTACTCACCAAGTCTGAGAAGATATGACAGTCGGGTTGATCCTTCTGCCATTTTTTAGCCATAGTCCTCTACTAGCATAAGGGGCACTTTGAAAGGTGCGGCAAGTCGTTACATACCAATAATTCCTTAACCCACAGAATTTCCAGGCCACTTTCCAACTGATAATTTTAAGGATATGATTGGACATCGAATTTATGCTCTTCAACGAGCTCGAAATTAAGTGAATGCCACATGGACCACAATACTTCAGGTCCTGGAGTCCAGAATAGTATTGGAGTCAGCGCTGCTTAAACGAATGTATCGCTAAAACATGTGGGGCTACTACTTACTAAACCCCCCTGCACATTCAGGCACTGGATAGGTGTAATTATTTGAAATTAAATTCATTTAAGTACTTTGCAAAGGTTTGAAGCATTCTTTTTTTCGTGGGGTCGTAATTTATCTGTGGAATAGTGTAATTGATGATGGATATAGGTCTATAGTGCAGATCATTTCCATTATATTTTCGTTCATCTTTGGTACACTTTAATGAAGCAAGTTATTCTAATGAAAATGGCCATATCTTTATTTCCTAACCAACATGGACTGCTGTGATAACTGTTTATGAATTAAATATTTGTTATTTCATAGGCCTAAAGATAACGTGTCTGTCGTATCTATAATCATTCACCCTTCTTTAGGACTACTCTATAAACATTTACATCTTTGGAAGAAAAATCCTCTCTCCTCAAATGGATGGTTTCAAACAGGAAAATTAAATTTTTCAAGAGCGCTCTTTTTATTTTGGCCAACATTTCAAACGAATGAAGAGTTAAGAGGCATCGAAGCGGATTAACAACCCCCTTCCTCGATAATTTTGGCAAGAGAACGTAAACAACTCCTAAAGGCGAATTTAGATGGCGAGAAATCGCTCTCTCTCTCTCTCTCTCTCTCTCTCTCTCTCTCTCTCTCTCTCTCT
>JAHWFO010024403.1:1002675-1089247 GCA_023313115.1 Rhysida immarginata | reverse complement strand
TCTCTCTCTCTCTCTCTCTCTCTCTCTCTCTCTCTCTCTCTCTCTCTGTCTTTCTCTCCCCGGCTACCTATCCCTCGATAGACAGGCCCCGTGCCAAGTTGGTCAAGTTATGACTATTCCAACGGAGAACATTTACCATTAAACGAAGGGAAAGACGTGATCATTTAAAAGAAATCTATGCAGCATTGACGGATAAAAATTTAGAAATTTATTAGCCAACGTGGCACTTTTTTAAATGAAGGAAGGGCTATAGATTGTAATACTGAAGATGCTAAGGAAGGATCGCTTAGACATCACTTCTTTTGTTACTCCCAGCAAAAGCAATTGTCCTTTTACACGCACTGGCCAATGAATTAGAAACATGCTTGAAACCATGTAAATGTGTTTTACTTTTTTTTTGTTTAATTTAGTTTGAGGTCATATGATTCAAGAATGTACTTATTTATAAAACTTGATGTTTATGGGAAAAAGAAGGACCTAACTGACTTATTGTTGGTGCTCGTGTAGCTGGAGCCACGGTTGAAACAAAAGCAGCCAACTAGATTCTCGATATCAAAAGTATTCGTACGCTAGAAAAATGATCCACAGTCTTTGTTTAAAGGGTTAACTTTGGCTCAAAGACAATCAATCATGAGCGAGACCTCCCTTGTACGGAGATCCATGAGGATATCCACTGTACAACAACTGAGGAATGATTTTATCCAACGCTTTTCCGAATCAAATGCGCCGGGAATTGAAGGGAATCCAAATTGGCAATGGCACAAAAGAAAACCCCTGATTTCTATAAAGTACAGAAACGTTCCAAACAGTGGTGTCTGGAAGGTCGTGATTGGACACGTTTGTCCACATTAAGAGGCATTAAGCGTCGCACACTGAATTTTATAGACACAGGTGATTCCAAGCCGACTGCCACATTTCAAATGGTTATAAAAATGGTGCCCAAAACAAAACAAATAAAAACAACACCATTTGATCAACTGAAATATGCCATTTATTCTATAAAATTTCCAAAAAATAAAATATAAAATTTTCAGATCTGCAACAGGGAAGTGATCATTGGCTTTTCGGGCAAGGCGGTAACACATTCGAAACTACGCAGTTCGTGAACTGTTCGCGTGCTATTGTGACTAAAATATATCGTGATTGGACGAACGGCACCATTCGAATAAACAGTCTGGAAACTGCGGAGCACCATGCGCTATGACGACTGCGAAGATGTCTGCAGGCTAACCGACAAGTAACAGTTGAGAAACTGACTGTCCAAATGAACCAGATGGCTGCCAGTTGTGTATAGTCAAAGACAAATGGCCACTTCTGAACCCATGTTCGCAAACATGCATCAACCTACAACGTGCATTGCAGTGCAAGAACTGGCCCTCTCTTGATTGGTAAAGGATTGGTTTTTCGGTTTCTACTCCTTCGTGGATGGACGATGTCGTATTGGGCGGGCACCTTTGAACAGAATCAAGCTGCAAACATTGTTGGAAAAAAACAAGCTGGTGATGGCAGTGTTTATGGTTTGGAGTATGTTTCCTTGGCTTTG
This sequence comes from Rhysida immarginata, assembly GCA_023313115.1. NCBI lineage: Eukaryota > Metazoa > Arthropoda > Chilopoda > Scolopendromorpha > Scolopendridae > Rhysida > Rhysida immarginata. The sequence goes on along the minus strand of JAHWFO010024403.1, from coordinate 1,087,704 downwards.
TCTCACTGATTTGATTATTTACTCAACCAATTTGGTTATTTACTCATCGTTGTGGATCAGATACATGACATGGGATATTCGAGTAGAACAACGCGGTATTTCATATGGTTCGAGAATGGTTCGAAGAGCACGACAAAACTTCCAAGTACTTCTCTGGATTGCCATGCTCGTTCTGTGGAGTAAATCCTAGACCAGAGCACTATTGGAATCGCCTCGAGGGCCATGTTCGTTCTGTGGATCCTCCATCAATTCAACAGCTGGTGGACGGATTGCAATCTGCATACTCCAAATGCCCATGGTCACCGTCCAGCATCTTATTGATTCCCCCGCCATCTATCTACTTTTCTTGCTGAGCACGGGAGTTAGTCTGGCTATTAGACTTTTTTCCAGGGCTGCCTGGCAAGCGGATTGCTAAACGCAATCACCGATTTGTAGAAAATCATACAACGCGATCAAGTAGTTCCAGTGAGGTAAGTTCAAAACCTGAAATAAAAAATTTTGTGAACTGGTGAAAAAAGGGTTTTTTCAAACCACGATTTTATTCTTGTTTAGCACCAATAAATAACGGATACATCTAACCCTCTTCATAACAGATTTGTTGTAGTAATGAATTAGTACCATTAGAACACGAACCAGCAACCGATTTGAAAAAATTTTTTTAACATGCATTGTCGTCGGTCCTGTGTATGTGTATCAAGTTTCACCTCTGTAGCTTGTCGGAAAGATGGTTTAATATTGATTAGAAGATTTGGCCCGGACCATAGACGCGGACACACACACACACACACACACACACACACTCTCTCACACAGAAAACTACGCTAAACAAAAGCGTAAAAAAAAGATAATTTCTTTTTAATCATTTTTACCATTTTATGTATTTTATAGTTGTGTTTTATATGCATTATTTTTAGTATAATATTTTTTATCGAGATGAAATGATACATGGACCATAAAAAAGGAATTCGTCAGCCATGCTTTCTTGACGTTAAAATTTTTTATTGATAACATATTCAAAATAAAATATAAAAAAATTATAATAAAATAGTAAAAATATTTACTAATAAATAATGCATATAAAAAAATAGTGCAATATAAATTAAAAAATGAATTAAAAAAAAAAAGTTTGCTTTTTTTACTTTCCGTCAATGTAGAAAATTGTTTGTTTCAGGTTTTGAAATTATCTCACTGGAACTACTTGCACGATTGCTGCAAATCGGTTATTACCTGCGGCAATCTGCTTGTCACGCATCCGTGAAAAAGAGTTTAGCTGGTGGTCAAAATAATGTGGCTAGACTGTGTATGTAAATAAATGTATTTGTAATATGATTTTATTTCGTTTTTTTAAAATGAGATTAAAATTCGACGTAGTGGCCGAAGCGCCCAATGGCGGCTTAGATTTTAAAAAATGCATTCAGTAACTTAATCTCTTAGATTAAAGGTTTACCTGATTTTAAGTGACGCAGTGTTTTTTCCTTTGACAGGAGAAAGCATTTCCTGTTTCATTATTAACCGCCCCCTAACGTTTTCTAGCATAGCATTTCTGCTTAACTTTTTCTTCTCCTTCTCTCTGAGGCGCATTCTTCTCATTTCCTATTCTTTTTAATTCCGAATGTGATAATTGATGTTGGAAGGGAGGAAAGATATTCGAAGAGACTGTGGACGCACGAGGAAGGAAGGAAGGGACAGGCCGACTCATCTTGTCTAAATCAATGACTCGTTAAGAACTTAATTAATCACAGCGAATTAATTACATGTCAAAGCCCGGAGAGTGACAGTCCCCCAACAATCAAGAAAACGGCGGCGAGATAAGGAAATTCAAGGATCGGATGAAAAGAAAGGGGGCGGCGGCCTGGGGAAAAGGGGAAAGGAGTGAGTAAGGGGGTTAGAAGACGCCCTCTGGCGGTGAGAAAAGAGCAATAGGACAAAGGACTCCGATGGATTTGAATTCTCGTCTCTTTTCTCCCTCACGACCACTGTCCTGCCGAGCTTTCGGAGGATACCTCGAAACAAAAAGGGAACCACACCTTATGGGTCGGTTTGCCAAAGTTTACGCAAGAAATCTTTGCTTTTAAAATTCCTGTGAAAAAAAAATGTAATGAAAAGCAAGAATTTTAAGAAACTAACAAAGAATAGGACTTCATTAAAAATACTTGCACTATACAGGGTGTTTACTAAACCTATGGCAAATAATTCAAGGGGTAATTCTTTGGGTTATTTTAAGAATCTTTTGTTCTTCGATGATTTTCGGAATGCCGCTTTGTTTTTTTCTACCAGGAAGACTTACCGATGTAGTATCGAAATTTTTTGGAACATTCGCTACCTATCTTTCTACCATGCGCGTTGCGGCGGATCTGGCGTTCGAAATACTGCCCCATCCGCTGTCTCCCCCCCCCCCCCCGACCTGGCCCCAAGCAACTTCTTCCCTCGTCTGAAGCACCCGCTTCGTGGACGACATTTCCAAGACGACGGCGGTCACTTCGAGGTGGAGTAGTTCCTCAACAGCCAAAAGGAGGACTTCTGTAAAAGTTGCACCAATCAAGTTGTCTATCGTTGGGAAATTGCCTGGCCTTGGCAAGTGCATATGTGGAGAAGGACTGACGCTACCACTGTGCAGCGTCACCCTTTCTCTCAGTCTTCTGGCTGATTGTAGTAATGACTTTATGAACGCCCCTCGTTATGTCCCAATATTCTCCATAAAGTTGAGATCTGGGCTCTATGACTGTCAAAATAAATCCCATAAGTAATCTTCCTGCTTGACAAACGACTGCTGAATCAACCGTGCGCGATGAACAGTAGCATCTGTCGTCCATGAAGAAGCCTCTAAGCAGGATAAAAATGCGGCATTACAGAAGTAAGATACACAGAAATGATTTTGGAAAAGATTTTGGAAGGCAACCGTTATAGAAAACAGGTCCCACCAAGATGCCATTCCATAGTCCACACCACAGCTTGAGCTCTGATATTTCATTTTGTTTGTACTGGGTTTATTTTTACGCTTAATTTTAATCTTTGTTTTGTTTTTTTTTTGTTAAAATCAGCGTTATGAGCTCTACAACTATACAATTGGAAATTTTTCTTTACCTGTAACGGTTACAAAGTTGCAAGGTCAAATTTGACACCACCATGTTTAGCCCCTACCCAACTTCCTATATGTTGCCTGCAACAGATTCGTTGTATCTCCACTCTATATGTTTTTAAATTGTATCTGGTGGGGGGTACAGACTTTTGACTCACACTGTATATCGTTGCTGACCAAATTGATGGTTTTTCCAATGGAGATGGCTACTTTCAACAAGATAATGCATTCTGCTATAGTGCTCATATTTTACATTATGTTGGAAAGACTTTACTTTGTTTAGATGGCCTCCACAAGCTCGAGATCTCAATCCCAGTGAGTATTTGTTGGATGAAATTGAAAGTTATAAGACAGCTGGATCCACAAACATCAAATCTCACATAACTGGAAAGCGCTATTCATCAAGTATAATCTCAGATTCCACAAACCCGTTACCAACGTATCGTTTACTCCATGCGAAGAAGAATCGATGCAGTCTTAAAGGCAAAAGGTGGCCCATCGAAGTACTAAGGAGATGGTCGTAACAAATTGACCAAGTTGTACTTTTGTTAATGGTTCTGACAAGGAGACACCATGTACTCTGACTCACCGAATTTGATAAAAAAAAATACTACGAGTAGCTTTCACCCATTAACTACCCATACAAATTCATTCGATGCACTTCTCAAGAGTTTCCGAGGAAAATATTTTCATAAAATTTATTTCAATGTGTGCAGTTTCTATGCCATTTGGTTCTAATATAAACTAGATACTTTGGTAATAAAAATTTATGAATCTTTTTCTCGGAAAAGTTTGAGAAGTGCATCGAATAGCTTTGCATGGATATTTAATTGGATCAAAGCTACTGGCAAAACTTTTTTTTTTATCAAATTCAATGAGTCAGAGTACTTGGAGTCTCCTTGTAAGATATAGCCATTTGAAGTTTCTAATATGGCTTTTATTTTACTGCATTAACATTCTAATAATTTTATCATAACAAATTTTCGAATATTCTCCCACGTACTGTGAGAATTTTCGAATATTCTGTGAGAACGTGGCGAGTTGCGCGCCTGAAGGCATCTTCACGTCTCTTTGGTCCATAGCATGTTATACGTGCAATAAGCTCGTCTTTTGCATTGATTGTAGTTTCTTAAACTTCACACTAAAACCAATTCCACAAGCAGAAATCCAAAGAAGTTGAGTCGGGTGATCTTGGCGGCTAATTAACAGCTCCACCACGGCCGATCATGCGCCACAGTAATTAACCAATAGCTGCATAACAAAGGGGAGAGAACACCTAATTGCCTTACCATATGTAAATATCAATAACATCACAGAAACTGTTACAAATCCGCTTTTCCACAGTACTTTAATTTAACATGTATACCGACCTGGAAAAAATGATAGGACACATTGTGTTTTGTTTATTACTGCACAACCAATTGATAAATTTAAATAAAAGTTTAGGACAATGTATATTATGGCCAAACACATTATCGATGCAAATTTTATGCAAATCTGATGATCATTTTTTGGATGATACCATAAACTTGAAATTAGGGGTGGAAAAAATATAGGACAGTTTGATGTACGGCAAAATCGACATACTGAAATGGGATGCCAGCTGCACTCTTGGTAATACAATGGTAATTAATAAATTTAACAGCAATTTCTGTAAACATTTAGCATGGGACGCGGCACAACACTCACCGGTTTGGAAAAGGGCAAAATTACTGCTTAAAACCACGATGGGAAATCTGTGGCAGAAATTGCACGCCTGATTGGTCGTTCCAGGCATGCGGTTACTGTATTTCTGCAAGATCATGCAAGTTACGGTACGAAAAAAATCAACCAGACAGCCGAAATGCCTAACACCACAAGATCAACATCGAGTTGCTAGGCTTGTCAGCAATGAAAAAATATCAGCAAGCGCTATTAAAGAAACAATTGGGACTCAGGCGTCCAGAAGAACCATCAATAATTACCTAAATGCTTGTCCACGTCTTCGGCGTAAAAAATTAAAACAACAACCCCCACTTATAACCCACCACAAAAGAGACCGCCTCCAATATGCTAGAGAACATATGAGCTGTACCAAAGAATGGGACCAAATTGTTTTCAGTGATGAAAAGAAATTCAATTTCGACGGTCCTGATGGCTGGGATTATTATTGGCACGACATACGGAAAGAACCAAGCTATTTTGCAAGAGAGTGCAAGGCGGGGGTTCCGTGATGGTTTGGTCGGCCTTTAGCTCAACCGGGAAAGCCAACATCGTGTTTGTTAGTAGCAGAATGAACAGTGCCAAGTACCAACAACTGCTCACCAACCATCTTCTGCCACTGGGACAACGTCTTGGGGGTGAAAATTGGCAATTTCAACAGAACAATGCCCCATGTCATGCCTCCAAGTCAACCAAAGAATGGTTTGCACAGAACAATATATCTGTTATGACTTGGCCAGCAAGAAGCCCTGACCCCATAGAAAACCGAAAGGGCATTTTTGTTAGGGCTGTATACGCCAATGGCAAGCAGTATGACAACATCAGAAGCTTACATATGCATCGCCTGGAACAAAATTCCGGTTTCAACCCTCCAAACCTTAGTCAAATCAATGAACGAGAGGGTATTTGAAGTAATTTTAAAGAAAGGTGGCAATACAAATTATTAATTTTCCATTTCCGTCTATTTTTGTCATAAGTCCTATCTTTTTTCCACAAACAATATTGCTTCGTTTTGCATAATTTGTAAAATTTAATGTCGAATTGTATAAATGCTACACACAGAACATCTTTATTAATAATGAAGCTTGTTCTGAAATTTCATTTAAATGTATCAATTGGTTGTGCTGTAATAAACAAAACACAATGTGTCCTGTCATTTTTGCCAGGTCTGTATGCATATTTCAACCATCATGTGGCTATCTTTCAGCAAGACTAAAAATTACAAACTAAACAAGCTTAATTTTTATACAGGATGTTCGGAAAATGCAGGATAATAAGTACATAGTGTGAATCTATGCATCATTCTAAGCAAAATGTTCCTTATCGAAAATAACTAAAACTCAAACGTTAAGGTCTAAAAACATGGCATGGTTCCGTCATTTATGAACTTGCTACACCAGCCTATCACATAATGAACTGCGCTATGCCACGAGAAACCGACGTTTAGATCCTTCGTTAGATTAAATGACGTTTTCCGCCAGCTTTTAGCAAACTTCGCGTGACGTTTAGACCATTAAAATTTGGGTTTAGAACATTTTGCATAAGGAACTTGCATACGTTTGTAATCATGCAAAGGATCTTAGATACTTATTATACATTTATTACATTTTATTATTAATATTATTATATTTTCCGAACACCCTGCATAATCGGTAGAAATAACGGTAATAATATAGAAGTCAGTGGGAATTCATTCATTCATTCATTCATTTATCTATTTATTTATTTACATTATGAAAGCACAATAAATACAACGGTTTATTGTAAAAAGAATATTAGTTATAAATTTCAAGGTGCATTAACATTTAGCATGTTAAATTAAAGAATTGTGGAAAAACGGATTTGTATTGGATTTCTGTAATAGCTGTATTTCAGAAACCATTAATAAGACTGCATGTTTATATAAACTTTCTGACTTACAATAACTCATTTTATACCCATAAGAAGATATTGACATTTCCAACCGGGTCACTCTGTAGATAGAGTTTAATGAAAGTTTATTATTAACGTGTAATCATAACTTTCAATGGTGGGATTAATATAACCCTTAAGAGTTTTGACCTCTAAATTTGTCTTTTTTCCGGCTCTGTATTTCCTAATAGCTTGTGCATCTTAGCGAAATGTTAAAAAATATGAAAAAGAGACATAGAGTGCGAAGTGAAATTGCAGATAAATATTTAGAATATTACTGTTAAAAACATGAGATTTTGAACAATTAGAACTTTCATCTAGTACCTGTGTGACCTGTATAAAAATGCAAGTATTATCAAGCTCGATAAAGAAATAGCACGCATCTCAAGTTTTAGGTGATTTAAATTAAAGTGTCGCTTTTGAATAGTAGTTTGCTTTTAAAATTTCTATTAACTGCCACTCAATCATATTAAAAAAAAACGATTTTCGGTTAAGAAGCGTTGGACGGATTAAGCGAACCCAAAGTGACTCGTTAAGCAGCACAGATGAATAAACACAACTCAGCAGGAGAGAGAAGGCGAGTTTGAGTGTGAAAGAGAACAAAAATGAGACAAAGATAAAAGTCAATGAAAAGAGATGGGGAACGGTGAAAAAAGGGTATGTTAGTGGTGGTGGTGGTGGGGGTGGTGAAGGGGAAGAGTGGGGGTGGGGGTACAACTAAGATTACAGACGTCAAAGGGTTATGATCATATTAAACGCATCTCCTGCTGGTACGGTGTGCGCCAGTGTCTTCTTCATCGTCCGAGGGAAGACGAAGCCCCAGCTGCGGGGCCCCCGAGGAAAACTCCCAAATCCTAATTTGTCATCGGAGTCTTTGACAGTTGCGAGCGGAGCATCAAGTGCTGGCAAAAGCGGGCGCTCCCGAGAAGATTATATTATTTCTGCTTTTGTTCTGAAACAATGGCCGAGTCCGAGCAAAATGTCAAGACGCAAATGAAAAGCGCTCGCCGGAGCCTGCAGGGCAGCTATCTATGTATTGATGGCGAAACAATGTATCAGGTGGACGGGCGCGTGATAAGCGCAACAATAGAGCGCATGCGCACGACAGGAAGTAGGTGCGCTCGGCAAGGCGAGTGATCAGAGGGCGCCACTGGACGAAAATCTATCCTGTCGATTGCGAAGCTTTTGGAAAATTCTTAGCCTTTTCCTCCCTCTCTCTCTCTCTCTCTCGCTCTTCCGCGGCGCCGATATTCTCTTTTATGTGTATACAGGAGCAACCGAACAAGAGAGAGACAGAGAGCGAGAGAGAGACGTCTTCATCCGACGAGCTGGAGCAGCGAAAAGAAGGGAAAAGGATTTCGCGGAATGCTTCCGTTGTCATCTCAGATCATGGAAAATCGCGAACATATTGTAAATTGAAATGTCGTTTTCTTTAGAGGAAAGCGGTTAAGAAATGCTAACAACTAGGAGTAGGAGGAGGAGGGAAGGGGGAAAAAGTGACACAGAACTTAACGATTTTATTCTTCGATTTACTTGTTCTTTAATGAACTCACATATTTATTCTTCTGCTGCTTTTAACGTCATTATTATATCCACGAATTACACTAAATAATGTGCGGAAGCAGAATTTTATTGAATAGTGAACTATTAAAAATTCTGTTTTAACTTAAGCCCTTCTCGAATTCTGAAGCAGATTATTTGATAACTGATTCCACCGATAGATTAGATCTTGTATGTAAATTAGTCATGTTTTAAACCTTCAACGTTTTGGTTAATTTTATTTTTCCTATAGATACATCAAAAATGGTTTCTTCTTATTATTGAGAAATAGCCAATATAATATTAATGCCACTGCAGAATTGTCGATTTAGGATTTTCCAATGCCCAAAGTTTTTCCCCCCCTATGAAGTTTTACGGTAGAAATCTAATTAATAAGCATAACACGATGTGGAAAAGCCAGAAACCTAAACAGCATCCTTAGTTTCTGGCTTTCGCCTTATACGAGGAGGATTATAATAGACTAGTGTTGACGCCCGTTTTAAAAACGGAAAATAAAGATTCGTGAATAAATATTTATTCATCATATAGCAATGCAGTACATATAATAATCCTCATTAACAGTGAATTAAAAATGAGTTTCAATAAGAAATGAAAGCAGTCCATATATTTCATATATGCTCGTTTTGGAAAAGTGAAAAACTTGTTAACAGGTGCAATTAAGTAACACAGAAAATGAAGATATTGCTCTATTAATTAAATAAATGAATAAGGTGACATGATATAATAAATAAAAGGAAAAATTCCGCGATTCAATGCATTGCTGCTCTAGCCAACTGCGCGTTTCTCAGACCAGCGTTTCTCTACCTTTATTTTTCTTTTTCTCTTCACTGCTATCGACAAACTTATCTGCACCGGTATTGCGACCCAAAGTTATAATCTGTATATATTTTATTTCGCAACCTAACAAAATAGAACCGCAATAAAAGAGCCCGTCAAAGAACCGATCGCAGATCTTATAAAGAATGTATCAAAATTACGTTACAAAATTTGAGGGCGGTTTCCTCACACCGAAAATCCTTAGATTTTAAGGTATTAATGAGGCATTAGTTATATCTTACCTCAGAAACCCACAAAGGTGGTCCCATAGATAAACTCCAAAGGAGTGAAGTTGGGGGACTATGGAACTGTTCCTTCCCTACCCATCCATCTGCCATCTGGTTGGTTACAAACTTCCGTTGATGGATTGTATCTCAAACCTCTTTGAACGTTAACTGTAATTAATACCTGAAAATTTAAGGATTTTCGGACATACAGTAGAACCTATGAAGTTGATCACTCCATATGTTGACCAGCCTCTATATATTGACCGTTTTAGCTGGCGACGGAAATTTTCTAATCTATATATACATGATTTCAAACCATATGTTGACCAGCACATGGCACCAATTTCTAAAATTTTTATTCCCTAAGTTGACCAGCACCAGCAATGATAGTAATTTCCATGTCATTATGTTTAATACATGATAAGACAGTGAAGCTTGCAGTCAGAACACTACTGTATGTTTATATGGGTTTCTTGTTTTGGTGTGAGGAACCCCCCCCCCCCTCAAAGTTTTTAAACGTATTTTTGATATACCCTGTATCTATATGTATAATTTTTCTATCATCGTGACCCATAAAAATTTAGACGCGACCCAAAGGTTGAGAAACGAGGGTCTAGACAGGTTTTACGGACTTCAATGAAATCTCATGGTAGCCAGCTGACAGAGTCTGCAACGTCGGGAAGTTTTTCCTTTCATATATCATCGTTTATAAACGATGAAAACCTTAAGTTGGAAATTAAGTATTAAAGGAAACTAAATATTACAATAATTAAGTATGTAAGGTGGAATTACTTTATTCCAGCTTATTTAAATATTTCAAATGAAATTCAAGACCCTCTTGGCCTTTGGAAGCTTCCATTGTTTCTCGGCCTTAATAATTGGCCAAACAATGTCGTCACAAATTTCATCATGCTTGAATAATATCCATTTACATGTTAATAGTTATTGACATTGATCTTTAGATCTTTAGTAAAACATTTCCGAAACTAGCTACAAATTGAGCTATCTCTCAATTTTTTAGTGCCCGAAACCTGTAGTAAAAAATGCCCGACAGACACGTAGAAGATTAAATAATAAACACTTTATATATAGAATGCAACAAAATTCTTTTTTCTTCCACCTTTTTTGAAGGGATTTGGGTATTTTAGAAAAACAACTGCAATTTGATGAAATAACTTGATAATGTATGATGATCCTAAGGGCATTCTTCTTATATAACCACTACAAATTTATTTAATTTCTAACGTTTTTATTAATAGAGACAGAATCGTAATTACAATTAGACAATTTAGCTATGTTCATTTCATGAAGAATAAAGGAAGATTTTTTGAAATCGATCCAGTAGTTAAAGAGTTGCAATATTTGACAATACACCCCATCCCAATCTGCTTAGCGTTTTCCATCGTTCTGGTACGTGTTCCTCGGTGCGACTATCACGATGATCGTTCAACGATGATCGTGCAACGATGATCGTTGAGCACTATTTCTTTGTATTTCCTATGGAGCTGTTTTGCTCCGAGCGACTGCCGCTAGAGTCGTCAACGATGATCGTGCGTCTTGAATAGTCGTTCAGGAGAAGGGCGAATATAATCGTTGGTCGTTAACGATTTTTGTTGTGAGAAGACTATGTGCATCATGGCTCCTTCGCTTTCTGACGCCGATGATGAAATTCTTCTCGATGATTTCTTGGCGAATCACTTTACATGCGTCCTACAAGGATCAAAGAGTCAAGGACAATATATGGGCTGAGATTGCCAATAAAGTTGGAAACCAAATTGTTCTTTAGTTATTTAAATACAGTGTACTTGTATTTTCTTTTAATAATTACTTATATAATTTTAATGTAAAATTTTTTGCCGAAAGTGCACCACAAAATGAACAAAATTTTACTATATTCAATAACTATATTATGCAACATCGTGTAATTCGTGCACAAAGTAGTCAAGAAATATTGTTTTTTAAACATTTCAGATCGTGACATTTTATTCGTAATTCAGATCAGTGAATCAATGATTTTTTTTCGATATACCTATGAGCTCAAACATACGGTGTTTTTTGGCTCTTTTCATTCCATACGTCCTCTTCCATCTCCTCAACCAAAAGGTATTTAATTAATAATTTTTTACGTCTACTCAGCTTTACTCTCATTCTGTCAAACACAACCTTCCTCTAGAATGATGTGACTGCGAACGAAAACACGCGACTAGTGAAAAATCAAAAAATCACAGACGTTCCGAGCAAAATGGTAACCAAGGATTATCGTTCAACGTTTAATCGTTGCACGATCATGACGATCATCGCAATAGTCGCACCGAGGAACACGTAAGTTCATGATAGATGCTCCGCAGAAAAGCTTTTTTTCTCATAGATGGGCAGCTACCGTGAAGAAAACAATTCTTCAGTTTTTGTTTGTCATTTGCATGGTGCGTTTATTGTTTTGTAATTAGACAATGCAAATGACAAAATACAAATCGAACCTCATTTTCCGAAAAACAATTCACGTCTTCCTTACGTCAGTAATCCTTAAATGTAAGGGACTATAACAGTAGCTACCCATTGATGAAAAACGCTGAAGCAGAATAGGGTGGGGTGTATTGTTAAATGATGGCAACTCCTTAACTACTGGGCCGACTTCAAAAATCCCTACTTTATTTTTCTTCAAGTGAACAGAGCTAATATTGCCTAATTGGAATTACGGGTCTATCTTCAATAATAAAAAACTCAGAAACAATGTAGGGATTTTTTTTATCGAAAAATGGAAGGAAAAATTCTGCGACCTGGGATCGAACCAGGAACCTCGGCTGTCATGGCCGACGCCTCTACCAGTTGGGCTATCGCAGACACCCGGCCAGCCATTCCTCAGAACCAAAAACATAGGCCGTCGCATATTGTGGGCACACTAAGAAAGGAGTTAATTATCATTTGTCATTAGATTTGACTCTCTTGTTGTATAGAACGAACTGTTTCAGTAAACGATTAGCGCTTCTCACTCACGTAACGAACTTTGATATAAAGCCATATCTTGAAAATTAGGAGGAGCGTGTTAATTTCGAAGAATTAAAAACGTAAATTAAAATTTACTTGCACCCATTCTTGAGTGATACTTGAGCAATTTGTCCATTACAAATAATGATTGCTAACTGTTAAACAAATTCGCTACTGATAATTGAAGTACTTTTGTTTTATAAAAGTCTCTAACCAAAATCAGAGGACAATCAGAGGATAATCATTTTTCATTCTCGATTATTTTCTATCCTTAATTTTGGAAAATCCAAACAAAAAAATGAGATCCACTTACATTGAAATGTTCCTTATTGCACTAGCGTTATTCGGGTTCAAATCTGCAACAAACTTGAATTTTAATTTATTTTTCATTATCATAAAAATAGTTGATCCATTAATGATTGTTGATCAGTCTAGTGGCCGAGAGCGTCGGGGCGTAGGCTTTCCAATTCCCGAATTCCGGGCACGAATCCCTCTAGGGCACAGTTGTTTGTGTTTGCCCCAGGGTTGCGAAAAGATAATAGTTATGTGTAATGTCTCAAGATTGTTTTAAAGTGTTGGTCATCTGAAAGAGCAAAAACTAACCTAGATGTTGATGCTCCGAACCAACTAACCAATGACTCTTGTTTGACGTCATCTACGTCACTACTTATTGTTTACCAATAGTGAACAACTTGGAAAAGTTCTGGTTTTCAATTAAAATGTGAAATTTGAATTTATAGATGGCATGTGAATATTTTCGTGTACTTGTAGCATTTGCAACATTGTTGTCTACGACGGACATTGTTATCGAAACGAGTTTAGCTTCTCTTCAACGAAAACTCGGTGCCAAAAACGTAGACAATTCGTAGTATACTGTTGCTCATTACTTTTAATGGGAAAAACTGGCCATCCACGATTTATTCCTGAACTGCGGCTACTGCTTTTGCGCGCAACGAACAACTTCAGCAAACGATTCACGTAACTAAGTTTGTTTGGCTTATTTCAGTTATATTTTGAAAATTAGAGGGCGTGTTAATTTAAAATTAGTTTGTACTCATTCCTGAGTGATACATGAGCAATTTGTCCATTAGCAAATAAGATCGCTACATGGTAAAAGCAAATATTGCCAGTAAAGGACTCACAGTCAGTATTGAAATTATTTGATGAATTGATTGTATGCAGCATTGCTGGTTTTTTTTCCTGGAAATGCTAAATTTAAAAGTTCAATTGCTGATTTTTAAAGGAATTTCTAGGGATTCTAGGAGTTCCCTGTAGTTATCTACGATGCTGAGAATCTGATGGATTTCTTTTTTTTCATTCTGATATTTTTTAGCATTATGCCCTGTTGTCAGGATATTATGGGTAAAATTAGGTTTCCTGGACTGTAATTTCTTACGTGGGCGAACTAAACAACAATTCTCATTGCCTGATGGTTGCATGGTAGCAAAAAAAAAAAAATTCATCCGTGTAATATGTGAAAATGTGGCATGTTATTTTCTGGTGTATTATATCCTCAGTATTGAAGGCACCCTCACGCATTTTTATCCCTCAAGAATGAATTAAATAACACTTCTTAATGAATAATCACCTCCGGATGAAGAAGATAATTTATTAAATTGTTTTTGCCTCTGGCAAATCTGTTTTAAGAATTTCTTTCACCTATATTTAAAGAAAACTAATACTTCAGAGAGACAATATGCAAACTAACTTCACGAAGCTTCTATAGAAGTAAATTTTTCCATGTCAGATTGTGTCAGATTAGATATTCGTTCTCTAAAAAGCTTGATATTTGTTACCTAAATTTGATAATACATCAAGCGTCACATTATATTTAAAGACTTTAGAAAAATGATTAAAAGGAGCTCGTTCGATTCGAATAGGCGTTTCGATCGAGGTGTTTGTATACATTTTGGTTTTATTTATTTAATTTTTTTCCGCGAGGTCGGCAGGCGTTTATTGAGTTGGTCAAAAGTTGATAACAGTGTGTGATAAAATAGTTTTCGTCCTCGGGTGTCTTATATTTCTGTATTATTCTGTTTTATCAGAGCAGCAGCCAAATGGTGAAACGAATTCATTTCCGTTAAGCGCACCGCGCGCAGATGGATGTTGAGCACGAGATGGAAAAGACAGCTGCGCGAGCGTAACAAACCTCTGCATGAAAGGGCTGTAATGCCCGAAGTTAATAGTTCAGCCTCTACATGGCGCTTCACAATAAACAATGGGGATCCGGTCGTCTCTCTCACTTACTCTCCGCCACGAGCAGCTATTCGTTTCCCGTTCAATCTGGCACCTCGGGGAGAGATTTGGCGGCAGTTGCGGCGTGGCTCGTACGTCACGGGGTGGTGATGACCACCTCGGGGTTTCGTAGCGCCACTTCTCACAGAGAAATCAAAACGGATCTATTTGGGTCTCTTGTCCGAAAACCCCTCTCTCTCTCTCTCTGGTCGCTTCTTCCTCTCGCTCTCTCTCTCACTTCGGAACGACTCATTGAAATTAATGATATCACCGATCGGAAAGGGTTTCCGATTTCTTCGCTCTCTCAGATTTTATTTCATATGTGACCTTTTACCTTCCTCTCCACGTTCATCTCGTCCACTAACGAAAGGGTTTTAAGGAGAGAAAGAGAAAAAAACATTGAAAGGAGAAGGATAAAGAAAGCCAAGGAAATAAGACGCCCACTAAAAAGAAAAACGAACGATGTTTTCCATAACGTGAAGCCTACAGAGATTTTAGAATTTATCTTTTAATTAAAAAAAAAAGCACTTCTTTATTATCATCTCGACATTTTTAAAAAAGCAAGATAGATCTGAAGTATTAGCAAACATAAAAATATATATAATATTGGATAGACTTCGTTCAAGATCTATGAGAACAGCAATGACTGAACGCATGTCCCTCTTGTCGTTGTTAAAAGTGAACAGATTCTTGCAACAATGTTAATAATGCAACCTTCGATAAGATATAAAAGTATTTTTTATTTATAGTGCCTTATCCAAAGTGATTTCCAAATTGTATGTTACCGAGCGCGAGTCTCGCATTCTTTAAAATGAGAATATAATTTTAAAAGATTCTCGCAAACGTATTTCGATAGATATATATAAAAAAAAGGATGAAAACAACAATATTGGGTTTTACAGTTTCCAGTTGAGCGATATGTAGGCCCGTACTATTAAAATTCGAATTTATAATGGTGATGTCTGAATATTTTCGTGCATTTTATAGCTTAGCACCTTTGTTGTCTATAGCGTCAACGAAAACTCAACATCCAAAACGAAGGCAGACGCATCATGGACAATCTAAGGAAGAAATATGGGTCTATGCATGAATTTTAAATTTGCTAAAAGTCATAAAAAAATGAAATAAACAGCTTCAATAATCACGTCTTTGGCATGTAAAGATTTTGTGAAATTTTTTCATACATGAAAAAATGTATCAGCTCTTTTTTATCATTTGGTCGTGACGTCGTAACTTGGTAAACCGAGGCCAACGAGAAAGTCTGGGCATTGTTTCCAACAAACGAAGTAAATGCTTTAAGTTTACCTTTCATACCTAGTTTTCAATTCAGTATTTCAATTTTGAAATGATCTTGACAGACAAAAATTGATGATGGAGAAAACTCATCTTCAGAGCTTCAGTGATTGTGTTAACTGATTTATGACGTCACATGTAGTGATGACGAGGCCAACGAGAGACAGGCCAGGGCACTCAAAAGTCACCTGACCATCGGGGTACGGGCAACAATTCATCCTTCACTGTCTCTATCTTGGATTTTAACAATCAGTATTTTTTTGATTGTTAAACTGTTAGTTTAGAAGAACTATGCTTGATAAATCAAAAACCTCTGTAATTCGAATTTTCAATCTATTCCCTTCTGCTCCGGGGTTAAAACCCCTATAAATCGAAGTAATAGAATCTCGATAAATCGATTTTTTGGAAGAAAATTAGACTCTATAAATCGAAGTTAAAGCAAACAAATTTGCCCATAAATCGAATTTTGTGAATCCGGATCTCTATAAATTGAATTGATGTTGGTTTATCTTTTCCCTATTGAGAATTTTCATAAGCAGTTCTGATTGGCTTTTCAAGAGTGCTCGATTCTAGCTAAAATTAGTAGGTAAAAATTACAAACTTTCTACTGCTAATTAGCTTTTTATGTTCAGTTCGTGAATATCTATTACGTAAAGAAAGTTATAATTTCATTAAAATAATTTGGATTATTGCATTTCCATGGGGTTAGTCAAATCTCACAAAAAAACCTCAATAACTAGAGGTTTGTTTTTTTTCACTTAACCTAGATAATCCGAAACCTCTACAAATCGAAGTATTTTGAGATTCGATGTATCGAAGTTCTACTGTACTTAAAAATTGTTAAATATTTAAATATATAAAACTTAACTGCACATTACACATCCATTTTCAGTGGAATTGTCACTATTTTAACAGCGCTCAGTGGACTACTGAGCAAACCATTACGCTCCTCATTCACACAACCAAGCTTAATGAATTTAAGCTATATTTTCAGAAATAGAAAGAGTGTTATTAGTTTAGAAGAATCAAACACTAATATTAATTTGTACTCAAGTAGTAGCATTGAGCTTTTACCTATGTTTCCAATGGGTAAAAGCTCAAGACCCGTATGATTAAAATTCGAATCTATAAGCAGTCTCTAAACATTTCCGTGCACTTCAGGCAGCGAAAGGAATTTAGTTCTCTTCAAAGAAAATTCAGCGCCAAAAAACCTAAGCACTCAAAAGGACAAAAGATTCTTAAAATAACCCAAAGAATCACCTTTTAAACATTCTGAGGAAAAGGTTCATGAGTTCTTAAGGGAAAAATATGGCCATTTGACAGGTTCATAATCGATTTACGCTTGATTTTCAATAGAATCGTCGCTTTTACCACTGCGCAAACGGACTATTTTTTCAAACGATTACCGCTCCTCATCCACGAAACTAAGTTTAATGAATTTATAAATTATATTTACAGAGGCACAAGGAGCATATTAATTAATCATAATTAGTCATTTTAAATTTCTACTCATTTTTGAGGGATATTTGAGTAATGAGTCTATAACGAATAAATATTGTCAAATGGTAAAAGCAATAACGGGCTGGAGAACTGTGGGAAAAATTTAATGAACATTCTGAACCATTACCTTTATTTCTGCTTATGATTTAGTAAGATTCTCGTAAAGCGTAAAAGTTCATTCGTATAGAATCTGAATGATGTTGTTTCATTTATGTGAATTATTCTAGAAATGATATAATTAGCCATGTATTTATGTGGTATGTTTTCATCACCTCTATGCGGTTTTCAATAACGAGGACCAGTGGACGTAAATTTAAATGCCTACTCTTATCAGTTATCGATTTGCCTTTTAAATTCCTTTACAATTTTAGATAATACGACAATCCTTCAGTAATGCAATACATTTTTTTCTCAAGGAATGTTTAATTCACATAAGAGATAAAACGTTAAGAGGGTTGAAGAAATTTGCTGGAAAAATAGTAGAAGTGGTGCCTCATGTTTCGTTAAATTTCAAGAAAGGTGTTTAGATCTGGAAATTTAGACGATGAAGATATTAAAAATGAATTAAAAGATCAAAACGTTGTCGAAATATAAAGAATCATTCAACTTTCGGTGAAAATCATGAAAGTTTGGCAAAAAGTGGGCACGAAACTGTAAATCCACCCATTTTTTAATTTTATAATTACATTATCTGATTTCCCATTTCTTTGATTTATTTCTCGACCAACTTAATGGTTTTTAGATATGTATATATGATAGCTTTTAACCTGCATGGTCCACTCTTCTGGTCTGTATCTTTATTCTGACGATGACAGACGCATCCAAAGACTCACTTTGCTTTTATCGACTGTCATGTCTCCGTAAGCATACTTTAAGCGCTTGTGAATATTTGTTACCGTCTCTTTTTTGCCAGCTCTCTGTTTGGAACGCGCCTTACTCACAGATTGAAAGCTAACTTGTCTTGCTAGAAGAAGACGATAGAGTTAGTCAAAATTATGTTAACACTATTGGATAGGTCGCTGTGGACCATTGACTTGGCCTCCACATTTCTCTGATTTGACGCTATGTGATTTCTAATTAAGTAGTATGGTGAAGAAGCAGAAAAGTTCGTGATGTCAATGACCTCAAGGTACGAATAGGAGCTGTGGTATCATCCCTACGAAACGTGTGTTGGCTGTAAATGGCACGGTTGCTCGATGGTTTTATATACAGGGTGAATACAAAAGTCTGAACCCCCTTTTTATTTTTTGAACCGAAGCAGATATGTCAATTTTGATGAATCCACTGAATAGGAAGTTGTTGGTGGCCTATCCCATGATGCACTTTTCATCATCCCAAATATGCAAATTAGGACACAGTCAAAATTTATCTCAAAAACCGTAAGCGATAGAGAAAAAAACCCAACTGTAAACTTGTTCAGCATAAAAAACAAACAAAACAAAAAAAAATCATCCAAATCGGACCACCCAATCACCCACAACCACGTGGTGAACTGTTTGTAGCTTACAAACAGTCACACTACACAAGGAAAACTGAATGTTGATATTTCCAGCATGCAAATCAAAAAATTAACATAAATTACCATACTCACATTCACTTTCATGCGGAAAAGCAAATAAAAGGCATGTTTTGGCGTCAGTTAGGTTCCGTGCCCAATTGTGTTATGGTGATTGTGGCGTCAGTCCACCACGTGATTATGGGTGATTGGTTGGTCCGATTTGGATAATTTTTTTTTGTTTTTTTATGCTGAACAAGTTTGCAATTGGGTTTTTTCTCTATCCCTTACGGTTTTTGAGATAAATTTTGAATGTGTCCTAATTTGCATATTTGGGATCTGACCTGCAAAACGGATGCTTTTTTTGCCATATGAACTTCAATTATGACTACATAATAGTCTCTAGGACACTTGGAGACAGCTTTGCTATACCAGGATCCACGATGGGTCATTTGGTAGAAGCGATACCTAAGCGCTCGTGGTCTTTGGTTCGATTCCAGATCGTGGAATATTTACCTTTCATGTCTGTTACAATGTCTAAGAAACCAAAAGTGATGGCTGAATATAACCGTCCTTTAATTCTTTCTTTAAATCCTAATTAAGAATATCTTAGAATAAGTCATTCTTTAATTAGGCGCAATTAAGTAAACGATACTTCCATTTTCTTTCTAGGCAAACAATGTTCAATCTAGTGTCATTAAGGCTTAAAATGGCTAAAAGGAATAAATAAATATGCATTTCTTGAATAAACAATCGTCTTTGGCATTCAGATAATGTAAAGAAGATAACGCACTAACAAAAATCGCAATTCATCGTGATCTATTGGTAGCCTCGGCTCTACTGGAAAATAGCACTTGTATTGCCCAAAAGACAAAGCATTTTCACGTGGCAATATAGTGTCCGCTAAAGAGTTAAAGCGAAAGTTGTTTTTCCAATGTCATTAAATACAACCTAATAGCTTTGCAAACACGGTTCCAGAATTAAAGAGCTCGAATTGTTCAAGACCAATGCAATCCCAGTAAACACTCTAGAAGCACTGAATTTGAATTGCATCTAACGTCCAACACCTCACGACACATGAAGAGAAGTTCCACGAGTTGGAGTTAATATACTGTGAAGGTTTTTATATAAGAATAAAGTACCATGACAGAGAGAGAGAGGGAGAGGGTAGAAGCTGCGAGGTAGGGTAAGAAAAGCAGAGTAAGAGAGAGAGAGAG
Source organism: Rhysida immarginata (assembly GCA_023313115.1). Lineage (NCBI taxonomy): Eukaryota > Metazoa > Arthropoda > Chilopoda > Scolopendromorpha > Scolopendridae > Rhysida > Rhysida immarginata. The sequence continues at coordinate 1,067,685 of JAHWFO010024403.1, read as the reverse complement.
AGAGATTTTGCTTGTCTTCTGAATCTTGGCTCCTTTTTGGCATTCTCTGTGAAGGGTCGGATCTCGGAAACAGGGATCTCTTAAATTATAGCCCGGATAAAAAGAACATTGAGGTCAAGTAAGGCGACTGAGTTACGAGGCGCTCGGCTGTAGCGTTATTGAAACCTCTGCCGGTCTCCGAATTGCGGTCATCCTTACTGAGCGATAGGCCTAATTCCCCTGACATTTACTATTTTCCAGCCGTTCAATTTATCGGGAGTCTCTGACTTATGGATCGGTTGTCCTCGAGCCGGCCGCCGCCGCCGCTTGCCGCCGCCGGTGCGCTTGCGTCGGTCGTCCGAGGGCGCTGCGAAACTCCCCCGCGACTCCACTTCGCCTTTTGTCGCCAGTCAGCTAACCCGAACCCCCCTCCTGACCAATCCAAATCCGCCAGGGGAGAATGAGCTTCTGGCCCTGTAAATCATACGGGGAAGATGTACGAACACTTCACGGCCACTGTCACTCTATAACTGTCTGGGGAGACCGACCATTATTTTTGTTGCATTCTTAAAAAATAACTTGTGTATTTCTCCGTTTCTCTTGCTCGCGTTTTTTGTTTTTTTCCTTGAGAATACCTAATATTTCTCCAGACACTCCCCCTATGTTTTTCCACGCTCTCTATCGAACGCAGAATTCTATCACTTTCCATTTTTTAAGAAGCAGTTTACTTAAGTGTCGCCAGAATAAAATTTTATCTTAAGGGAAAGATGATGGTTTATAGAAAAATGTAAAATTCCAACATTAAACAACCACTACTTATTATTTTTTAAACCATTCAGCTATTTATAGTCCCTTCTAATCCTTCTTTTAGATGCTACCAGCGTAATTTGTTTTGCGCATCTGAAACTTAAAAAGAATTAATTATGCCGCTAGTTAGATCTCCGGGGGACAGCATCGGCAGAGAAGGGAGAAGAGAGAAAAATTCAAACATTTATTAATTTAATAATTAAACAGATTATTCCCCATCTACAACCTGAAAACCCTTGCACGCACCGGCCAACTGATTAGAAAATTTGTTTAATTTCTTATTGGACTTCCTTTGACCCGAACTACAGCATCTATACGGGTTAGTATAAACCCAAAAAGGCGTTCATGATCGATTGGGTTCTTCTTCCTGCTGTCGGATATGTCGTTCCAACATACCCCAAATAGTCTCCCTGGGGCGGCCAGGGTAAATGACGGAATTGATAAACCACTGCATTGTCGTCCATGAAGAAACCGTCACCTGCAAGTCCATAAAAATGTAGCAACTCAGGTGGCATTTGGTCGGCAACATTGTTCAGGAAGTACCCAACCTTCCATGAATATCAGGGGATCAGTTTCAAGCAAGCAGAAGAAGCTCCATACAATGACACCAAGGCCAGACCCTTGAATTGTCTTGATAAGGCATGCTCGATGGGGCTCCCGCCGAACTCTGCCTACCATCGATACAAAATAAAGTGAATCGATATTAGTCAGACCACATAATCTTCTTCCAGTTTTCACGTGCCCAGTAAACGACATTCCAGACACCACTATAGACGGACTTTTCTGTTCTTTTTGTACACATTGGCCTATGAATTAGAAACGTCAGTGAACAATATCATGGATTCAAGCGTGTACTTATCATTAATTTGGTGAGCCTAATCACAGAACTTCATTAGCATGACCTAACTGACTTCGAAACAAAGCAGATGTCTCGGTTCTCGATATCCAGAGTATACAAATATTGCAAAGATGATCCACAATCTTTGTCTAAAAAGGGTGGATAACTGCAGCTCAAAAACAATCGGTGATGAGCGAGACCGCCTTCGTTTAAAGCAGGAGTTAGTTGTGCAACATTTAACAAATAATTTTTGTAAAGCCTGTTTCCAACCCATATATGGGCCAACCATGCACCGAGAATTGAAACGAATCCAAAGTTGCATTCACGAGGTCGCATGCCTGTATATAAATCCCTTATTTCCAAAAATCTGCAGTTTGGATCGAAAAGGTTCAACACCACTCGTCAAGTGGAGGAAAAAAGCACGTGCATGTGGCTTTTGCGTGAAAAACTACCAAAAACTTAATTTTGAATTGAAAACTTCGTTTTCTAAGATCTGCAGTTCAGAGCAAAAAGCGGCAACACCAAAAGAACAGCAAATTTAATCTACAGGAGTGTCTGGAATGTCGTCATTGGACATTCAGAGACTGAAAAAAATTTTATGGTCTGACAAATCATGATACACGTTGTTTGTACCGATGGTACACGGAAGGTTTAGCGAGAGTCTACGAAGCAATAGACCCAGCACACCGTATTAAGACAATTCAAGGTTCTGGTGGTGGTATCATGATTTGGAGCTTCTTGTGTTAGTTTGCAGCTGGCTTTCTGATATTCATGGAAAGCCATGCTGACCAAGTTACATCTTGCACTGCTGCATTTTCAACGCATACGGTTTGTTCAGCAGCAGTTTAGCAGCCTTATAGAGAATGTTTGGAACTTGTTAGACAAGATCCTCTTCTGACAAATCTACTGAAAGAGATAAGAAAGCCTCTGCCTCTCTTCTATTGATTTACAAGTGTTTCAACGCCTTATTGACACAGTGCCAATTTGCATAGATTCTAAAATTCGAGCCAAAGGAGATCCTATAAAATATTAAACACGTGTTTCTAATTCATTGGTTAGTGCGTGCAGAAATAGAAATTCACAGATGCTGTCAGCTGGTCCTTTTATACAGGCCCTTCATTGAGCTGATAAACAAGCAAGAGTTTGCTATTATTAGACAATAAAAACAAATCTAAAGCTAAATTATTGAAGAATTAATTGAAGTCTACACAACAGTCAATAAGTCTAATTATTCACGTTATTGCAGTATAATTTTTATTTACATTACTTCGCAGGTAATGAAGGAATTTATTTCTAATTTATTGACCATAGCATCAAAGAGGAGTTGAAAAAAGGAAAGAAAAAGTGGAGTATTCGTAAATTAATCCCCGCTACTATCATGTAACGTAGCTATTAATAATAGGCTGCAACTTCTTTTATGATGGGAACTGTCATAAGGCGGTTTACGACCTATGTTTACAGTAATTTGTCACCAGCGTCAACTTACTACCTTCCTCCTTTCTTTTTCTCTTTCTGTCTTTTTATATTTTCGCGTGATTTAATGTCACGTCCGTTTCCGTTGTCTCACGAGTCAACGTTCCTTGTCGGTGAGTTTTAATAAAAATTTAAATCAACTCATAAAATTTCATTTCTAAATTACTCGTTCACTGCATGTAATCTCACCATATTTTTTAAAAACCTTGTTGTTGCTTCAATTGACATTTATGACGAGGTTTTTAAGAGTTATATGGAAGTTATTACTATAATTGTGTAGCCATAATTCTTTTTGAGATAATTAGCTGCATCGATCGTCTCGTCTGTAAAAAAAAAATAATAATTAAAATTTCTGATTTCGAAACTATAAGGGGACAATAAATAAGAACGCATTTCCTCCCTTAACGTGAGAAATAAGTACCGGACGAGTGGAAAAGAAACGGGTTAGGGTGTTCTTGAATCTTTATAAATCAATTTAACAGATCGCTGAAACAGCCAATCTGATTATGCATTTAGAGCTTACTGCTCACAACTACACTCACAAATGCACAAAACTACTTGTATAAGTTTGCACACGTGAGCGGTTTAGATTTGGCAACAGCAGAATTTGAAAAACAGTTTATTTATAATTTTTCGATTGAAAAAAATTACCTGTGGTTGGAGGTTATCTCCAGTTTATAATTATTATTATTTACAGTTTATTTATGTTTTTTCTAAATAAGCTGTCATTTAAAAAAAATAATAAAATTTATTTTTTAATTTATATAAACATCAAATAATTTTTATTTGTCTAAATAACTTATTTAGACAACTAACAGAGATTATTTACTTGAAATGTCTATTGATTTGTTTCAAAGAGGAATGAGGCAGTAAGAATTGAACGATTTTGATCATTAGCTTCTCTTCGAGATATTGTTCTTTCACCATCTGTTATGGTCAATATCACATCCCTTGTTATAGAAAATGGTCCGACATTACTTCTGCGAAGCATTGCAAGCATTAATCCACACCTTTTCGCACACTTTCCATTGGCTTCTTAGCATTGCAGGTCGACGGTTTCCAAGTCACTCTTGTAGGGAGTCCAAAGCCATAGAACTTGAGGATGAGACGTCTGGGGACTTAATCGGGATGGATGAAAATGAGATCACCTTGATTCCGATTACTGTTTTTTTCTGCTCAGTAGGCCGGTGAAGAACTTGAGGTGTGACCTTTCCATTTGAATGAGCTTTTGTACCATAGAGCTTTTGTACCGGGAATTTTATAATGGTAAATTAGATTCATTACCTTTTATTGGAAGTAGGCCGATTTGACTTTAACGTTAGTATTCACCTTGTGCAACCTTAGTCTACTACGAGCACAATATGCAGCTGTGCCATAAATTTTTTGAAAAACTTCTCTTTGCATTAGTTGATAAAAGTAGCTCGTTCTTTGCAATATTTGTGACGGTATGGATAGCTCGCAGCTTATTGGTGTCATCGAGGTATACCCAATCTTCATTTAGGGTGCCCACCTATTACCATCTGTCATGTGCAAGATACCGTTCGTATAGTTTTCTGGCGTTGGTGAAGCGTTCGCGGATGTGCCGTTCTATCAGATGATGACCACGAGCCTTATGCCAACACCGTAGTTTCAGGCTTTCTCGAATGATTCTTCCGATACTTTGAGACATTTTTAGATTCTTGGCTATGCTGAGTAGTAATTTCTAAGGATGCCATAGCTCGAACTCTCTTCAGGCTGGGTTCTGTTCCTGGCCCATTTGAGACGAGACCTTGCGACTTGCACTTTCCAAATATCCTGGAATGACTGAAATCTGTCTCGGAAAGAGCGCATATGTGTTCAATTTTTAGCCTTAAACTAATTGCATAGTCGGATTTTACAGTGCATCTGCGTGCATGAAGTAATCACGAGGAATCGTGTAAGAAAGCCAAAATCGTTCATTGTTAAGTACCCCAACTCTCTGTATTTAAAAATTTTACGACCTTCAAGACAGCTACGAGTCTTTTAAAGGAATATCCAGTAAATCTGAGACACAATAGGCGCCACTTAAGGTGGTCGCGGTTATTGTTATCACGCAACGGATCGGTTTATATGCAAATACATTAAAAATTCGTCGCTTTTTGTAATCAAAAGCTTCGGATATTGCAGTCAAAACTTCGGATAATGTTATCAAAAATTAGCCAAAAGTAAGCTTGCACATAGAAATTCCGAAGATTTAAGTTCTTGAACCAATCAAAAACGTCAAGAAAACCTATGTTTAAGTCAGTGTAGCCAATTAGAGATTATGGCCAACGCCTCTTGAAATATGCAAAGCACTTGCTGTTTTGCGAAAAGGAGTTCATCCCTTTGCGGAAGGCTTTGAATGGCGTTACGAATATGAAAAGAAAATTAATCATCTATTAAGGAACACTAGCAGGCAATCAACAATACACGAGGTTTTTGTATAAATTTCTTCATTAATTAATTTAATTTTTCGTTAATACTTGTTTAATGCTGTATTATTTTTTATTATTATTGTATGCATGTACGTATGTAGTGTGTAATAAAGGCTTTACAGTCTTGTGAAGTTCCAACGACGTCCCTGCACTTCTACTTCGGTTATTGTTATAAATTTGACTTGATCCCAAAGTGAAACACATTAAGCCGCGCCTACTGTATAAAGCAAATGTTTAGGTTTGAATCGCTTTAGAGAATCTGCCTTAGGAACCATGCAACAAGATCATACAATAAGGCCACAACGTATGCATGTACGAGGATGATCATCTCACTCATTTTTATCTCAAATGAAAACCTTTAATATTCCTTATCTCGAACAAGGTAGGCCAATAAAAACCTTTAATATTCCAATGACATTGCTTTTGCCGATGGGTGTAACATAGGTATTCCAGCGCTTTGGAAGTGTATAAATACCTTTAGAAAAAAATTCTTTTGTTTAAGTGTGACTACACTCGTGCACCGCCTCTTCGAAGCTGAAAAACTTGCCGCTCATTGACTATTTGAACAGCTCAAAGATGTGATAACTACAGGTAACAAAGCCCTTCTCCTAGCATGGCATCCATCTTAGAGAAAGTTTGTGGAACTACAGAACATCAAGGACGATATGAAATAAAGATACGTGACCCATAGCCACAGTTATGGCTATTTTATCCACTTTAACGCAGTTATCTTCCTTCTCTACTGTATGTGTACCTATCCTAGTGGCAGTTTCAAAACTTCCTCAGTTTCAAAACTTCCAACATTTAGGCCTACTTGTTGTATTGGCAAACATACACTATGTGATCAGGAGTTTGCGGACACTTGTAATTTTGCAGTGCAACCATGATTTCATGATGTTGAACCTTCTTTGGTTTTCTTTACGAGTAATAGGATCTAGGACAGAAGAAACAAAGAAAACTTTCAAAGCTAGTTTTAATGAGTATTAATGTCAAGCATTCGTCATCATCTGAAAAGTCTATGTTTTCAGATTTTTAAAATTTTATCTTGACGTACTTATGAATAATTTTAAAAAAATAACGCAACACATTTTTCAATAAAATAAAATTAAAAAAAACAAACAACAACTTTATATAGTACGGAATCAAACCAGAAAAGTTAGAAGGCATCTCAAGAGTTTATTAAATGTGGAAAGTTCTTATCTGGTACTAAGCGTAAAACGTGGTATTGTTGTTCAATAGAGATTAATAGCACTGATTATCTGAAAATGTTTTCTTTTGAAAACAGATAGCGTTTGTTCGTTTAACCGCATAGCCGACGCAGGGTCTTAAGAAATAGACATACGCTCTTTAGTATCCCATTTATTCTGGAGTGAGAAAGCCAAAATTGTATATTCTCCTTGGTTATAAAAAATAAATTCATTATTGAGACCCTATTGTATTTACCTAAAAGGCGCAATTCGAATTTTGAGCGGCGCGGAATGGAAATGTGATGAACCCATACGGGAGTGCGGGCGTCACCATAATTAAAATCTGTAATGGCTGGTTCAGGTAGCCGCCGGGGCAACTTGCCACTTCTATCATTTGCTCGATATGCATTTAATTTGTTCATTGGATCGCGATTGTTTCCCTCCCCGATCAATTTAGCGACATCCCCCCTCAATTGGAAAATCTGTTCAGTTTATCGGTCGGTCTATCTATCCGTTCGCACGTCCATCCAGCTGCCCCTATGAACAGAACATCCTCTGACCAAGTGGATAAATCTTCACGACAGCTCATCTTGTTAGGTGGCTATCAAATACATTCCTGGAAATTCAATAATTTTCTCTTGTAAATGAATTCTTGCAATTATGGCAATTCAATCGCTTATTGAATCTGAACCTGTACACATCCCACAGATGGCGTTTCCATGTACCCAGTGCAAGTCGATTTGCCTAACAAACGATTGGCGACGATGACGACTCTTTTCATCGATCATTTTGCATGCAGTCGTACACAATTCAAGCAAATCATTTAATTTGAAGCATGCAAATGTTTATTTAGTCTTGTTACAACCAAACGCGTTAAAAATCTATTCACCATCAATTAACGATACTCATTATCTCAGTATTTCCGGAAAATTTACATTTTTTTTAATCGAATATTAATAGATATTGAAACGTTACAAATTACTCTAAATATAACTCATCTGACACCCCCTCTCATCTATTAAAATTCTATTTCGATTTATACAGTCCTCAAATGGTTTACATTGGGTTGATTTGATTTCCATTGTTTGGTTTGTTTTAAATTGCCTTGAATTCGCCTACATTGCCTAACTATGGCTTTTATTGGCCTGATTTATGGTCTGCACTTACAGGGTATCCCAATGGAAGATAACGGTTTTCAAACCTATTTATTGGGAGAGTAGGTTATACAAGAAAAAAAGAAACTAGTACCATAACAGAAAATCTATTATTTGAAATTTGGTACTCGTGTTTCACTTTTAGAAAATGACTTCAGTTAAGTGGCCACCCCGGCGGAAAAATTATCCATGACCTAGCATTAAACCCATTCCGAGCAATCTGAAAGTGTAATCGAAATTCTCTCTGCACTTGCACAACACTTTTACACTCGCAAAACGTACCTAATCAAAGATGCGATGCTCCACAGACCAATTAACTGATTTCAGTTTCAAAAGTGGAACCTGGCCCAACTAGACAGGTACGAATATGCAAATTAGGGTAAATGCAAATTGCAACTTGCAAACCGTAACAGATAGGAGAAAATTTCTAATTGGAATTCCAGAGCATGGCCTTCTGGACATTTAAAAAAACTGGTGAGAGAAATAAGGTTGAAATAAAAAAACAAAACAAAACAAAAAACAACTCTCCGATTGGGCCAGCAGATAAACCATCAGATAGACCATCAACCATTTCCTAATACTGTATTGACAGATTTCAGATACGTACCTTATATTCTTCTTCTGATATTTGAGGCGGACCAGACTTTCCCTCTCACCCTATCTGTGGATAGTATTCATACATTTTATCGATTGTATCTGCATAAGAATTTCATTTATAGTATTCATATATGGATTACTTTTTTATACTGCTTATTGTTATTTGCATTGCTCACCAGTTGAACCAGCGCTGCAGCGAGTGCTGGGAGTAGGCTTTCCAGTTCTCAAATCGTCGGGTCGCGGATGTTTGTGTTGCTTATTCCAAAAATTGGTAAAGATAATAGTTATGTGGAAATGTCTTAGGATTGTGATAAACGTGAAAGGGCACAAAATGACCTAGATTTTGATACGCCTAAAAGCCCAACAAAAGAACTTAACAACCAACTCACTACTTGACCACATATGTTGTCGTAATCATTCATCCATTTCACATATGTTAATGCAGTTGAATTCATCACATTTAAAGTTTTGAGGCATTGATAACACTGTTCTGCAAAAAACAAACAAACAAACAAACTTAGAAATTGTTTTTGAGGGTGCTTAATTCGAAACTGAAGTGAGAAATATTCTAATATCCACAAGTTTTGATAGAACTAAGGTTGTATTTAAAGATCGACAGTAACACTGAAAAAAAATTAATTTTATTTACTTTATCAAAGACTAATTAAAAAGATCATTAAAGGTGCAAATACTTGTTTGAAGGGCACTTAAGCAGAAAAAAATGAAAAAAATTCGCGGCTGTCATCAATGGGTCGTCTGGAAGAAGCGTCCAGTAGTAGTCTGATACCATTGTCTTGTTCAATTTTCTACTGTATCTCCTCTCCATTTCAGAAATACAGGGTGTTCCAAAATGTTTTATACAACTTTTAATCTTTATATAAAAAAACTATTACAGACAGAGACAAATGGTTTTCAACAATTTGTTTATCAACTCAAAAACTTCTTTTGGTATATTAGTAAAGTTCAATATGGGCAACAGTTATTGCACGGACAACATCCAAACGATATTAAACCTCTGCCCATGCTCTTGCCAACATCGACTCATCTACCAAACAAACTGCAGAAACAATGCGGGACTTCAAATCCGCCATAATTTTGACTTTTGTGCTGTACACTTTGTCCTTAAGAAAACCCCACAGGAAAAGACCAGAGCTGTCAGGCCACAACAAAAGCCCATCTCGCCCAATCCACCGCTGAGGGAATTCAGCATTAAGCGCATCTCGGACTGTTAACGCCCAGTGAGGGAAAAAAACATTTGATTGGTCGTCCTAAAATTGTGGAAATGCGTATTGTTCAAGCATGTCAAGGTAGTTGGTGGAGTTAACGGCTGGCTCGATGAAAAAATGGGCCAATAACTCGGTCATGTAAAAGCCCGCACCACACGTTGACTTTTGGGCTGTCAAGTTCGACTTCAAGAAATTCATGAGGATTTTGTGATCCCCAAATACGCATATTATGACGATTGATCTTATCAGACACGTGAAAAGTTGCCTCATCTGAAAACACGAGCATTAAAATTAATTTTCTATAAAACGTTAAAAAAATTTATGGTTCTTTTATTACATTTTTTAAAGTTTTTTAAACAAAGTGACGATTTAATCAGATACAGAGAAATATGGTAACCGATTATTAGTAGGATGTTTCCGGTTGAAAACGCTGTTTACTTGAACAGACTTCAAAAAATCTTCATCATTGTCAATTCGTCATAACATTTTTTCAGCATATGTTCGGCGTTTTGGTTTATCACTTGGTTTCAAAGCTTGCACAAGTTGAACTTTATAGGCATAAAGTTTAAAACGTTTGTTAAAACGGATGATCAGTTGTGAAATTCAAATGTGTTAGAAACCTCAGCCAACCTGACCAGCCCAGCCTGACCTTGAGTGACTCTTTCTCGCCCATTTTCTCAAAATTTTTCAAGGGGAAGGATGTCTTTAATAGTTTTCGAGTTAGCAAATGGATGACCTTAAATTTGGGAGTGAAAGTCAAATTTGAGTGCGCCAATGAATTCCCCACCCCTTTATTACCTATAAACGACACATCAGATGCCGCCCACCTGGCAGCTTTGAGATATCTGCCATGTTACCAGACCCTTTGAACACTCTGTATAATGATAAAAAGTTGTCTAAAACATTTTGGAACACCCTGTACCTTTATGAAACCTTTAACCATGCTGATCAGACACGGCTCCAACGTTTGGAGGGAATAAATCCAGATGGAAATGCAGGAATGATTTTAAGAGACTTATTGAATCGATACGCGTTCATCAACACTTCCACAATCCCGTGGTAGCTGGGCGATCGTTTCTTGCCTATAAAATTTTCGAACACTTCCCCAAATGCTTTCCACGCTCTTCTTTCTGTTCTTTTCAGTTTATCAGTGAAAATGTAATCTGCAAGGAGAGTGTGAATTTGAGGACAAACAAAAATTCTCTAAACCTTCTTCTTCCTTGCCTATTGTTTTCAAAAATCCAAGATGCTGGAATTTATCAGAAAAAAAAAACTTTTTGACAATGAAATGAGTTTTTGCCAGAAAACTGTAAGTGATAGAATTTTTGGGCTTCAATTTGTATTCAGCATAGAGAAATCACATTTTTATGGACGGGAGGATTTTGATGTACACTATGTAAAAAATATAAATGATTCTAGCCATTTACCCCGATCCTCCCTTCCTCTTAGCCTCCTATTGTTAAAATTATGGTCAGTCTGAATCTTGCCATAAAAAATGAAAGCATAGCTTTCGAAATATGTTTTTTTTTTTTTAGGTTTTTTTTTTACGTCGTTTTATTTTTGTGGTTAGAGGTCTTTCCTAAAGTACGTCTTTAGCACTGATAAACAGGTGCAGGAAAATAAGGTAACAGGGCAAGAAAAGGGACTGGTGTTGCCACCTCGTATTAAACAATGACAATGTATCAAAAACTTAAGCAATCACAGACAAAGGAATACTGGTCTTAAATTCAGTTTTCTTTAATATTCTAATGCGCGCAATAATTTTACAACAACTCTCACTTTAAACTAAAGTCCATTCGCGCTTCGTGATTTCATCCACGATTTTTTCGCACATCCGCGTTCGTTTACTCATTTTACCTTACTGTGAATGCAAAAGAAAACGGAAGCCAATGTCTATTCTATGAATTAGTAGGGTTAACGTTAGTATACTGTACCGATAAAGTGATGGTGTGACAAATTTGCGTTAGGCGGTACTACTGTACTCTATTTTTATATCAAAACATTTGTTGTTGTTTTTTGAAATGTAATAAATTAAGCTAACTTTTAAATGAAATTAAAGTGTTTGGGAGCATGACTAGGGTTATATTTAGGGTTTCAACTATAGAAATAAGCATATACAGTATTACCATTTTAGTGAGTATACTGGTTCTGGAACCTAATTTCGTGAATGTCCGAGGTCTGACTGTATACGTATTTCTCTGTTTTTCGTATCTTGTATTACATTCAAACCTCATTTTTACTGCAATTTCAAAAAAATTTTAATTTAAAAACCATTTATAAATCTTAGTAGTGATAATAATGCAGCCGACGAGAGAGACAGGCCACGGCACTAAGAAGTCACCTGACCGTAGTTGACAGAGCAACAATGTAACCTTCATTGGCGCGTTCACTTATTCGCTCGGAGTCATGCTCCGAGTCATGTGATTACGTGATCAGACCACTAGCGTCATGGCTCCGAGCGGAAATGACTACTTAACAATCGAAGATTTGGATTGTTATGATCATTTGTGAGGGATTCAAGATGTTTTTGAATCCGGAGGGATCAGAAGAGATTTTGGCATGAGCATATAAAAATCAATAATTATGTCGAAGAAAATGTCTCGAGACAAACTTCAATCAATATATGATAAATTTTCGTTTGTATCGTGCTATAGCCTACAACATCGCAGGCTATGATTATATTGGCTAAAGAGAATAGTGTCGCAATCGCGTAATACTCTCAATGTTATCAGCTGCCATCCTTTCTGATAACGGACACTAATGCGAAGAATTTATTACCGTATTATAAATTTTTTTCATTATAATTTTAATTGTATTTTTTCTCCTCAACGTTTTCTCTAGTATGTTGATTTTCCTCCCAACATTCCAACGTTAATATTGGATTTTACAAATAGGAGAATTAGCTCCAGTTCTTATTTATTATTTCGTATTAAATCTATTTGAAAGCGTATTAAATTCATTTAAAATGGCGAAGAGTTGCCTTTTAGGTCTTTACAACATTGAACTGAATGGCTATTCTCGAACAATATTAAGTTTATTTGCATTTAATGATTCAATATTTACATATATATTATATACCGAATATACTCGTGTATAAGTCGATCCCCAATTTTTGGCTCAAAAAAATTGGAAAAACTCTATGACTCAGCGTAAGTCGAGGCAAAAAAAAAATTTAATAACACATGAGAGGAAAAAAATTTTATTATACAACACAACTATTACAAGCAGTTTTTGTAGCATCACACAAGTTTAGGATAACAAATTTATGTTGTGGGATAAACCATCAAACGCAGTGACCCTGAACAAATGACTCTCCAAAGAGTTGAAGGAAATTCTCATATTCGCCATCCACACAGTCTTTAGTCTCATTTTTGAAATGATACATTAATTATTTACAGTATATAATAATAAATATTCATTATAACAATATTAGCTATAGTGGATGATTTTCAGATAGATTTTCAGCACGAAATTGGTATGAACGCAGTGACTTTATTTCACTTTATATTACTTTATTTCACTTTTCACATTTCAAAACAATTCTTTCCAAAAGACTTACAAATAACCTTTTGACAATAGAAACATAGATGGAAAATTGAGAAAAAAGATGTGAAATGTACTGTATATTGTAACAGGAATTTATTTACGCAGTGAAAGGGTTAATAAACGAATTAATAAATTATTATTTAGTTTTTTGTAAATTCCGCTTATAAGAGCCCTCCGCTTTTAAGAACTTTCACAAACTCTGGCTCGTGAAAGCCAAGTGTGTTTTTAGAAGTCATTTTATGGAAGAAAAAAAATAACTCGACTTATACACGAGTTTCTATTTTATAGGAAGCTATTTTTAAAAATACAAACAGAATTTCTTACAATTCTCTTCATGGCTTCAATTAGCTTCACTTTGATGGCGCTGTTAACAATAGGATTCGGAATCTACCTTTAATATACGTCATTGGTCCATACTTTCTTTTTATACGACTTTACCTGAAACTGAACACTAGGGCCATCTGACTGCATCATCAGACAGTCGGGCACGAAAACAATTTCGACACTATTCATTTTAGCCACTTTGATCGTTAGGGTTGGCTTGTTGGGTTGGGGTCCCTGCTTTCAGGGGCCCCTACCGACCAAGTCACGAGGATCAAACGGCGAAAAACTTTAGGGGTGGCCATGTTGAGTGGTTAAACAACGCATGCGCTAGCTTTTGACTCCAATGGCCCCAGCTTGAGAAAAAAAATCTTCTCTTTTCTTGAAAGTGTGGTTGCCACGGCTCCTAACAAGCCAACACAGCTTAGAAAGAAAGTCTGTGCTTTCTTTTTAGGAGGTGTTGGTTGAACAAGCATGCTCGAAAACGTTATCTCCCGTGTTGGCATCGCTAGATAATAAATCTAATTCGCTAAGCTACCGCTATAGCAAACAAAAATCTAGCTAATTATCGCTACCGCTAAAGTATATAGACGAAAATCTAGCTAAATATCGCTACCGCTAAGTCGACGAAATTCTAGCGAATCTTCGCTATACTATTGCTAGAGTGATAAAAAAAAAAGAATTGCATGAAATGGCTTGATAATGGTGCAAAACCGACAGTGATACATTTGAAGTGACATGTATTTTTATATATCAAATTTTTATAGAAATGTTAATTTCTTTTTTTTTTATTATAATTGTTTGGTTCATAAAAGTTTCTTATAAAGCAAAATATGAAATTATTTTTCGATTTTAGTCTTTATTTTGCATTTGTATAAGAATTTAATATTTAATTGCTATTTGCATAGCTCGAACTATAAAATTATTATAATACTAGATGAGATGCTCGTCTTCGTTTCTGGGGACTTGCAGTATGCCAGAATGACTGCAAACAGATGTCTGAGTTGTCAAATCTGGAAAGCAATTGCTAAATGCATCGCATGCAACGATGCCATTCTTCATCGTCCTTTAGCAGCCTTAGAGGTTTTTGAAGCCTCCTGTAAAGTATCTTGCAATACACCAATAACTCTTCGAAGATCTTCAAATGATTTTGGACCATGAACATAGCGTAGCAATCAATGCTGTCGATTCCATACTCCGTTGGATTTGCATAGGCTTCTTCGACTTCCGAGATTGTCTGAAATTTTCGCTTCATCGGCGCTATTACCCTATTCAGTAGGAATCGTTAATAACACTGTTTACTAATTGTTATTACACGCATCAAACAATTATCGAGCTATTTTTCGAATATCCCACATGTAGAATTGCAGTAGATAATTGGTGTTATATTGTTAAAAAGAAAGGAGATTTTTAATTATTAACATTAATGCCCGTCGTACGACAGGTACCACAACAGTCGAATCTGCAAATGTGATTTTTAATAGAGCTGATAAGTATGATGTCACTTCCTGGCCAGTTGCCTAGCGATTCTAAACATTAGGTTTAACAATGTGGTGTATGGCCATAGAAAAGCATAGAGAAGTTAAACCTAAGTTTGGAATCACTAGGCAACCGACCAGGAAGTGACGTCACCACTTACCATCTCTATTTAACGCAAGTAATTTTTTTTATTAATAAGGCCTATTGTTGCAGAATCTTTGCCTTGTATGAAATATCCATTGTTAGTCCGCGCATATTGTTGCTCATGCATTGTCGCTTCATGACGGACGGATCAAGCAAAATATATATATAGATTAGAAAATTAATAATTATAATTGAATTAACAAATAAGCATAATATAAAAGAATAATACAAGTAAAATAGTTCATCAAAAATAATTTTTTTGCCGATTACACCCTAATTGATACATTTGAAGGGTCGGAAAAAGTTTCCTTGTTACAAACCATCGTCGATTCGACGAGTCATGATCGCTAAAAATTGGAATTATTAGGAAACTATTAGGTTGGTTGGTTGGTTTATTAGAAATTTTGGCGTCGACTACTTAGGTCATTTTGCGCCTTTTACACAAGTTATAACAGTATGCAACCCGGGACAAACACAAACATCCATGCCCACGGCGGGATTCGAACCCACGACCAGGCGGACTCGAGTACTAGAAAGCCTACCTGGATTAGGCCGTTGGAAAAAAATACCTCCATCCCCTACTAGAGTTGAAGACCGTGTGCGATTAGATAAATGCATTAGGGGTTTACAGCGCGAGAATTATGAAGAAAATTAAAAAATAGCGTAGTTGATTCGACGAAGCTTAGTAATCTAGGGTTAATGAATACCTCCAGAGTAAAACTGATTCCGCTCGCTTTGTATATATTACATTTGTTTTCAATGTGAATTATTTTTTTATAACACTGGCGCACTCTTCAAATAACATAAATGTATCAAAGAAGGAATAGAGCATAAATGAAATAATATATAAATAATTTTCATCGAGTGATGAAGTTGGTTCTTGCAACACCTCCTAGAAAGAAAGCCTCACAACTGAAACGTCACATATTGTTACATCATCATAATTCGACCATTGTTGATCGTGTTTCTACCAATAGTAAGCCCTAAATTTGGTCGACTTATGATGATGATGTAACAATGTAAGACTTTTCAGTTGTGAGGCTTTCTTTCTAGGAGGTGTTGGTTCTTGGCGCCCAACAGACGTGTCGTGTTTTATTATTACGAGTTGGGGCTAGGAACGTTACATACAGTCACAGCGCTGATGGATGATATACAGGGTCTTTATAATTAAAGTTCCATTTTGACATGGCCATAAAAAAACTACTGGACCAAAAGCTATAATACTTGATAATATTATACAAGAGGGCATGGGAAGTTCATACCCACCAAAAAAAAAATTAGTTCAAAAGGTCACCACCAGCATGGAATGGCGCTCTATGCAATATTCGTATTGACAAGCGCCACGGCCTATAGATGTCGCCAATATGGCAAGTTAATGGCCGCTGAAAGGGTGATCAACAAACATTCATTTCATTCTCACGCGTTTCTTCACGTGCTTCTTCATTCATGTGATGGCGGCACGTTCCCTAGTCGCAGGCTCCACTCTATTACTGTTCACCCTTCTATAGTTTGCGCAATAATTCCCTAGATGTCATCTCATAGCTTGGCGCTTATCAATACGAAATTAGACACGAAGACACAGGTTAACAATGTGGTTTATGCTTTCAGTAAATGGTGGAGGCCACATTCAACATGTAACTAATTTTAGTAACGATTAAAAACTTGTTAACCTATGTCTTCATGTCTAATTTCGTATACGAATATTGCATAAAGCGACATTCCATGCTGGTGGCGACCTTTTGAACTAATTTTTTTTTTGGTGGGTATGAACTTCCCATGCTCTCTTGTATAATATTACCAAGTATTATAGATTTTGGTCCAGTAGTTTTTTTTATGGCCATGTCAAAATGGAACTTTAATTATAAAGACCCTGTAATATTGCTGCAAGCGTTGAGGAAAACGTTCTTTACTTGCGAATTGGAGTGTTTATTAATACTGTAGACATTAAAGAAAATATTTTTTTCATATTTTAGCGAATTTTCAGCGAAATACAAGCAAAATAATAGCGAAATATCGCTTGGATTATAAAAAAAAAGATAGCGACGTTATAAATGCGCTGAATCTGTTTGGGAAATAAGCGCGCTATGAAATCGCTACAATAGCGATAGCGACGCTAATAATAGCGCGCTATTTTTAGCGGTAGCGGTGCCAATACTGGTTATCTCATTGTTACAATATCAACCATTGTCGAAGTCGCAACTTTGTTAGCATTCTTCATTGTTGCATCGTCTTTCTCATTACAAATTTTAATGTCTCCGAAGATCGGAATAGGTTGATTTAAATGCCAAATCTATCCGCCAGATGGCATCCGCTACATTTTATGAATTTTGTTCTAGTTTATTTACAAATGTTTAGTGAAGATGAAAGTTAAAGACTTGAAAGACAGGCTTCAGTTAATAGGAGCGAAAACTGACGGAAATAAATAAGTATTGACCAACAGTGAGCAAATTTTATAATGAATTACGATTTACGAAAGTGACGATGCTAAATATTGGGCTAGGCTACGATATCTCATTTAACCTCACTGAATTTTTCGATCTGTAGGTAGTCCATGAAACTTGAGATTTTTGTTTTTAACATTGTTGTTCGTACATAGTGGAACTGAACAATTTACATGCATGTTCTTATACAGTATTCTTAACATTGACGAGATTTTCTCCTCATTTCGACCATAGCGCTGTCATTCATAAAGCGTAAGCGCTGTCATCTCTACTTAAATCAACCTATTAAGGGAGTTAACTCGAATCGCACTCCGAGCGTATAAAGAAACGGAGTCCGAATGACTCAGTCAGTCACCAGAGTGATTCCGAGCGAATAAGTGAATGCACCCAATGTCACCAAGTTGAATTTTAACAATCAGAATTCTTTTCGTTCGTTGGAAATAATTAGGTCAGATTGTTGCTTTTCCTACTATGATCATGTGACTTTTAGTCCCGAGGCCTATTTTTTGTTCGGTGCGTCATAATCACGGTCTATAGATATTCATGGTCATCGAGCTTCGGCGATTTTCCATTGTTTCGAGAAGCTAAGGAAAACAGATCGCGCCAGGTGCCGCATAGATCGCATTATTCCCGACCGCAGCCTGCGATAGAGATTTTCATTGAAACTGAATACGAAAGTAAAGTTCCTGTCTGCCGATAGGGTCGGCGCTGCAGGCGCAGTTGGGCAGATTGTACATGCAGCGCCACTTTTCAATAGAGTTCCCGCCCTACCGGGAGCTAGAAACTTTAGGTTTATTTTAACAATGGAGCTCGATGACCATGAATATATATAGACCGTGGTCATAATAATAACGCGTAAAATTTTAACGTGTAACATTTCATTAAAGAATTCAACAATACTTCCAATATTACTTTTATCATTATTATTGTTAACATAAATAAATAGAGAAAATTATTTTATGTCACACAAGATTTCTGATTGGATCTACAATGGCCCTATTTTCTTTCGAAAAATTTACTTAAAAATTTTATTTACTTATCATTTTATAAGATTTCATTCCCCATTTCTATTATCCATTTTCCCGCCAGAGGAATAAAATATATCTTTACTATATAGTCTTTCCATATTTTGATCTTCATTCCCCTAATTCATCTATCACCGACTCGTCTGTCATCGATCGGTTGGCCAATACATTTATCGATGAATCGTGCCTATCAACCTGTCGAGTCATCGTACAAGCTTGTTGACCAATCGTACTTGTCGAAGTATCAAAATCTCGATGGGTGATCATACTTATAGACCAAACATACTGATGATATATTATTTCTACCGCCGAATGAACCTGCCGATGTATCATACCTGTCGACCGCTAACCTATCGATACGAATCGTGCATGTCGTCCATTCGGATCTAATGACAAATCATTCAAGCACACACTACGACCTGTGGACAAATTATGAGTACGACTTCTCACGCTGTCATTGGAACGTATTTATCGACCAATCGACACTGCAATCACTACGCAGAATCGGATATTTTACGGTTTTGGGTAATATTTTATGATGTCCAGAAATTTATGACGAAATTATGATATAAACGAGCTCTTGGGCATTTTTATTTCTATTATTAAAGTGAAATGTTGATGGAACTCTTTTAGTTTATCGTTGACAGTAGGGAGAAATCAAACATTTGGCATTTTCTGCTAGTATTTTATATGAAAGTTGTTCAAAAGCAGTTCGGAAATTGTGACATATGGTTAGCGGATTTCAAATCTGCAGCTATCAAATCTGCCTGAAGATCAAGTGCTGTGTATTAAAGGATTTCAGCAATATCAGTGTGTGACAATTCACACTATGATCGATTGATGAAGGAATTTTTACATAAAAGTTGACAGAGTGTGAGGAATGATCCCCAAATAGGCCATTAATTCAACGAGACAAGATCTCAAGGAGACTGGCACTCTGTTTAAGGTGGAAATTGAAGAGCCGCAGTCTGCAAGTTTCTAGTACAATCGTTGACCTCAAATGACGAAGCAACCCTGATCATACAAAGCCTCCATTTTCCACAACACAATATCGACTTGCCTTCGTGGAATATCATTATTTTCGTCTTATTGACGGTCTATAAAGTTTTTTTTTTTTTTTTTTCTTTTTTTAAATGTCACAATTTTCTTTTGTTATCTTAAATTCTGATTGCAAACAGTTATCGGCAGTCACCACCACCGATTAATAAGTTTAAAAATTACATTATTAAAAAATCATAATGTGAACCGTCAATTAACCGGACTGATTAGATGGAGTTTTACGTATACGAAATAGAGGGTCATTCGTAACCATGAAGAAATCGATAGAAGTCGATAGAACAGTAACCATGAAGAAATGCTCACATCAGCGAATAGAGAATCTTTCCAAGGCGCCATTGCGTACTTGCAACACCTTCTAGAGAGAAGACATACGCACGGAAACGTCATACATTGTAACATCATCAAAATCGTATTTCTACCAATAATACGCCCTAAATTATGACTTTTTATGATGATGTAAGAATGTATGACGTTTTCGTGCGCAGGCTTTCTCTCTAGATTGTATGTAGATTTAGCCGCTTGAGAGCAGTCATAACAAAAACATGGCGTGCTTCTCCAGACGACTGTCCTCTTTTTCCATGGCCTTCAGGTTCACCTGACCAATCCCATATGAATTTTTTTCTTATGGGGCTACGTCAAAAATCATGTGTTCGTGTCTCCTTTTGCCACAAGTTTTAACCCAGCTGCGAGAGAGGCTCACGCATGCAGTCGCTGGCATCGGCCGTCAGATGGTGGGTGGCAGGAAATAGGACATACAGGATTGAAGTCTGCCGCATAACCAAGGGTACATTCATATACCCGGAACTGATATTTTTGAGATAGAACGCGTGGTAACATTGTGTTTCCGCATCATTCTTCATTTTTAACTTTGATAACTTATATTAGACTTTATATTAATCATACCCTGCTCCATTATACAGTGTGTCCAAAAAGTCTGGTAACATGGCATATATCTCAAAGCTGCCAGATAAGTGAGATCTGATGTATGTGACAGAAAGAGTCACTCAAGGAAATTGTGCTTCACTGCAATTCAAATGTGTTAGAAACTTCAGCCAACCTAGCCAGCCCAAGCTGACCTTGAGTGACTCTTTCTCGTCTTTTTCTCAAAATTTTTCAAGATAAAGGACACAGGGTAAATTTTTTAGACTAATGTGGTGTTGCTCTACAGGGTAGCAATTGAAAATTTTTCTCTATATTTAATAGTTTTCGAGTTAGCAAATGGATGACCTTAAATTTGGGGGTCAAAGTCAAATTTGAGTGCGGCAATGAATTCCCCACCTCCCTATTATATATAAACCACACTTATCAGATCTCGCCTACCTGGCAGCTTTGAGATATCTGTCATGTTTCCAGACTATTTGGACACCCTGTATATCGCGAACAGGCGAATATGATTTCTACATATTGAAGAGCGCAATATAAAGATCGGAGACCGCAAGGTGATAATCCAATAGACAACACCAGAAAATGTGGGTTCTATCTGGATAACCAGCATTGCCAGATGGAACCATTTTTGTTCTTTTCAGTGAAAGGCATAATGAACAAGAAATTAATCCACCCCAAAAGGGTATAGGAAACTAGTGGAAGCCCTGAGTTCATCTATTTTTTACCTCTTTTCTCCACACTTTCTAATCCTCGTTTGTTTTTATCTAAAAATCGATTTTCTCCTAATTTAGATTTCTACCTTGTTTGGTTTTTCATCATTTCCGATCGAATGACATATCTCATGAGATATGTTGCATTTTAAAAACGTCAATAGTTCTAAAGACCGCGTGATCACTACCTCCACAACTCCGACTCCGCTGGGAGAATTTAGCCCAAACTTCATAGTAATGCAGGTCTTCCCTAGAAAAATCTGTATACCAAATTTCACTCCTACACATACATATATGCCATATACAGGGTGAATACAAAAATCTGAACCCCCCTTTTATTTTTTGAACCGAAGCAGATATGTCAATTTTGATGAATCCAATGAATAGGAAGTTGTGGGTGGCCTATCCCATGGTGCACTTTTCATCATCCCAAATATGCTAATTAGGGCACATTCAAAATTTATCTCAAAAACCGTAAGGGATAGAGAAAAAAACCCAATTGCAAACTTGTTCAGCATAAAAAAACAAACAAAACAAAAAAAAAATCATCCAAATCGGACCAACCAATCACCCACAATCACGTGGTGAACTGTTTGTAACTTACAACCAGTCACACTGCACAAGGAAAACTGTAGCCTCGAATCTTTGAATAATATGACGCATTGTTTGACGAGATGGATGGCGTTCGTTAGGGTATCTGTCTCGATACAACCTAATTGCAACATGTAGGTTTCTCCTTGCCTCTCCGAAGCAGAAGATCATATTGACCATTTCCGGAACAGTGTAGCTTGCCATCCTGGAATTGTTCTATCTTCTGTGTGCTGAAACATGCGTTTTATTTGCTTTTCCGCATGAAAGTGAATGTGAGTATGGTAATTTATGTTAATTATTTGATTTGCATGCTTTACATGGTGGAAAATATCAACATTCAGTTTTCCTTGTGCAGTGTGACTGTTTGTAAACTACAAAAATTTCACCACGTGATTGTAGGTGATTGGTTGGTCCGATTTGGATGATTATTTTTTTGTTTTGTTTGTTTTTTTATGCTGAACGAGTTTGCAATTGGGTTTTTTTCTCTATCCCCTTACGGTTTTTGAGATAAATTTTAAATGTGTCCTAATTTGCATATTTGGGATGATGAAAAGTGCACCATGGGGTAGGCCACCCACAACTTCTTATTCATTGGATTCATCAAAATTGACATATCTGCCTCGGTTCAAAAAATAAAAGGGGGGTTCAGACTTTTGTATTCACCCTGTATAGTGAGTTAGACCCCTCTAACTCCCACTTCCGTAACTCCGACCCCAGTCGAAACCAAAATAAATAATGAAATACCACATGCCCTTAAGCTAAAAAAGGTCCATTCTTCTGCTACTTAACAAGAAATTAAGCCTCACGAGAAAGGTATAGGCTCCGTGCAGATGTAATTATAAGCGCGGCAGAATTGCGTAGTTTTTGTAGGATAAAATTGTCCTAAATTGGATTAAATTAAAAGTGAACAAAATCTTAATAACCAACTGTGGAAGATTACAAAAAGTAGAAATTAATAATACTAAAAGTAGACATGCTGAAGAAGGTAGCGTGGCTACTGAAATGACCATGCATATAAATAAATTAATTTTGTGGACTTGCGGTGTATAATTAATTTCTATTTTTGGATTAAATTATTAAATTAAATTAAAATTAAACTGAAAATGGGGCTTTGGAGGATTTTTTCACGCCATACCTCCAATATTAATAAGTAAATAGAGAAAAATAGTAAAAAAAATTCCACGGCCTGGACTTGAACCATAAACTCAATAGTTCAATACCACAGATTACATATACGCCTGTCACCTGGTGGTAAAATTGTGCACTTTTTGTAGGTAAAATTCAGTGGCGCCCTATCGCTTGTGCATGGAATCTATAGGAAAGTAGCGGAAATTCTGTGTTCATCAATTTTTACTCCTTCATCTGCACTTTTTAACCCCCAATTTTTTTTTTTATCAAAAAGTTTATTTTCTCGAACTTAGTATTTAGAAAATATAAAAGAACCCTATCTCCTTTCCTTTCTCATCATTTTCGATCGAATGATATATCACACGCCATATGTTGCCATAGTTCTAAAGAACAAGTGACTGCGATCCCCACAACTCCGACCCCACTGGGACAATTTGGCCCAAACTTCGTAGAAATGTAGATTTTTGCCTAGACGAATATGTTTATCGAATTTCACTTCTTTACATACCTAAATACCACATACAGTAAATCACTTGGTCCCCTCTAACTCCCACTCCTGTATCTCCGACCCCATTGGGCCAATCAAAACCAAACTAAATAGTGAAGGTAATCATGCCATAGTAAGCTACATTCCGAATTTCAACCTTCTCCTCAAAAAAAGCAGAAATTATGAGAGGGACAGACGGACGGACAGACGGACATTGTGAAACCAATAAGTAGCTCCATTCTTCCGTGCTTAATAATGACATCTGTTAAAAATGATAAAAGCAAACAAGAAATTAACCCCCCCCCCCCCCTGAGGAGTGTATAGGAATGTAGCGGAATTGCAAACTAAATTGTGAAGGAGGACATGCCTATAGTAGGCTACATTCCTTATTTCAACCTTCTACATCAAAAATGTAGAAACTATGAAGGGGACAGATAGACGGACATTGTAAAACCAATAAGTAGATTCATTCTTTCGCTACTTAATAATAGCTTCATGCTTTTTTAGTTGTCTCGAATAAAGTGCATCATCTCACTGAAAAAAAAAAACCCACCAAAAAACTTTTTTTTCAGGATGTTTTTTCATGGCATCAAATTTGGTAGGAGGACTATGATGACATAGGAAGAAGGATTCCGCGAAAAAAATTGTAGTTCCAAACGTCGCCGATAGTGGGGGAAAGGTGGCTTTTTTCACGGAACAGTGTAATTAATTATTATTTACTTTTTACCTTCTACAATGTTACACCCCTAAACAAAACACTTCCAACACGAGGCTAACGAGAAATACAGGCTCCGGCATTGAAAAGTCACCTGACCAAGATAGGTCTATTAACAATCCAACCTTCATTGTTTCCAACAAAGGAAAAAACACTGATTGTTAAAATTCAAGATGGAACCAATGAAAGTTATATTGTTAATAGACCTATCTTGGTCAGGTGACTTTTCAGTGCCGGAGCCTGTCTTTCTCGTTAGCCTCGCTTCTAACAATAATGACGCTTTACCACAATTGTTATCCTCACTGTCAAACTTCAAATACAGTATATCCAACTTGTATTTCTCCTCTACCATAGTTAAGTATTAAATGATATTAAGTCAAAACAGCCATTGATATGCAGAGTGCAATAACAGTAGTGGGCCTGGGTATACGTAGTCGGTTTCTACACCTAAAATAAAAAAGGAAAGTTTATATAAAGATATGTTCTGAAAAATTCCTGGAAGAATTACAGCTATAAGACGTTATTTCGTCATGAGGAAATTGTCATACTTTTCTACTTTATCTACGTACAATCCATGGATTTCTATACAGGGTGATTCAGAAAGGTAGGCCAAGAATGAAATACCATGTACAGTTTATAGCGGGGAACAAAATTTTTCCTATAAACATGGGTCCGGAAATGCATCCTTACAGAGATAATGCAACTTGTACGAGGCAGGAATGACATTACAGTAAGTGTTCAAAATGCCGACCCTGAGCCTCGATGTAAGTGTTTAGTCTGCGGACGAGATTCTCGCGAACTCTGGTGAAGATGTCCGGGGATGTGGGTGATCACGGTCTGGAAAACGCTGTTGGTAAATCCTTTCCGCTTCAGTAGCATTACCCTGTGCCTCCTCGCCGTAGACGAGATGCATGTCCGCCAGCTCCGCATTAGTCAAGCGATCCATTGTACGACAATGGAGTTACATGTTTCGTTTCCTCTTTTTTAAAGGAGAGAACACGAACAATTTACATGTTTAGATCCTAATTTACATGGACCCTACCATTGCCGTCCGGGTAACGCACATCCATTCCTCCTCGTACAAGTTGCATTATCTCTGTAAGGATGCATTTCCGAACCCATGTTTATAGGAAAAATATTGTTCCCCGCTACAAACTGTACATGCTATTTCATTCTTGACCTACCTTTCTGAATCACCCTGTATATGGGGAGATATAATATCCACTGCTGTTCTGCCGGCCAGGTGGCCGAGAGGGCTAGGGCGTAGGCTTTCTAGTTCTCGAGTCCGCCTGGCCGTGGGTTCGAATCCCGCCGTGGGCATGGATGTTTGTGTTTGTCCCGGGCTGCGCACTGTTATAACTTGTGTAAAAGGCGCAAAATGACCTTTGTAGTCGACGCCACCCCCCCTCCCCCACTGCTGTTCATGGTATTGAAAATCTTCAACGGAGTTGATGTCAGCAAATTAGGGGGACATGCGGAATTTTTAAGCTTGTGAGAAAGTCATGGATCCGATGAGCTCAGCAATGCAATGCCATTCGTAGAGTCATTTTGAACATTTGCTATGATTGTACGCATTCCTTGCGTTTTCATTGTCACCCATTTAATCTGATTGTTATTTGAAAACAGAGGCGGGTTCTTTATCTTAGCCGGATTTGCCAGTCGGCTGGTAGAGACACCCAATGATGACGTCATCAGATTGAAAATCAGAAGAACGCTAGGCTGAAACAATGATATGACGTCATCACCCGGTGTCAATGTCAGCCAGCTAACGAAGCCGCTAAGATAAAAAAACCGCCTCAGATGATTGTTAATCTAGCGAACTAAGTAAACATACAGTAGGTATCTGTTACATTATAACCTGAATTATTTTAGGACATATCTTTATCAAAAGTTTTTTCCTTATTTTGAAGTGTAGAAACCGAATAATGAAGTATAGCCAGCTCATTATTTTTCTTCGCCCTGTCTATTTAGTCAATAAAGAATCTTTTCAAATTGATGCAACCAGACCTTTCCTTTAATGTTTCAACATATGCAATCAAGACCAATCAATCATTCATCTATTATACTGCGGTGAATTGATAATGTTAACAGAATATTTGGCTTTCTTATTTTCTCTGCATCTTGTAAAGAAAGCACTCGACCATTCCACTGTTAAGAAACAGGGAAACAGAATTTTTTCCATTTGTAGCGAAAACATTTCGTGGTCGTCGATAGGATATTCGTTTTTTCCTCTGTCATTTAAATGTTTATCATATAGAACGCCAAATTTCACAATTCTTTTTGAATTGAAGATTTCGAAAGGCAATAGGGGGCGATCTCCTTGTCTTTCGTTCCCTCTTGCTCATCTGATCAGAATTGAGGAGATAGAAAGATAGATAGATAGACAGAGAGAGAGAGAGAGAGAGAGAGAGAGAGAGAGAGAGAGAGAGAGAAGCAGAAGAGAGGAGTCTCGACCAGCAAACCAATTCATCTCGGCAGGACCAATCCCTTTACCCTGTTTATGTTGTCCGGCGCGAACATCAATGATAGCCGGGCGTCTTTCAATCACAGCCATCATTTCCTGGATGCTGCGTTGCCGTGGTAACCTCATCTCGTCAAGGTGTGGAGTGCTTGGTCGTCATAGCGACAAGCCTCAATCAAGCTGAGAGCAATCAAGTCATTGTCTGAGGGAGCCATCACTCTGAGAGAGGGAAGCCTTCCTTCGCCCACTCATTAAGGAGTCAAATTTCCGCCCAGCGACCGAGCCAAGCCCTTCGGTCGATGTCGTTTGAGCCAAGGGAGCTCGAACCGAGCACACAAGAGGCTGGGTAGGGGTAGGAGAGTGACTTACTCCTCACTCCACACAAGAGAAGCATCGTTGAAATTTCCGTCTTCACTTTCCACTCCCTGCGCTCTGTTTATGCAGCTTTCCTCTTTTTTCACTTTTTTATTTATTTTTTCTTGCTCTTTTCAACCTCTGGGCAATAGCTCCACGCTGAAGAAAAAAATCCCCTCATCACGCTTTTAGATGGTTGGTCTATCATGGTAAAATTTTTATGCTGGGATATTAAGAATAAGATGAAGTTTGTAATAATTATTCAGTGTCTTATAATAACAACGAATAAAAACATTTAATAATAATGACTGTCTTCGGAAATTGGTTTTTAAGGAAAAATGGCATTGGATAAATAAAGTCAGTAAAGTTATCAGAAACTGTAGATAATAACAAGTAATATAAGTTTTAAATGGAATGATATTTCTAAAAAAATACATACATTATCCGGCCATTTTAATAGTTACATCCACCCTAGTAGCGCGTTGTGCTTCCTTTCGCTTTCAAAACAGCCTAAATTCCTCGAGGCATGGATTTAACAAGGTTCTGAAAGCGTTCCTGAGGTATTGTGTATCATGCAGAAATGAGTTACGTCATGTAGTTGTAGAACATTTGACGGGGAGCGAATTGTTACAACGGGGAGTTGTAGAATATTCCATTCCAGCTCAAATCACTGTTCAATCGAATTGAGATTCTGCGACTGGGCAGACAACCACATCAAAGAAAAGTCATCATCGTATTCCTAGACCCTGTGCAGTGGCTCATTATCCATCTTTTTGCGTTTAAATTGTGAACATGAATGAATGCACTTGTTCAGTAGCGTACACTTTCACTGTGCAGAGGTACTTAAAGAGTACCAGGTAAACACTCCCCACACAAAGACACTGCCCCTCACTGGCTTGCGCATTGTTGACAGACATGATGAGTCCATATATCCATGTTGTTTGCGCCAAATTCTCTGTCTGCCATCAACATGATGCACCAAGAACTTAGACTCATCGGTCTAAGCGACATTTTTCCAGTCGTCGATGGTCCAGTGCTGTCCAGTGTCCAAGCTTTGCCAACAGTCAGGTGTTGTACCCTATCCGCAACAGCATACGTCTAGAGTTCCTGAGATTTGGTTGTCTGAGCAGCAAGGTTAAATTCGAACGTCAATTAGGATACAGTGACCTATCCCTATCTGTTGGTTTGCACAGTCGAACGAGCCTACGCTGACTTCTCTCATCAACGTGCGGTTACCTTCCACTGGAGTGCCACGAGTCGATACACCCTTGAGACTGTTGTACAAGAAAGTTCAGGAGAACTGTCATCTCGGAGACGCTTCGTCCAGCACTTACGATAATGCCACGTTCAAAGTCGGTGACCCTTTCCCATTATCGCTATGATTTGCAGTTTAAACTGACGACGGAAAGTAGGTTGGCTTTATTTATACACAAAACAGACCACATGATGTGCAGCGGAGTGAACCGATTCATTTGTGCGCACAGGAAGGATGTAGCTAATAAAGCAACCGGGCAGTGTATATAGCACGGAATCAGGGGAATTCAGTGTTCCAGTTAATGGTCAACCAAGTTATCGTTGAACAGTGAAACAAATGTTATTTCAACAATCAGCGTTTTTTCGTTTGTTGGAAACAATGAAGTTTGGATTGTTGCTCAATCTACTTTGGTCATGTGACTTTTTAGTGCCCCGGCCTGTCTTTCTAGTTGGCTATGGGTACTTACCGTGGTGCGAGCAATGATTCGTTTCTTATGGGCAAAGAATGTGTCCGCGTTTGAAATTCATAGTCAAATCGTGGAAGTTTATTACGAAGAAGCAATGAGTAGACAACATGTAGCGAAATGGTGTCGCTCTTTTCAATCGGGTAGAGAGGATGTGGAAAGCCGCAATAGGGCAGCGAGCGACCGTCCAAGTTCTTCAACGACAGACAACATGGTACGCATTGAAGAAATGATTGAAAATGATTGAAGGAATGATTGAAAGAAATGATCAAAAATGATCTGAAACAAAGTTCTCTTTAGACAGTAATGTGAAAACAGCTGCCAAGAACTGGCTCAATGGGCAGGGAGGTGATTTCTACCAAGCCGGGTTAAACAAGTTGGTCCTGCGTTCAGATAAATGCCTAAATAGATTTGGTGATTATGTGGAAAGGTGATCAACAAGTATGCCTATTAATTCCCTTTTTATTTTCGGTCTAATATTAATAAATAATTTTTTATTACTCTTGCAACTTTTTTTTTATTGTACAAAGTTGCTTCAATGTAAAAACCTGTATTTACTCAAAACTGCTTCGAATTTGCACACACGGTTATTAGACATTCCTATCATTTATATAAAATCGGCGACGTTGGACGTTGTCACAACAAAGAAAAAATCTAACAACGGGTTATTTCCCGATTATACAATCGGGTGGGTTCGCTTCTAGTCTTACATAAATGTATAGAATCTATAAACGAAGTTTGTCCAACGAATATTTAAACACCTTGTATAATGCCACATAGGGAAAAATACTACCTCAAGAAAATGTATAACGTTTTCTTTTAAGAACGCAAGAAAATAATACAAGTCATTTTTTCATTTGTTTGTTCCATTTAACAATTCGCCGGCAAGAAAAAAAAATTGCATGAGGTCAGAAATAATTCCATTGATAATATGAGGACATGGAAAATATTAATTTAATGAAACGATATATTATTATATTTTTGTGCCCATCTTCACGTGATTTATGTAATTAGCCTTTGAAAAAGTGAGCTTTTTATTTTTCATTGGACAACTTTTATTTCCATATAATTTCTGCTGCTTCTAGTTAATTGAGACTTAAAAGATCCAAGGTAACATAGATTTTTTTTTATTTCCTTATGCCTATCGAATGTAATTTTTACCCGAGTGCCATAGAAATGTACTTTCAAAGCTCTCAACTTTAGTTATTTTCTCATATTAGAGACAAAAATATCATCAGAAATCATATAAAATCGATATACCAAATCATATAATCATATAAAATCGGTATTTTCTTTCCTATTGGATACAGCATTATTATGCGGTTTTTTTTCTATTCGGCCAAATGGTCAGCAAAATAAAAAATAAATAAATTTCATAAACACAAAGCAAAATAAAAATCTTTTTCCAGCTGTCTGTTTCTTTTATCAATTTCAACAAGTTTTGGGCTTCTCTAAACTTATACATTAACTACTTTTCCAGATTACGTTACATTTATTGCAATTATCGCTTTAGATCTATTTATGCCCAGGAAATACTCTGAGGTCCTAATGGAACACATTTGTCTCTTTTGTTCTCTTTGCTTATACGGAGAAAACATTAACTTTCTTGTTAACGATTTCAAAAAATGAATGATCCGCATAAGTCAAGACCTCGATATACAAACGAATACCTCACAAAAAATGAAAAAAATATATATATTTGATTTATGATGCATGATATTAAGTTTAAATTACGGAATATATGGCCGTTATTAGCTCAACTGGCTAATGGAATGGAGTTTATGATGTGTAAATTTCCGTTACACTTGAAATGTCATTGATTTTCGGAATATCAATTTAAACATTTTAGATCCAATCATCGACGACGGAAAGGACAGTTTTAGAAAGATATAACTGCGAAAGAGGATAGCAATGAACGAAAATAAAATAAAATCACACTAAAATGTATTTGTAAGTTGTTAAACATAATTATTTTTAATGATCCCTAAGTACGATGCTTAATATTATGATATAAAAATAATTTATATAATCTATTCAATCTATTCAAGCTGTACGATATTGCTTTCATTCTGATTTTCATTTGAAACTTGAAGGAATTTTGGAAGCAAAAAAAGTAGCCCCTGGATATTTATGAAGGAATCCGAATACCCGGCGTAACCTTTTTATTTCTTTCCCATAATATTTTTTTCAATATAAATAGGACCTTTTCCCTTTTCACAGTTTTTATTCGCACCACAGCTTGGTCCTGAAAGTAATCAATACGGCACGATTTTTAGCGGTTATAATGACAGTCGTGAAACCATTGATTTCCAATAGCTCTCTTCTCAAAATGACTACTTTTCATCTTTTCTTCTTCCCCTCGCACGTTGTAGAGAAGAGTGGACCCATAAGGTGTGTTAAAGGTCGATAAAAGCGTAGAAACTACATCGGACGTTGATTATGGCCTAAATTAATCGAGGTTAAGGGTCAAACGGTTCGGAACTAGCTGAACCTCCTGGGACAACCGGCTTTGAAATTCTGGGGCCGTAATCAAGTCCTCACACAAAGCTATCCTGTTAAGAGATGTTTTTGACCTCTTCTTCTCTATTTGAGACTCCCCCGTTAATCCTCAATCCCTCGTTGGAAATCAGTCTCTAGATGTACTAGGTCCTCGCTGAAAATTTGTCTCAGTTATATAGAATAGTGTAATGTCAAATCAAATCCATATTAGCACATTTTCAATGTTTTATACATACACAGACCACTTTATGTAACCGAATTTGTTTTAATCCATTTTTATGCAAACTAGTTTGAGGTCATGTGATTAAGTGTAAACTTATTTAAAGAATGAATTGGATGAGTCTAATCACAAAATTTGATCAGCATGGGGAAAAATGACCTTACTGACTTCGTAAAGGGTCTCTTCTACGATTGAAACAACGAAGCAGCTGACTGGATGTTTGAAAGTGCGATATATATAGTACTGAACCGTTGGAAAGGTCAACCACACGTCGTCTGAAAGGGGTAATTATGGCTCAAAGATAGTCAATCATAAACGAAACCGCCATGAAGAAACAATTGACAAATGAATTTAACCAAGGCTGTTCCTGGCCCGTATCTGGCAGATCCATGCTCCGGGAACCGAAGCGGATGCAAATCGGCAGTCGCATACCTAGACGAACAACGTTACGTGATTTGACGAATCACGATACACGTGGTTTTGCGATAACTCAAGGGTCTGAATTAGATATAACAGTAATAAATGTTTAAATCAATAAATGTGAGATTTTTTTCTCTATAATTTACAAACATTAAAATATTAACAAACAAAAAGTATTTTTCTTATACAGGGTGTTTCAAAATTATGTACAATAAATTTAGTGACATATTCTTCAGGTCAAAAGAAGACGAAAATGTTCTATAGCACTTTGTCTGGAAACGATTTATTTACGCGATACAGCCAACTAAACCCGTGGCTCCAAATTACAGGAATTGTTCAAAGTGCCCGTCACCAGCTCGCACGCACGCTTCGGCTCGTTGCATGAGCGACCGTCTGATGTCATGGAAGAGTTCGTCGCCAGCATTACGAACGGTTTGGCATGCATTTTCAATTCGTTGTCGCAGATCTATAATGTTAGGAACTTCTGTGCTGTAGACGATCGTTTTCACATGACCCCACAGAAAAAAGTCTAAGGGATTAAGGTCGGGTGATCTTACAGGCCAGGCTACCGGTCCACCTCGACCTATCCACCGATTCGTGTATGCAGCATTAAGGTGTGCTCGCACAACATGGCTGAAATGTGCTGGAGCGCCATCATGCATGAACCACATGTTAGATCTTATCAAAAGAGGAACGTCTTCCAGTAATTCTGGCAATGCATTCTGCAGAAACAAAAGATACGTTCGCCCAGTCAATCGTGGCGGCAACACATAAAGGCCAATTAAGTTATTTCCGACAATTCCACACCAAATGGTCACGGAGAAACGCTCTTGATGCGCTCGAGCTCTGGTAACATGCGGGTTAGCATCTGTCCAATGGTGCTGGTTGTGAGAATTTACGATTCCTGTCCGGGTGAAGGTTGCTTCGTCCGTGAAAAGTATCTGGCTGAGACAACTAGGGTCTGCAGCATGACGACGTTGTATCCATTGGCAAAATCATTGTCGGTGTGGATAGTCCGTTGGGTTCAGTGCCTGAACCAGTTGCAGGTGGTATGGATGCAAAAGCTGACGGTGAAGAATGCGCCAAACAGATGAGTGCGGAATGTGTATCATGGAGGAAATACGACGGGTGCTTGTCTGTGGTTCATCATGTATGATGGCAATTATCACATCCTCCTCATCCGGAGAATGTGCTACAGGCCGCCCTTGTCCTGTTTGACGGCCAAAGGAACCACGCTCCCTCAAATGTCTGTCGACAGATACAAATGTTCGGTTATTTGGAAAACGTCTATTCGGAAAGCGTTCTTGGTAGAGTCTTCTTGCTTCCACAGCATTTCCGTCCGCAAGACCATACATTAGGTGCATGTCAGTGTATTCTGCACTGGAATACGTGTACATGACTTTTTTTTACGTAAATCGTAATGCGTATGTCAAAGCACGCAAACGTTCTGAAATTGATATTCCTAGTGGATGTACAGTAGTGAAACTACAGTAATGGAAACAACCGTACACAACTAATGGAACAACCCTAAATTAGGTTTAAATGGAACAAACCACTCAACCTAGTGTTGGGTCGAAACGCTGGAACTGCTAAAATATCGTCCGCTAATTACCGTGCTTCCCTACTGTATGATATTGGATTACTCGCAAACAAATCGTTTCCAGAAAAAGTGCTATAGAACATTTTCGTCTTGTTTTGACCTGAAGAATATGTCACTAAATTTATTGTACATAATTTTGAAACACCCTGTATAATTTAAAAGCCTAATACTGTTGCGTAGAAACGGTGCCCAGTTCGTATCCAGGCCACCTAATTAGGCAATTCAGTAGCTACGCAACTGCTCGTGTCATCATAAACTGAAAACAAAACCGCGAAAATCACCTACCAAGAAGTGAATACAAGACGGGAATCAATAATGCTTAGTACCGATAGGCAATATGATTCTGAGCCTTTACGCTCTATCTCTTCTTTCTTAGTTTTGATACGTTAATAAATTGTACCTAAACAAACATTCCATCCACGTGTTCACCTTGGATGTTTAAAAATTGTAAAAACTGATGTATCCGTTCTTATCCGCTTAATATCTGATGCGGCTCGCATTGGACACTGGAATATTAAACTGATTTTTAGAACTTGTGGGATGCTCAAATTTGCTCCGTCCCCGCTGACTCATTATTTTAGTGCCGAGGTGTCTGTAACCCCTTTCCAGAGAAAAAAAATGCATTATAAAATACGTAGTCCCCTCCGGTTATTGTGACATTTTGATCTGGAAGCAGTCGACCGCTTTTATCCACCAACTAACTCAGTCTAGCCTTTTGCCTTAGCTATCGAATGGCGAAAACAATTTGAAAATTCGCAACTGTTCGAATGCTAGAACACCAACTGACAAACGGATTCACATTGCGAAAATGTAAGTACTTATTGGTAGCCTGCTAAAAAAAATTGTAACGAAAGATGACAAATGCTCTACCAAATATTACGTGTATATGGGTACTTTTTCAGGGAACTATATTTTCGTAAAAATTGAATATAACAGTATTTGAAATGGATGGATGGCTTTTTCTTCTCGTTATTTAACTTACAAAATTAGTGAGACATATTTCCCTGTAATGCTTGGCGAGAAAAATCAGATTTTGTTTTAAATGTTGGAGTGAAATAGTGTTTGGCACTTCTACATTAACGTCCTTGTCCGAAAAGAGAACATCTTCATTTTATTCTAGTCTCTAGAAGGTGTGTAATAGAGGTTATTTTAACTATATTATTATTAGTTAGAAGAGGGCGTGAAAAGCAACAAAAAGAATTGCACTTGTGTCCAAAAAATGGTTCAATAGAAAATAATTTTCTCTAATACCATTCTATAACCCGCTGGGGATGGGATTTTTACAGGCAAGAACATTACATTTCATAATCATATTTTATTTTATTTAGAAAATATATTTTATCTCTTTCATTGGCAGAATAGAATCAAAAGTTCAAAAGTACGGATTAGGGTTTATTATACCATCGTAACGGAAGCGTATCTATTTAAAACAAGGGCAAGTATTTTATTGTAAGTTGACTTTTATCTAACTAGTCATGACTTAGTTACGATGACTAGACTTACAAGGAGAAATTCATAACAGGTATGATATTTTAACCAAAACAAAATTTAATATCACTCAACTGAATAAAATAAGAGGTACATATGTAGACATTCTTCACAAAAACTTGAATAAAATGAAATTTATATAAAGCAGGTGTAGTATTACCAGAATCTTCAATATGGAAACATACAAAAATAAGGTTCTTGTGTAAATTAATATGCCGAAACCTTGAACTGCTTGCTAAATTGCAATTGCTGTTTTTTATATGATATGTCATCTGCAATTGTGTTTTAATCCGTGAAGAGTCCAGTGTGTGTTTTCTATGAGGGATTTTCCCAAGTTCAAGACTGTTGTTTTCCAGCATGAAAGACTATACTCCAACCAGTGAATCATGAGAACTGCCAATCACTGCGTTACCATGGAAACAAGCTGAAGTAAAATTTAGCCTTGTACTGAGGTCGCTGTTAAATGAATTACTGTTAAATTGGTTGTCCTTAAAAAGGGCCGTTTTTGCAATTAACACGAAATTAATTTTCCTCAGAAGAATCGTAATTCTTTCTTGATTGACATGTCGCTTGAGCACGTGCATTTCAAACAGGAAATATGAACGATAAATATAAAACCTATGCAATGAGGCTAAGTCAGCTGTTGATTGGCTGATGAATTTAGCCAACATCAGGACTACGTGATCCATTGCAGGACGAGCGAGTCTGTTGGACTATACGGTGTATCGCCTCCATGTGGTTCAATAAGATCACTAAATATAATTTTGAATCAAAAAGAACACCCAATAGAGGAAGTTATTCTTTTGTTATGGGAAGGTTCCTTTACTTCTTAAAATAATGGTTTTATTTTTATTTAAATTATTTCCCCTTTACGAAAACCTAACGCTAATTATGATTAGAAATAGCGGTATCAGAGGGATCATATGATTTAGTCAAGATAATATCACCCACAAATGCATGGGAATCAAGAAAGAGGGAAAAAGAAAAAAAAACAAAACAAACAGGCATATTAAAGTCGCAAAACATGCAACACTGATGGAAGACCCCTCCACGATTCCTCGATTTCATTTTATCTCTGCTTTTTTTACTTAAGGAATTTATAAAAAATCGTAAAAAGATTTTCCAATATTATTAAGAAAGACCCGAAAACACCTTTGGCATGTACCTCCTCTGAAATCAAATGCCTTGGCCAGGTTGTTGTTATGAAGTTAAACACATATGTTAAGAGGCGGCAAAAATTATCTAAAATAGTTTGTTACTAAATTAAAAGTTGAGGAATTTGATTTAAAAAAAATTAATTACTCTCAACTGGAATAAAGTGGATTCATTGCAATCATTACAAGTCTGATTAATATTACCATAATGTTTAAATAATTGAAAATTATAAATATAACACAAAGATTGAGGAAGAAATGCCGATGTCCTATATAAGCTGAGTAAAATCTTTGAAGACGATGGGAAATTGACTCTCTCATGCTAGAAACAAACAGGCAAAAACTTATAGAAGTATCCCTCGTGGAGAAAAACTGAAGTCTTCGAGGGTGAAAACGCAATCCCGGCTAACACAATTGGTATTACGATTATTTCACTTTTGCAGGAAGTCTACAAGTAATTTCCAAAGACATTCCAAAGCATAAAACAAAAAAAAAGTTAGATGAACGACTGAACTCTTCATCAGATTCACAAATTAAAATTGAGAATAATTAAAAATTGTTTTTTATTAAAATAACAGTACCTTATGCTTAAAACCTATATATAAAAGAGCCGATCATAGATTTGATATTAGCAGCACTGGGCAAAAGCATTTCAGGTCCCAGCTTCCGCATCATAACTGCGTCCTTCCCAGTTTTATTTTA
This sequence comes from Rhysida immarginata, assembly GCA_023313115.1. Lineage (NCBI taxonomy): Eukaryota > Metazoa > Arthropoda > Chilopoda > Scolopendromorpha > Scolopendridae > Rhysida > Rhysida immarginata. Next base: position 1,030,845 of record JAHWFO010024403.1, on the reverse strand, counting down.
TAAATTTAAGTGGCGACACGATGGTTCGCATTAATGATTTAAAAATTTTGGAAGAGAAATTTTCAGTAATTGATAAAAATTTGAAGTGGAATAATAACTGATGGGCAAACTTAATTTATTAAAGGTATTGTAATAAAGGTTTCAGTTTAATATTATAAATATTGCAGATATTCCCTAGGAGGAGTATGTCTAATGTGTTCATTATTGATTTACAGGAAGAACGTTAATTACTGAAAATAACTAACTCTTTTCATTTCTTCTGAAACCCCCTTGACATGTTTGATTGTGTTATCTCTCGGCTGCTAAATGAATTGCCCGCGATGTTCATCGCTACATAGTAGGGCGGTCAAGTGGAGCTCGTTTCCAAGCATTGATTCCGTATTTGAAAGTTGTAACCGATGAATATCGAACATCGAAGTAGAGTGAAGTAGGATAAGCGGAGAAGAAAAGAAATGAGGAGAGAGTGAAGGAGGAGTATGGCGGTGGGGGGAGGTGTGGCGGAGATAAGAACGACAGTTTCCTAAAACCAAAAGCGATCTACTTTCTCCGTTTGTCGATAAAGTCGTTTGGGGCTCGGGTGAATTTACAGCCTGACGGAAACGTGGCGCGTGGGAGGACGAGCGCACTATCCCTCGGTGAGACGCAGGTATCCTTCCAAGATGTTTGTTGTCTATACAAATCACCGTAGCAACTGCATCCTCCCAGGTGCGCGCAGCAAATCTCCATGGTAACGTCTCGACATCAAAGTGATGGACAGCCTGTCGCCGTGGCAACAACTTCCCCACGAATGCTGCACTTCCCTTGGAGAGCCATAAAAGGCAGCGCTGCAGACAGGGGTCACGAGAAAAAGCAGCTCCCCCCGCGGCCCTCCCCCACAACCCGTGATCACTAGCACCACCGATGATTCACACGAGCAATTGCATTAGTATCTACAGGGAGAAAGATGACCGCGCCACCTTCCGCCTCTCCTGAGCACCACCAAAACCGCGCTCGTCCCTATTTTCTTTTTGGCCAGTCGCTTTTTATACAAGTGACCATTGATCTGTTGTTGCGCTCCATTTCGCAGCTTGTCTTTTATTTTTATTTTCCATTGCATTTTTTTTCTTTCTTTTTACTTCCTCTCTCTCTCTTTCTCTCTCTCTCTCTTTTGTCTCTTCAGATTTTTCTTTGACCATTGATCCGAGAAATGTGAGTGATGCCACCTCGCGGCATCTGTCTAAGCTAATACAACCACCTGGAAGGTAACACTCTTCTTCTTCTCTTCACGCTTTTCCATTTCATGCCATTCTATGATAGAATGACAGCGGCCACCCTTTGCACCGTTTCCATTTTCTTGCCTTCATCCGCCGATACTTCTTCCTTTTCTTCATGACCCCTTCTTCTTACTTTTTACTCCAGTCTCCGTTCCTCCCTCGCATTAACGTGGCTGGGCCAGGGTGGACCGACTCACAATAGACCGATCCATCGACTCAAAAGGAGCAAGGGGTCATGGCGACAAGATCTCAGTTGAAGAAGCAGTGCCATCAAGCGGCAGGTGCCCTCGGCTCCATCTCCGCATCTGAGCAGATGCCATGAATAGTAATGGAAGCCGATGGTGCCGCAGAGATCCTTTTCGGAGGCCCTCGGTGACGGTCACGTGACTGTTCAAAGATAGGCTAACGTGGCTAGGAGTCTGCCTGGGTCGTCTGCAAAACGTCAGCTGAGCAGAAAGAAGTGGATCGATGGTGGACTAATTGTAATACAAATGGGAGGCAGTGCCTTCGGGAGAAAGTCGTCTTCTTAGCTCGCCACGTAGAGAGCAAATGATCTCTTTACCATTGATAACAATCTATTAATTGCTTCCGAGCTACTTCAGAAAATGCCGCGGAAACCATCTCACAAAAAATGCACAGAACCCTAACTTTCATTTGGCATATCCCTTTCTTTTTAAAAAATATATTCAAATAAAATAATGTTCTCGCCAATATTACACCACCCTATCATGTAAACATATAAGTTGTAAATGGAAAGAGAGAAGTAAAATGCAAATAAAAATTCAGTTCAAGAGATTAGATAATCGATGACATGGTGCACGCTAATACAAAAAAAAATTAATAGCTCGATTCATTTTTACTTACGCCATTACTCGAATATTGTGAACTACAACTTCACTTCCACATTTCTTTGTTTGAAGAAGTTAATACAAATTCAATAAGAATCCGAAAGAAAGTACTTAAAAGAAATTAAAAAATTCAAATGTTTTTATTTGGGGATTATTTATATTTATTAATAAGTCAAGCCTCTAGTTAACGAATAGTTATGAGACCTCATCTGTGATTCTTATTGTAGAGGTGCCCTTTATCCAAAGGCTGCACAAAAAAAATCTGGGATAAAATCAACTTTAAGCGATGTGAAATTTATTAGGTATAGAGCAAATACAATGAAAACAAAAAATAAGCTAATTAAGATGAAACCAAACGGTTACATATGAATATTGTAATTGAAGTTTCGCTCTAACATCTTACTGATGTGTATACTGTAGCACGTATTGGCATGAACAGGATTAAACTTTAGCAGCTTCCCTCACACGCTCTTGCAAAATTTGAAGGTTGTTTCTTTTGGTGAACTACTCAAAAACAACATTATTCACAGTTACTTTATCTTTTTACAAACATTTCTTTTACCTGTTCGAAGCACATTCTTTTCCACTTCTTCTTATAAAACCAGAATTTTTTTTAAGCTGCTGCTTATATAAGTTTGCCATAACCAAATTTTTTAGCAAGAGCTCTCACGTTAAGTTTTTCCTTTTTGAGAAACGTCGATCACTTCAATCTTGTCTCCCAGTATCAATGTCTAGCGTTTGCTCATGTTTGACAGATCGGATAATATATTTATAAGCGTACACTGACTCTGCTGCAGCCACCCTTTTGTGCGAAACAAAGGCGGGGGGGGGGTCAAGAATTGAAATTTTCATGTCACGGGTGATTCCCAAAATAGACTTACGAGAGCGTTTTGAAAAGTTTTGCCTCCATGGCTGTAACTTTTTTTTTTATTTGGTAACCGATTTTCAAAATCTTTTTGTACCTGCACTTTTCGACGTACTCCCCATCCATTTCTACGCACTTGCGCCAATGCGTGACTAGTCGGGCGAACCGTTGGAGAAGAATTTGGTATCGTTGTCGATACCAGGATTGAATGGCAGCTTTGGACCATCTTCTGAAGTACGATAACGTCCGCCCGCACACGAATCACCACACGCAAGAAGTAGGCGTTATCGTACACACTCTTTCATCTTTGGGAAGAGGTGAAAATCGCAAGGTGCAAAGCCGATGGCTGCGGTAGACCTCCTTGAACTGCAGGCGCTGCAACAGTTGTGTTATAACACCTTAAGAGACACCATTTTAGTTCGGACGACGATGTGAAAGCTGACTTTCACTATTGGTGTCGACAACAACTCCGGAATTCTTCTCCGACGGATTCGCCCGACTATTCATGCATTTGCGTGGAAAGGGATGGGGACTAGGTCGAAAAGTGAATAGTGCATTACATAGAGTAAAAATGTAAGTATCAGATACAAAAAGAATTTTGAAAATCCGTTACCAAATAAAATAAGTTACAGCCATGGAGGCATTACTTTTCAAAAAGCCCTCGTACTTTCTAGAGCTACTTTCTTTCTGGGTAATCAACCTGTTCCCCTGCAAGAAAACTAACTATTCATTTTAGTATTATGTGTCAGGTATCCGTTAAAGGAAGAATATTATTTATTCTGAGGTTAAGAGTCTCTACAAACATATGAAGTTTTGCCGGAGAATTAGAATCTGTATGAGTTAAATGAGTCTCTATATATGGGGAGTGTCCGGTAAATAAAAGATGCCCGTTAATAGGTTTTAACTGTACAAAAAATAGTACTTCCTTCAAAAAACAATACTTCATAATCTCTTCCCTATCTATCACACTGACCAATAAATAAAAAACATGGGTTTAATATTTTACTGTACCCCGTTTGACCTGAAATACAGCATGTATGTAGATTGGCATACGCTCAATAAGGTAGTGAAGCACTTGTAAGTCAACGAAAGACAAAATTGTGTGACCATAGAATTTACCTTTAAACTATTTGAAGTTAAGAAATTTAAAAAAATGATATTAATGAAACAAATGGAAGGAAAAATTCCGCGACCTGGATTCGTACCAGTGACCACGCGTATCACGCTCGTTGCCTTTACCAACTCAGCTACCACAGATACGAGACAGCGAGGCTGTCTCCAAGTGTCCTAAGCCAAGACAATTTTCTACAAATTTTGAAAAGTTGAATGTTACGGTGCAAAGAATATGATTTCTTTATGTTTTCGGGGGTCACTGAACGCGAAAATGATGCTTAAATTGATTGTTAGCTCTTGTTTTCGAGTTAACAGCGCTTTTTACATGTAGGTTACAATAAAATATGAATAATACGAATATGATCAATATGAATCTTGAATCTATATATATAAAGAAGAATGTTTGTTTGTATGTATTTAATACAAATCTACAGTTTTATTCCGATCTTGATGAAATTTTGCACACATGAACTTTAAAGTTTGAGGAAAGTCACTGTCTATCTCAGATTTCGAAAAATTAATAATTATCGATAAAAAAATCGATATTCATGGTTATGGATAGGCATATAAATAAGAGGTATGGCATGACCAACAATGCAAGGCAAAGTTTGCATCAACAATGGTATCATCACGCAACAAAGTTTGATTGAGCCATGTAATGACGATTCATTCCACTTCTTCGAATTATAAAACAAAATTGATTTGCAACAATTCCTGTTGTTCGGGCTTTTCTTAAAATGAATAGTTCTTAGAACATAACAGTTTCTTGAAAATCTTTAAAAATGAACAGTAACTGGAGATAATGGAGAATTACCAGGTTATTGAGAAACTGAGCAAGTGATAAGTAATCCAGTGAATATGGAAGTTCCCATGCGGCCGTCGATGACGCAAGCGTGTCAACTGAGGAAACTGCGATTGCTAGACCACACAAAGGGATGAAAGCCCAAGTTTTGCTTCAAAACATCTAGAGCAACGTACAAATAGTATCAACAGATTACTAAGTAGTGAATAAATCACTCAGTCTGTTGGAAATGCAGAGCAAACGGACACAAACTATCATGTGCAACCACTACCACCCTAGTAGAGAGTGTCTTCATCGAAGTTATTGTTGCCATATATGGCCACATCAACATCGGGAAATTGAGCACGAAATGAGTATAATAGACGATAAGGTAAGGTGCCCTATTATGGGCTATTTTTTTTAGTGAGCCCGTTCTATTTAGTGTAATCACTTTCAGGTATCCCCACCTGTAGGAATGTACAGTATATTTTCTGAGTAAGCATATGCAAATCCGGAAATAGTAAAAAAACATTTATTACGAGTAAAATAACATAGATTAAACCATTGCAAGTGCCCATATTAGGAAAGCCTATTCCTGATATGGGCTATTAGATATTCCTAATATGGGCTACTCCTGTATTAGGAATACAATTTCATAATAAAGATTGATAATGTAAACAGTTATTGGCCCTTGCTCTACAAGCATATGTCGCACGTGAAGGATCCCTCTGGGTTCCCGGCACAGGCACTGTGAACCCACTTCAGTCACATCTGAAATCTCACCTGCATCTCCCCGTTTTGATCGTCCGAAAACAGCCTTGCACAGATGAGACATTCCGCATTACCATGGGCCGGGGGGACATGTGTTTTTCTTCCCAAAGAAATATTGATGAAGTCTTCTGGAGGGGATTCCATAGATTTGGCATACCGCTGAAGAGCCCGTGGAACACAGTACAACTTCGCTGCTTTCAAAGTACCCATTTTCCCGTTTCGAACTGCAAGAACAGCTGTCTTCATGGCGGATTGGTTCCAAGATTTCCTCCTAGGTTTCGAAAGCGACATCTGTGAAATGAAAGCAAAAATTAGCCTTCCAAAAACCGTGCAATATGATTAACACATTATTTCTATTGCAACTACCGTAATATTATTATTGTTAGCCCGTATATTATTTTTATTAAGATTCCAACATCAAATACGAACCTTCAATGTACATAATTTCTAAAATGGGCTAGCCCATAATAGGACCCACCCTGATAATGCAATTTGCCCAACCCCAATGTCGATAAGTTAATCGCGTGACATGAACTTCTATTCGTACTCTACACCGCATTAACTACGTTGTTTGGTTCATCCATATTACATATACGTTTTCTAGAATAAGTTTCATATACAAAAACTTTGTACCTACCTTTTTTTCAATGTTTGCTTGTAGCGTAACTCGCTGCGTAGCTACAGACTTGAATTTTCACACAACCACGTGTTCTCGTAAGCCTTTTCGCCTCTTCTAGTTGTGGATAAATGGCAGCACTAGATTGACGAAAAAAATGGTGTAGCTCATATTAGGAACTAGCCCATATTAGGAAACTTTACCCTATAGATTAAGAAGTCTCCTTCGAGGAGGCAAAGAAATACACGTCTCTCCCTTCAGCTCTTTAACAACATTTAAGACGATTGGCGAAAATTTATTGTTTCTTATACAAACCTACAGTTTTATTCCGATCTTGATGAAATTTTGCACACTTGATCTTCAAAGCAAGAGGAAGGTCACTGTCCACATCAGATTTCAAAAAATTAGTAATTACCGTTACTCATTATTATGGCAGGGCAAACCAATAAGAGGTATCTCATGATCAACAATGCAAAGCAAAGTTTGTGCTTTAAAAATAAGGTTCAATTTGTAACAATGCAAAGAATTCCTGTTGTTCAGGGTTTTCTTGAAAATCTTTAAAAGTAAGACAATGAAGAGTTAGCAGACAACTGAGAAAGATTGAAAAGGCGACAGAGGAACCAGCCTCTTCGCACAGTGTTGTAGTGGTTTCGCCAGCACACAGCTGCAACTGAGCAAATGGTGAGCGTGTTAACAGAAGAAACTACGACTGCTAGGCCACACAAAGTGATGAATGGCGAAATTTGGCTTCAAAACATCGAGAGCAGAGTGCAATTGCAAAATGAGTTAACCAAATAGTGAATAATTGAAATGAATGAGTATTGGTTAGAGAAGAGAAAAAGTTCTCTGGTTGTCGGAAACATCTGAACAACGGGAGCTTCGTCTACAGCAGGAAATTGCAAAATTATTGAAAACCAATATGTGTTATAATTTAACTTCTTGAGGTTGTTCTGTTTACCTACAACTGTGAATATCCCGGGTAACGCGGGGTTCATCGTCTAGCGGTCTAAATTCATACCTATCGAAATGACCCTTTAAGAAATGAAAGAGTATTGGTCAGAGAAGAAAAAAAAAGGTATTCGGGCGTCGGAAACATCTGAACAATGGGAGCCTTGTCTACAACAGGAAATTGTAGAATTACTGAAGACCAATTTGAGTTTTTATTTAACTTCTTGATGTTGTTCTGCTTACCTAAAACTGTAATTATCCCGGGCAACGCCGGATACCTTTGCTAGTAAAATAATAAAATATGAATAATGTATTTTTAAAAATTTCAGCGATACAACCAGTGTCGTTCTTCACTTCATAAGAACTGAAAACCCATCCAGGCAACACCACCAGTGATCACGTGATGCACACGCGAGAAGACGCAGAGACAATAATAGATCACGTAATGGCAGCATGCTGTGAGAATGCTGCCAATACGAGTAAGGTGGGCACCCAATATATAGTGGAAAAATCCTTAATTTGAGGTCAGGTCATGGCTGTAGTGCGAAAACTAGAGCTAAACTAGAAATTTCAATGTCATTTTTCAATTCAGTGACCCCTAATTAGTCAAAATTACCTACTCTCATTTTCGTAACATTTTTTTGTGGTGAATAGTGTGACAGGAGCAACGAGCATGATAATCGTGGTTCCTGGTTCGAATACAGATCGTGGATTTTTCCTTCCATTTTTTTTCATTTTTTTCATAAGGAAAGAAAAACTCATACTATAGGGAGACTGCTTACAATTAATCTAATTAAGCAGTAGACAGTAATATAGAAACCTTGTTATAAGAGTATCGTCATAAGAGGACTGTCGCTATTTTTGTTCCGCGTTATATGGAAACCGCGTTGTGAGAATACCGCGTTTACTGTAATTGTAAAAATATTGACCTTGTGTTAGTTATTTTTATTTTACGTTCACTGTTTTCTTTACGAGGAACGAATTCAACGTTAACATTTTTTATAGATACCTACATCCTAGTGACATACAAGGGTTGGACAAAAATATGGAAACACCTCAGAAAATGCATGTCTGAAGTAAAATGCAAATTTTATGCAAATTTGAGTGATGTGCTGCTATCATCCCTATTTAGTATTGGAAATAAACTTTAGCAAGTAGAGTAAAAGCTTCATTTGTTTCTATGCTGTATTTTGTTGGTTTTTAGTGCAATATGGATGAACTAACAGAATTCGAACGTGGGCAAATTGTTGGAGCCCGCATGGTGTGTGCTTCTGCAACCAAGGTGTCTGAAATGTTTGGTGTTTCAAGAGGCACAGTATCCAAGATTACAACTGCATACAGCAGGAGTGGGAAAACTAAGTCTGATAAACATCGGCGTGGATGGAAAAATGTGTTGGATGATCGAGACAAACGAACACTGCGTAGGATTGTGGTACATAATAAGAAGACTACAGCTGCAAAAGTTACTGCAGAACTGAATGCCACCCTCACAAACCCTGTCAGCATCAAAACAGTTCGAAGGGAACTCCACAAACAGGGTATTTCTGGACGTGCTGCAATCCCAAAGCCACTGATCACAATGCTAAAATCCGAAGAGAGTGGTGCCATGTTCATAAAACCTGGTCTTTGGAGCAATGGAAAAAGGTCATATGGTCGGATGAGTCTTCGTTCACACTGTTTTCAACTGCTGGCCGAGTTTACGTCTGGAGTACCCCAAAGCAATCTTATGATCAAGATTGTTTGCAGCCAACATTAAAACATGGTGGAGGTTCAGTCATGGTTTGGGCAGCAATATCGTGGTATTCTGTCGGCCCTATCGTTACCCTGCAAGGCCACATCACTGCCAAGGACTATCTCAACCTTTTTTTGTGACCAGGTTCATCCGATGGTGCAAACTTTGTTCCCCAAAGGTGATGCCTTTTACCAAGATGATAAGACGCCGGTTCACACAGCACGCAGGACTGGTTTTCTCAGCGTGAGGGTGAAGTGTCACATCTGCCATGGCCCCCACAATCACCAGATATTAATATTATTGAGCCTTTGTGGTCTATTTTGGAAAGAAACTTGCGAGCAAGCTATCCACCTCCATTATCATTGAAGGAACCTGCCATTGTTTCGCTTGAAGAATGGTACAAGATTCCCTTACAAATCATACAGGATTTCTATTTGTCTATTCCAAGGAGGCTCCAAGCTGTTCTACAAGCCAAGGGTTATCCAACTCCATATTAAAGGTGATAATATGTTTTTTGTTAGGTGTTTCCATATTTTTGTCCAACCCCTGTAGGTACTAGCTCTTTATAATTGTTTAAGAAGTTTTAATAATGTTATTACAGATATTTCTGAAGCCGTGAATTCATCTTCAGATAGAGAAATAGTAAAATACGCGATGATGTTTACAAGTAAGAATTTTATTAATAAATTTTTATGAAAATATTAGTCAAAATTATTAGTCAAATATACCTTATCTCTAATCACTAATTGTCTAATTCTAATTTGAATATCATTGGTTTATTGATTATCTCTAAAACTCTCTCTCTCTCGTGAAACAAAGTTCAAAACAGTTACCTAGATTATACGTGCCTCAAAACCATCTGACAATTATATAACTGAAAACATTGCTTTGGTTTGCGATCGTCATCTTATGTCACCATAATTGTCATTCGGCGTCGGAGACCCATCTATCCGATATTACAATAATGTTGTCTGCCATTCACAGATAAGCGCCTATCCATCGTGCTATTTTTGGGGGAAGGGATGTCTTCTCTCACTGTGTCCAGAAGCAGACGTTGTTTATTTTCCACCTAGAACATTCAGAAGAGCGCATCCCAAGCCTTCTTCTCTGCCTCGTCCCGCTTGGTTCCCTTCAATAAATCAGCCGCCGTCTGTCTATCTCCACGTAAAATATACACGATAATCAGGAGCAACTCAAAGAGAGATCAGTCGGAAAGGTACACCCGTCACTCACTGCGATTGAAATCGCGCAGTCGGATCTGCAACGATCGTCTTCGTCCTGTTTCAATTTATTTTGAGAGTATACGGTAGTCGTGATTTATTTTTGTGTTCCTTAAAACGACGTTACCAACAGCATTATAAGGATGACATATTACACAAATATTAGGTGGGAAGCTTTACCGTATTGAAATCATGAGTGCTTTAACTATAGGAAAGCGCGCGCTCACACAAACAAAATATTTACTAAGCTTCTGATTGATTTTCTAAGGTCAATTTTTTAATATATTAAAATATTCTCTAAAACTTCTATTGCTTTCAAGACATCCGACGGGTATCAAAATCCACGGATGCTCAAGTCTTAAGTGTAGTTTTTTCACATAACTTACGCATATCATTTTAAAAGATCTCGAGTTGATATAACGTAATTGCTATGTAAATAGTTGTTATACAAGATGGTCTAAAGATCCCGGTACAGCCTTTTATTTCCAAAAACGACGGGAAAATTAAAAATCTGATTATTCCAATGTGAAATGAATAAGGGGACTTACTTTTTTGGGGTGAGTGATCTCCATATTGGATAGTCAATTTTTTCAAATGAAAAGCAGGTCTTATGACATATTAAACAATACGAGAATTTTTTCTCAGAAACTCAGTTTGCATGACGATTTGAAATTGAAATGTTCCTAATTTCTTTTTAGGTGATAGAGGTTCCTAGATCGCTGGATTGGTCGATATGATCCCGTAGTATGGACTCCGAGATCATCCGAACTCAAATCCCTCGACTACTTGCTGTGGACATACACTGAATTGCCAAAAGTCAAGTTTCGCTTGTATCGCGTAAAAGGTGTATAAATAGGCAGAGTGGTATCATTGCTGTCAATTCGACTATCAGTAGCGATTATGGCTACACGAAGAAAATTATTAGAGATTGCACGCGGAATGATAGTTGGATTACACTCATGAAACATTCCACTTCTGAAGTGGTGCGGGCATTCAACATTCCTCGATCCCCAGTGTCAAGGGTGTTCAGAGAGTACCTCATTTCAGGCATTACCTCCCACCATGGACAGCGCAGTGGCCGACCACGGCTGCTAAATGCTCAAGTTCAGCGACATCTGAGCAGAATAGTCTTTCGTAACAGATACACGTTACTACGTCAATTAACAGCCACGTTCAATGAGAGGCGTACTAGAAGCGTATTTAATAAGGTCAGTGGAGCGAAATTTGGTACTGATGGGATATGGCAGCCGAAGACCGACAAGAGTGCCTTTCCTCACGGCACGTCATCGGAGGCTGCGCCTCGCCTAGGTTCATGAACATAGTTATTGGATCTTAGATGACTGGAAATACATTGCTTAGCCCGATGAATCACGATTCAAGTTGGTTGCAAGGTGATGTTAGGTTTGCGTGTGGGGCAGACCCTGTGAGGCCGTGGACCCAAGTTGTCAGGAAGGCATTATGCAAGCTTGTGGTGGCTCCATCATGGTGTGTTTACATGACAAGGTTTGAATCCTCTGATGAAATTGTATCTATCATTGACTGAGAGTCGTTATGTTCAGCTACTTGGTGACCATTTACAGCTTTTGGCTACTTGGCCTTCATGTACCCAACAACGATGGGATGTTCCAGGAGGACAAGGTGCATGTCACCGGGCCTACATTACTCGGGATAGGTTTGATGAGCATTCTGAACAATTCCAACAATTACCACCTAGATCATATTTGGGATATTATCGATCAGACATGAACCCAATTGCTCATATTTGGAATATTATCGATCGACCCATTCGTGCACAAGAGCCTGCACCTGCAACACTCATGCAATTATGGGCGGCTATAGAGACTGCATGGCTGAAGTTCTCTTCAGAGGACTTCCACCGACTGGTAGAGTCCATGCCATGTCGAGTTGCTGCACTTCACTGAGCAAAAGGAGGTCCTAGAGTCTAGGACCTAGACGATATTGAATATGTATCTCATGACTTTTAGTACTTCAGTGTACAAGAGGCAAATAGTTTACGGAGAGAAAATTCGTAATAAGGACCGTCTGAAAGAGAAAATCAATGAGTGCTACGACAAAATATCACCAGATCTGCGTGTGGGAGTGTCTCGTGAAGCGAATTTAAATCGGGACTTGAAGCGGGCCATTCTTCGACGCTCATGAAAGATGGTGCATTTTTCTGCAACTATCGTTGTTTACCGTGGGCGGTGCAGAATCTTATTGAAATTTTGAAGAGGGGTGAGTTCAGTGGCTTTACTCCAGCTTCCAAAACATGAATAATATAGTTTTCGGCATTTGCTTCTTTAAAGCAAAAGTCCAATGGTGTAGTTTCATCGAACATCACTCCCGCCAAACCATCATCTGTGACGGATAGTATTGGAGCATAACGTTTCGGATACTTGTGGAAACTTAATTAGCACTTCGTGCAAGCACACATTCGTTTTAGCTGTTTAGCTTTGCCTCAACATTGAAATATTTTTCGTCTGCAACTGACGACGAATTATTGCTTAGCTTAATGACTGTTGTCTGTCCATTTTTTTATGCTTCTGTCACACATCAACAGTACGGGCTCACGATACATCTTCTCTAAAAAATTACAAAAATGCTTTTATAAATTACATTCGGGCTCTGGCAACCGTATGTAACCCACCAACACAATGGGCCGTGCACAGAAGGTAGGGACATCTGTAAACACGGTAAACACAATGATCAGCCGTGATTTACAACTGGAGACGGACCAACTGCCGTAAACTGTATGAACGATACCTGGAGGATGAAAAGTGAAAGTACATGGTCACACTAGATGAGGCGTATGTTTATTTAATCGACTGCAACAAGCGCCGAGCCATTTTTTTTTACCGCTTAAGGGGCTTTATGGACTTCAGAATATGATACCATGAATTCAAGGAAACATTTTTAAAAAGTTATATGATCATGGCAGGATACAGTACATCGGCAATTAATTTTACCTAGAGTTGAGTCATAGGCCAAAGTCAACGCTATGTACTATCAGACTAACTTTCTAATCCCCATATTTATCCGTGACATCCCTTGTTTGTACGGTACAGAGCTAAACAGTCTGTACCAAGACAAGGCGTCGAGTTACACCGCCGCATCAACTCGCCTGTTCCTGGAAAGCATGCAAGAAGATACCGGAAACTGCTCCATTCCATTCAGTTACATACCCGCCAAGTCGCCGGACGCATTGCCTATGGATTTTTGTGGCCTATTTAAATGGGCCCTCGGAAAGAAACGACCGCGAACAGTGGAGGGTCTTTGGAAAGCGTGTCAACAGGAGTGGTTACGAACTGATCTTGGCGTTCTGCTTTTCAGCCTCCTCAGTGGAAACTGCGATGCATGGCTATCTGATTGAACACACCCATTGGTGGCGAAAGGGGTTTTACACCTTTTCTGGTCTCCTGTAACTTCTTAGCATAGATCCGTAACAACCCTCTGTAAACGATGTTTAAATTTGCGCTATATTTTTTTGCAACATTTCTTCTGTAACGCTGGTTGTAGTCCTTCTCAATGTGCCCAGATCAGCCATACAAAGAGAAAAAAATCTTGATGATTTAGTTTTTCTCTTGCGATCAACCATGTAGCTGTCACTGTAATAGTTTCTTTGTAATAAAATTTTGTAATGTTGGAAAAACTCTTTGGCCACCCTGTGTTGTTGTTACATTTTCAAAATAATCCGTCTCCGTTGTATTATTTATGACTACTTCGAAATTTATTCGGGAAATTATGAAAAACTAGCTTATGTTGTGCTTTCGGCTCTCTGAAAAATATCATTTATATGGCATCAGATCTATAAATCAGGCATTCACGATTTCTTAACTCTAAAAAATAATTTCATTGAAAAATGTTGAAATGCTTCTCTCCCGGATGTTTAGAGCGCTACGAAAGATTTGTTGCTACTGACAACATATATAAAATCAATACGGTCATTATAATGAAACTTACAAAAGGATTTCTCAGATTCCTGTAAAACTCAGCAGGAAATAGCACTGCATAAGACAGCCATTTGCATTACCTCATAAATCTAGAGCGAAAATATTTTCAGACAAATACAAGATGGTTACAAATGACTGCAGCGGTTTGAAAGAGTCGTGGTGGGCTTTGCAAGAAACATACAGGAGGAGACGAAATAAACTCCGAAATTATAAAGATTCATTGAAAAATAGTATACACTGTGTTCAGAACATGTACAATTTCATTTAAAAACAAGGAATAATATTTTTTGTTTTTTCAAGTGACATCTTCTAAACGATCCTGTTTATCAATACACTTCCGGAGTCTTGTTCTGAAACTTCCCATGGCATATCTGATACACACACTAATTAATGAATTAGAAATACCTGTTTAATATTTTATTGTACTTCCTTTGATCCGAATATGCGATTTGAAAAAGAGTCAATAAAGAGTTCAAGGACATTTAAGTCAGTGGAAGACAAGAGTTCACCAGATTTTTCCTGGAAGAGGACCTTCCAATATGTCTCAAGTATTCTCTAGGGTTAAGATCAAGCCTCTGAGGGTAAAAGTATTCCCTAGGGTAATTTTTATTCTTGCTAAACCACTGTTGAACCAACCGTGCGTCATGAACAGTCGCATTGTCGTCCATAAAGAAGCCGTCACATACAGGGTAAAGATGCAGCATTGCATGATGGACTTGGTCAGAAGCATCTTCAGGTAGTTCGTGGTATACACTTGACCTTCCATGAATATTATGGATCAGCGGAAGAATCTACATATCAAGACACACCCACCAAAACCTTGAGTATTGTCTTGATGGGGCTCCCACCAAATCTTCTGCCTACCGTCTCTTCAAAACAAAGTTTAATTCGCATCCTGATTCGTCAGATCATATAATCTTCTTCCAGTCTTCACGTGTCCAAACAAGACGCTCCAAACACCATTCTTTGTAAAAGTCAGAGGTTTTCGTATAAGCTGGCTATTTGGATCCGTTTCATAATTCTCGGCGCACGGTTCTGCCAGATATGGAATCAGGAACAGCCTTGGTTAAAATCAGTTGTCAATTGTTGCATAGTGGATGTCCTGGTATAAACGAAGGCGGTGTCGCTCATGATTGATTGTCTTTGAG
Organism: Rhysida immarginata; assembly: GCA_023313115.1. Lineage (NCBI taxonomy): Eukaryota > Metazoa > Arthropoda > Chilopoda > Scolopendromorpha > Scolopendridae > Rhysida > Rhysida immarginata. The sequence goes on along the minus strand of JAHWFO010024403.1, from coordinate 1,015,600 downwards.
TTATCACAGTTACCCCTTTTTGACAAACGCTGGATCATTTCTTACAGCGGTTGAATACTCTGGATTATCACATCTTTCGAGATTCTAGTGAGCTGCTCCAGCTAGAGGAACACTCCAATGAGCCTCTTTTTGAAGTCATTTAGGTCACTCCCTCCCACTGCTGATTAAGTTCTGGGATTAGATTCAGCCTAACTCCTTCTTAATAAGTACACGCTTGAATCACATACCTCAAAGTATAACGGATTAAGACAAGTTTACATACAAATGTTTCACACGTTTCTAATTCACAAACGCATGAAACATTGATATATCAACCAAATTATATTAATTTCATTGGTCTCTGTTATATTTAAAATTGTCCCGTCTTCCTCCTATATTGAATAGACCAAACGGGTTTTTGCAAAAACGACATCATATATCTGTAATATGCGTATGATTATGAGAATAAAAAAACTGTCAACGTGTTTCTTTTAACCAATAAAAAGCTGAACGTGAAGCGGGTGAATTTTGTTTTAAGCAGAAGAACACAGAAAATGTATCAATTCGTTTCTGGCAAAGTGTGAATGGGATTAGGAGAGGGTCGTTGAGTTGGGGGTGTTAGCACGATGATGGTGGCGGGGGTTCCTGTCCTATGCACGAAGCCGGATTCGCAACGAAATCAATTTGCAGGCGGCGTGCGCTCGGCGGTCATGCACCGGAGCCGAAGGAGCGACTCTTACTTTATGACCCGAGTGACGTGACGTTTAGTGGTCATCATTCACACTTCCACGAGACAGAACAAGGACGTCGTAAATCGTTGGCGAATGGTCGACACAGTCACATTGTTGCCCCCCAATGACATGTTGGACTTAATAAGTCAGATGGATCAGCACCGCATTCACAACTATGTATCCGACCCACTGCTAAAATGTAGCTGTAGCTAGTATAAAAGGAAGGAATGAGAGAATGGAAAAGAAAACGTCAAGGGGCTTTTATTACCTTCAGCTTTCCAAAAGCGTTTAGTTATACTGTAATTGTTACTGCCCATTAAATAAATGAGCGGCTTTTCTTACCACCCCATCTTGCTCCCTAGAAAAGATATATGTGCGAATATAAATGTTCTGCGAAGTGCACTTTCAATGACCACTGGAGGTTTTGTATGCGTTTATAAAAAGAAATTACAGAGCCATTTTCATTTGCATAGACACTGTTCTGCTAATTGCTTTGACATAAATATAAATTTTAAATTTCTCTACACATACACATTGTCCAATAAGTTAGAAACATGTAAATCTGCTTTAATAAGTTTTTGTGCAAAATAGGTTGAGGTTAAGTGATTCAAGCTTGTACTTAAAGAAGGAGTTGGATGAATCTAATCATAGAAAATGGTATGAATTTTTGAAACAGTTACCGGTAATTACTGCATAAAAATCTTTTGTTATAAAGAAACAGTCTTGATTGTTAAGCCCTTGTTAAGCCAAATTCTGTAATCTTTTCATTCGTATAATCACGCTGAAGATGACGACTTGGTCCTAGATACAGCATGGGAAAAAAAGAAGGACCTAACTGACTTCATTGTTGATGCTCGTCTAGCTGGTGCCACGATTGAAACATAGAAGCAGGGATTGGATTCTCAGACAGGTGCCATATGCAAACTATTGAGCCCTTGGACCAACGTCATGAATAGACACGTCTGACGAATCACGAAACATTTGTTTTGTACCAATGGTAACCAAAGGATTGGTGGAAACCAATGAAGAAATGGATCCAGCATTTCTTATCAAGACATCTCAAGATTCTGGTGGTGATGTCATATATTGTATGGGGCTTCTTCTGCTGGTATGCAACTGGTCCCTTGATATTCAGGAAGGTCAGGTGCCTCCCACGGACTACCATTACATGGTGCGTAGGATATTTGAGGACACGATGCAGATAGCAGAACAAAACATCATATATACCAAACGGAGTATTTTATTCATACAAAATTAGGTACACAAATGTGGAAGGGTTGGATAACAGATTTATTCGATGTAATCGCCGTTAGCCACAATGACGGCTTCAATGCGAGTTCGGAAGCGTTGACATCTTCGAATTAGATGGACTTTCTGGATATCGATCATTACCCGGCCAATGGCGGCCTTGACGGAACCAATGGTATTGTGGGAATGTCGATTAGCTTCCCGTTCAACAACCACTTTTAATAGTTCAGGAGATTGAAATCTAGCGAGTTAGGTGGCCAAAAATTCGGTGTGATGTGATCATGCAGATATGTTGCCACAGCTTTATGAGAAGGTGTAGAGTCCTGTTGAAAGACATACGGTCTGCCATTGCGAACGCTCTCTATCCAGGGCTTCACTACTGTTTGCAGCACCGCAATGTAGCCAACAGCATTCACTCGAAGACCCTGTAGAAAGAAGTAGTAATATGGCATGACGTGTCCTTCGCTACTCACCACCCTTAAAAGCATCACAGTTGAGGAAACATTGGTGTGCATAGCACATGGGAATCCAAGGGATCCGCACATAACCATCGGTCATTTCACCGGTACACCATTTCATCGGAAAAAAAACAGAGCATGCCAGGTTTCTCCGGATGCTTGACCTTGTTTAATAACTGCTTTGCTCGAAGCAGGCGTTGTTCTCGTGTTTTCGCCGCCATGAACTGCACTTTGCTCAGAACAGACGACGTTCAATCAATATCCTCATATTCCCTACGCACCCTGTATAAACATGTTGAAAACGTTGGAACGACATATCCGAGAGCAAGTTCCTCTTCCAACAAGTTTGCAAGAACTAAGGGAAAGTCTGATGTCTGTCGAAATACGCCTGCTTAAGGTATAGTGTCCTAAGTGGACTAACGGTTAAGAGTGTCATTATGCGCAGTCCGAACAGATCGGTCCGCAAAACACGAGGAAACGTACCAAGCAAATTTCTGACGTTAAACATTAATCTTCTGCAAGAATAATTTTTAATAACCCTCAGAGTTAGCATGCTATCACATATTAAAAACCGTCGATCTCTTTTAGGACACTCTGTCAGGGCTCGACAAATTCCAAAAATCTGAATAAACAGTTGGCTACCACTGCAATTTTCATGGTAGCCAACCGAAACGTGATAGTTATGTGTCGGTATAATCATGTATATTCATAAAATCAATCTTAAATCTTAAATAAAAGATTTATTTACGAAGTATAAAAAATTTAATAAAAATGACAAGCAACAAAGAGTGAAGAATCAATTCACTAAAAATCTTAAATACATAATTTAAACTAAATCTTAATTGAAATTATTGATGAAAATAGGAAAGAAATCTTAATTGCTGTCACTGCCACTATCATATTCTGAAAGTGTTTCATCAGTTATCTTCAAATGTAAGCTGCACCCATAGTTCCCTCTAATTTTTATGAGAGCTGCGCGGTCCAAAATTAACTGTGCGCAATAAAAAATATAAACAAAACAAAGACCATTTTTGATAAATTTGTAAGTGAGAAATTGATCGTAAGTGCGCGGGAAATAAATAAGCCCTCTCCCAACACACACACACACACTTGCGCAGCTTAGAGGAAACTATGACCACACTTGATTTTCAGAAATATTAAAAATAGCCAAAAATTGAGTCTTAGAAATGAATAAATATGGCAATTTTATTGAAAGCAACTTGCTGTTTGTACATCTTGGTAGAAATAAGCAGTTGTCACATACTAGCTATGTACTGATTGAGTTTTTTAAACATCAAAACCTGACATTGATGTACGGTTAGATGTGCCTTGGACTTCACGTCCCCCATCGGCAGCCATGTGGTGGTTGCCAATTGCGGTCCTGTTTTATGAGCGCAGAGGCGCTTGTGCGTTTTCTTAAATCAAGCGTTTATTTATTATTTTTTATAAAAAGCAATTCAATGTCATTGGATGAATTTTCAAACGAAATATTAAAAAAATAAAGTTCTAATCTAAAGCATAATTTATTTATTGAAAAAATAAATAATAAAACATCAGAGGTAAAAAAACGCACATGGGATTCGAATCAGGGCACAAGACATGAGCCATTCGGTCAATTGAAATGCCTTCCGAACTGGACGACTTTTTTTTTATTCATCGCACATCCTACATCGCACATTCATCGCAGATCCTACAAGCCGGGCCTGACATATATTTCATCAATGAGGAACGAAATGTTTCTTCACATAATAAATACTTCATCAACGAGGAACGAAAATCTAGCATAACAATACGTACCGACAGAGTAATCACGAACAGTAAATACGTAAATAACAAACAGGAAAGAAGGCCACGCCTGCCTTCTTAGCCATCGATAAGAAAGGCCTGCCCAATTCGCGCCGAGGCAGGGCTTGGAGTCTGGCAGTAAGTGGCGATTTGAACTTCTCGGGCATGCAGCTCCACTGGGTCAGTTAGGAGAATTAAAGTATTGCTCAAGCTGAAGCCTCCACGAAAAATTTTATGTAAGAACTAATTTCACTAAAATTTAAATTTCCGGTGGCTACGATGCAGTAATGTAATTAGGCCTTCCAATCAGCTGCCGCATTGGTCAGTAGCCAAGTGGCTACCACCTGTTTGAAAGTTGTAGCCAAAATGGAGTTTCTGGTAGCAATTGGCTACCAAAATATAAGATTTGTCGAGCTCTGCTCTGTAACGTTTTACAGAATAGTGAAAGTGATTGTGAAGGCACACTTTCCAAATTTTTGCGTATGCTGATTATACTAATTGATTTCAGAGAGAAAGCGTAATATTTCTTATTATACAATAACAGGAAGATTGGGGTAATTTATTACAGTATTTTTGAATTGGATACGTTTTTAAATAAATTTTCACCTCAACATATTAATATGAATAAATAATAAAAAATAAATAAATAAGTCAAATCTAAATAATTTAATATTTTACCATTTTAAACTTTAAATCAATCAATTATTTACTATATGCAAAAAATTTATTTTAAATGAAATTATTCTGCTAGAAAGAAAAATGCTGAAAGCTTTTCCAGCTTCATATTATATTTCATAATTTTCCGATTGCAGGGTAATAGCGCCATAAATGATGTATGCGATAAATTTTAAAACATGTGCTTTGATTAAATATGCATTATTACTAGATTAACGATTTCACAACTGAATTGAATTGTTTCATTTAAGCTATATGCTATTTACTCCTTTTTTTGTTTTCTCTTCTCTTTAATGGCACTTAATTGCTTTGGAAAATTTATACATCAGGGATAGCCAAAACATATTGTTCAGGGCATTTCATTTGGAAGCCATTACTTAAGAGTTGTTAATTTGAATTCAATTGTTTTTTATTTATGCCCTGTTTCTCACAACTAGTAGTGCAGTAACTAATGTGCATTTTTAAAAATGTTCTATGCAGTATACACGATGAACATACACTGTTTTCCAAACTTAAATTGGCAAGCACCAAATTCAGGCTGTCTCAAGAAGTAAACATGGAATTTTAATGAAATTGGTATGTGGCATCGGAGTCAAATACGCAGTAGCGCATGAAGCGATGCCCCGAGGGTTAATAAAAAGCATGACCACCCCTAACAGTCATACAGTTCTTATAATCTCCAGTACGGTCCTTCTTAGCGCTGATAAGCCTCTGAAAGAGGAACGACTTGCTGACATTGCCCTTCCTAGGACACCGAGACATTTCCAAAACTGTAAATCTAACTGGTCTCTCTATCTGCTTATTAGCCCTATCCAGACGAGCATTATCATCCATAAAAATGAACTGCTGACCAAAGGCTTATCTGAAGAACCTATCATCAGAAGATATAGTCCCTGTAACGCTGCCTTAGTAAATAAATGAAATCCAGCATGTTGCCACCCCACACTGTAAATCTACCAGATGCATGCGGACTTGACCAGAATCCGTGTTTAAACTGAACTTGGAGTAGTCGCTGAACAGACCATTGATCGGTTGTGCTTTCCAGTTACTTCTTTGCGTAGGAGTAAGTGAATCATAGACCATCGGTCTTATTGCAAGAAAATTTCCGTTTAGCTTTCAAGAAACTTTCCTGCAAACTCAATGACGAACAATTCCGTTTTACTTTGTTTTGTCCAGAATCTCGAGGTACATTTCACTTTATGGATTTTGGTAGAATATATACTGCAAATTCCTTTCGTTGGCAAGCATTTAAAGTCAAATAATTGTGTGTCATGGGTTTTGGTATCCTTGCTCTGGTATCTTCTGGTTAATGCTCCTGTTTCTTGGAAATGTTTCCAGAGGTTAGAGACCACTGGAGGGAAATACCCACTCACCTTGCAACACAATGATGTGAACGCTTTCGTGTTTCACTTAAAAGATAAACTCCAACTCGCTGTAATGCTCAATGTTGAATTACGTTTCCTGGTGGCGCTTGTCTGGAGTTTAGATGATTCGTGTCTCCATTTAATATTTCTATCCGCACTTTTTGAATCCTGATTGGATATGTAGGATTAATGTTCCCTAGAGGCATTCTATTCAAAGATTCTGTATAGTCCGTTGTTTACTTCTTGAGATAGCCTTCATTTTGTATTTGTCAGTTTAATATTGGACATCAGTGTATTTAAATTTCCTCTATTCAGAGCTATCTCGCTTTAACAATTAGTCTCAATGTAAAAAGAGCGTGAAATGAATAGACAAACGAAGCTGAATAGTAATGAACGATTACCTTTAGTGTGTTAAACTAATGATAACCCAGCAATAAAAATTTAATGTGAAACGTTTACATGTTTGGAAGAGTAAGTTTTGAAAATTAGTAGAAGTAATTTTGAACGTAAGCAGTGCGCGTAGCTAATTTTTCTGGTCCCTTAAACAAGAAATCATGTTGGGTCTTTTTTTTAAATTTTAATTAGACATAATATTCAAAATATTGAATCAATAGTTTTACAAATGCCAAAATCACAAACAAACAAAAAAACTTATTTTATGCTGTTCCGTAGAAACAGTGCCCAGAAACTGAGCATAAACATTGTTAGAAACTCATTGCTCAACTCGATCGCATTGAATTCACCCATGCTGGCTCAACCTGATGATCGTTCTCCTGGACCAGATATTGCATTCTCAACATTGAACAGGTCAGCAGGAATGTCCATCACAGTCTGTGTTATGAAATTTTACGAAGGGAGTTCAACTAGAAACAGGAAGCTACACTTTATTTAGTGAATACAATGAAACGACTTACACATATTTTCTATGTAGCTCCTGTCCTATATGTTCATATATGTTTATGAATATAGTGCTGGACAGAATTATAAACTCACATGAATTTTGAACCAAACTTTACTAAAAACAAAAAGATCTACATCAGCGTTTTACATATCATTTTTCAAACTTAAATTTACCACTTTGCTTATTGTCATTCGTATATTTTAAAAAATTTGTGAACAACGACAATAAACTCATAATTTCACTTGGACAAAATTATAAACTCACCCTTAGAAAACAGAAGAATGGCGATTATTTTTCAAACATTAAGTACTTTGTTGGTCCTCCATTGTTTCTTATGACTTCAAACATCCTGTTTGGCATCTAATCGATAAGTTTATGCAAGTACTCAGTGGTGATAGATTCCCATCCTTCCATGATGGCAGTGGTGAGCTCTTGAGTAGTCTGGAATTGCCGATGATATTTATAAAGAAGACGTGCTAGTTGTCCCCATACATTCTAAATTGGGCTGAGGGCTGGGGAGCATGACGGCCAACATAAAACATTTATCTGCTGCTCTTGAAACCATTTTTTCATAAGGTTGGAACGATGGCATGGAGCATTACCTTACTGGAAAGACCAGTTATCTCCACTAAGAATTTCACCATAGCTTGAAAGTTGAGTTTCCAGCAGCACTTTGTATCTTGCGGAGTCCATGCATCCATTGCTCACTACCATATCACTTTTACTCTGAGCAGAAAACGTCCCCCAAACCATTACTGAGCCACCCCCTATTTGACGGCTCAGTTTAAGCTATTCGTCTTGTCTGATGTTATGCCAATAATAGTCCCATCCATCGGGACCATCAAGGTTGAATTTCTTTTCATCAGAGAACACCACTGTGTACCACTCGTGAGTCCATGCCATTTTTTCTCTACAAAACTCCAATCTTGCATTTTTGTGAGCTTGGTTTAGAGGTGGTTTTCGTAGAAATTTTTTGTAGACAATGATGGGAGTTGTTGCAGAACCTGTGCAACAGTGTGCCGAGAGCAGTTAAGTGAAAGTACATCTACAATGTGTCTAGCAGAAAGATTGCTTCCAGTTGCCGGTCGTCGAATGAGATTCATCTCGAGAGCTTAAGATTTTTTTCCTTCCTGTTCGTTTCTTCGCTTTCCCATCAACTGCTCGTTGTAATACATTTCTGACAGCACACTGGGATCGGTTAAGATGAGCTGCAATTTTCATTTGGGACATTCCACATCCATGCAACATCAATACTGTTTTAATGTCTGTCTCACTAAGCTCTGTTCATCGTGGCAATGTTTTACACAGTATAAATCTGCACCAGACACTTTCTTACAATAAGTGATTGCAAATACAAAACTTTTTGCAATTTGCATATGATAAAAATAGACGGGCAAACACATTTTTAAGGGTGAGTTTATAATTTTGTCCAAGTGAAATTATGAGTTTATTGTCGTTGTTCACAAAATTTTTTAAATATACGAATGAAAATCAGAGGAGTGGTAAATTTATGTTTGATAAATGATATTTAAAAAGCTGATGTAGATCATTTTATTTTTAGTAAAGTTTGGTTCAAAATTCATATGAGTTTATAATTCTGTCCAGCACTGTAAAGTCCAGTTTGGGGTTAATGTCAAAATTTGGTTGATTGTTAGGTAATAGTTGTGGGGAGCGGGATCTATTATTATAAATTTCAATGGCCTCCTCTAAGTTTATCATCATCATTATTATTATTGTTTGCATATTCTGAGAATTCCAAAATGTTCATAATTTCATCAACTGGGACGAAACTGTGTTTTCTGCATAAGATGTTGGGCAAAGGCGGATTTTTCGTTCCCGTTTATTAGCGACCTTCTATGTTCCTTGTATCGATCTCTAAATGTGCGTTTTGTCATTCCGACATAGCAGCATTGGCAATCCTTACAGGTGAATACACCGCTAACTTCGTAAATCGGTTTGTTGTTGTTTTTGTGAGGGTTAAGGTATTGTCCGCAATTTCAAACCAAGATTCCGGAATATGTTAGTCACCTTTACAAATCTCTGGGCCGGTGAAGGTGAACACGGTGTAGCGATGGTTCTCATCAGGGTAGTATTTCGTTCTCTGATTGGGGGGTGTAAACCAATCTTCTGGCTTGCTGGTAAGCTGAGGACAGCACAGGCTTAGGTGTGAAAATGACGACATGTTATTGGTTGAAAGCGGAAGTGATATAATATTCGTTTGCTTCCGCTGTGTGATTAGAGCCTCGATTTTTCTATGTATTCTTATTCACTAAAGAAAATATAGCTTCCTGTTTCTATTTTAACTCCTTTTGTATAATTTCATAACACAGGCTGCGATGGACATTCTTGTTAGCAATACTGGGTCATTATTTAGAGCTTAGTGAGTTTTAAAGAGGGAAAATTGTTCGTGTCCGTTTAGCTCGTGGTTCTGTGACTCAAGTTGCCAATTTACATATGGTATTGCGGAGTACAGTATCAAAGGTTATGACGGCATACACAGTTTCCAAAAAACACATCTGTTAAGCATATGTATGGACGACATTGTCAACTGACTGAAAGAGACAAAAGAGCGTTGAGAAGATAGTGACTCGGAATAAGAAAACAACTGCTGAAAAATGGGGTGTTATCAAAACTGTGAGAGGGAAGTGCAAAAGCAAAATATTCACGCCAAGATACAGTTATCAAGCTACTAGTGACCGATATTAATGATCCATAAACCTTGGACTATCGATCAATGGTACTTAAAATCCATGTAATATGATACGAAAAATCGAGGTTCTCGCTCTTCCAAATCCCTGGACGTATTATATGTGGCGAAAACTGTCCAAAGTTTACGACCAGGATTATCTTGTAGCAACGGTAAAGCATCTTGAGACGCAATTACGGTTTGGGTAGCCATAGTTTGGTATTCTGCAAGTATAGTCAAACCGTATGATCTAGAACTTTGAGTGGAATGATATATTAGCAAAAAAGGAAAGTAACTAAATTAACAAACTAAAAAAGAGAATTTCACTAAGGGCTCTAGATTTTGCGGTTTGACTATACCACGATCCCCATGAAAGGTAAAATGTCTGCTGCGGGCATTATGTACAAATTTTGGCCTACGAGGTGCATCTTATGATGCAAACATTGTTTTCCGACGATATTGCTATTTATCAAGACGATAAAGTGCTTCTGGTGGATTCACGAGGTGGTATTGCCAAATGCGTGAAGAGTAGTATCAAATTCCTTTGTCCACCATCCAGTATTTATGTTTTTAAATTCTCAGAAGAGGTGAGACCGTCTTGGATGCCAAAGTCTGTCCAACACCATATTAAGTAAAGATTTCCCTTTTTACCAGGTGTTTGTACACTGAGTGACCAGATTATTATGACCATCTGACGTGTTTGTCGGCAAATTAGTTATGATTTCTCGCTGAAGTTGCTAGAGGGCCAGATCATTATAAATAGGGAAGCAGGTTGTTTACCACGACAGTAGAAGTGAATTGTTTCTGAAGATATGGGTAAATCACGCGATTTAACAGCCTTTGAACGTGGGATGATTGTTGGCGCTTGGAGCCAAGGAGCGAGCATCAGCAATACAGCTGCATTCGTTATATGTTAAAGGGTAGCTGTTATTAAAGTGTTTAAAGACTTGACTGTCAGCCGAAAAACTGGTTCAACGATTAGTCAATGTTCGGGCAAAACGCAGAGTGGCAAGACTGTTCGGCCGAACACTGCATCGTAAGGCGTATGAAAGCCTGTTCGAACACCTTTGCTGTCTGCAGTTAACAAGATAAAACGTTTCCAATTCGCATAGGAACACAAGGATTGGACAGTCGAGCATTGGAAAAAAGTCATGAGGTCCGATGAATCACGTTTCCAGTTCCATCATGCAGATGGTAGAGTGAGAATTTGGTGGAAACAGCATGAAAGCATGGACCCCACATGCATAAGTACAACCCTTCAAGCTGATGGGAGTAGTGTTATGTTTGGGGCATGTTTTCCTGCCATGCTTTGGGCCCTTTAATTCGTGTGGAACAACATCTGGATAGCATAACATTCATAAGTATCGTTGCTGATCAAGTTCATCCTATCATGTTGATGGCATATCCCGATGAAGATGGCTTCTTCCAACAAGACAATGCGTCATGTTACGGTGCTCGTATTGTGCAGGAGTGGTTTCAAGAACATGAGGGAGACTTTACCTTGCTTAGGTGACCCCCCCCCCCCCACAATCACCAGATCTGAATCCAATTGAGCATTTGTGGGACGAAGTTGAAAGAGTCATCAGGTAGCTGGTTTCACAACCATCATATCTCACACAACTGGACAGTGCTATTCGTCAGGCATGGTGTCAAAGTTCTCGCATCACCTTTCAACATCTCGTAGAGTAAATGCCAAGAAGAATCGCCGCAGTACTGAAGCCAAAAGTTGGCCCAACGAAGAACTGATGGGGTGGTCATAAAAATCTGGCCTCTGTGTGTATATTTTTGTCAAATCCCTGTAGCCTACGCAGTTAATCTCTGTCTTCTTATTGGGACACCATATATTATTAATTGCATTAAAATATAATTATCAGAATGTATACCACCATAGCAGCATGTTTTTTTTTTCATTTACGCTTTTTTGAGATATTTGTAGAAATAATATAATTTTTTAAAATGTGACACTCATTACTTTCTGAATAAACAATCGACTCATTGAGAACAGGACATGTAGCTATTAACAATACAAATAAAATAAACTCTCAAGATGTTTTTGACTAAAAATAAATTTTTAGTCATCAGAAGCCAGGTTACATTTCTCCGATCAGATGCATTTTATACAATGACAAAAAGGGCAGGGCAATATTAGAAGATTAGCGCCGAAAATTGATTGGCAATGCAAACGGAATAAAACCAAAGGAAAGTATTAATGGAGATACATGTCTTAAAACATTTATATTATTTCTTTTTGCCAGTTTCTATATGCATGAATTAATGATTGCCGTCGGTGAAGCCTAAGACTCACTATTAACGATTTATAAATCTCGTCATGTCAGCTCACTTCGGATTAACCAGCCGTGTTGTCTTTTCATTTTGATAAGATTTGAATTCTGCATTTCGCTGCTTCATGAATATACGCTGCGTCCTTTCTCTATTAGCTAAATATAAATGTGCAAAGAATTAAAGAAAAACATAGGCTAAATTTAAAACAATTCTTAGTCAAATTGTTTTTCGTAAATGTCGTTTTTCTTTCGTTGTGTAAAATAATATAATGACACTTATCAAATTAACTTATAATTCCCATATCAAAAGTTTATTTGAGCATGTTCGCTTGGTTCTTTGCTTGCATGTGTTGTTGGTGCTTCTTCACACCCCCAACAACACATGCCCCACACACCCCCCAACAACACATGTCAGAATTTCAAAAATCCAATATTTTTCAATACACACGCTTAGACTCTGCCTCCGCCCCCAAAAGGGCACTAAAAAACTTGCGCACTAAAACACTGTGAATTTTTGAAATACTGACTTCGGATTATTAAAGACCATTAAAAATTGGGATAGGAATGTCTGTAAGACCCACTCTCTATCTCTTTGTCTTCATCGATAAAATTGGGTTCAAAACTTTAAAAGTTCCACACTTTCAGAGCCTGTATCTCCTAAACGGTTGGATCGATCGAAAAAACACCAAGAATAAAACATTTCTCGAATATTGTGTACAATCTGAATATACCATTAAAAATAGGGGTTCCTATTTAAGATTTCAAAGTTACCCCCCCCAGCCCCCCTCACAAGGGGGGGGGGGATAACTTTTTAAC